>JACEVL010000334.1:731795-746795 GCA_020284085.1 Aporrectodea caliginosa | reverse complement strand
AGTCATCAGCATACTTGAAAATACGATTAAAGCTATAGAGAGGTTTTAGGCCGGAGATGGCAACCAGGAAGTTTGCAGGACCCATGCCAGAACCCTGAATTATGCTGGTATTGATTTCAGCCAGTGCAGATAAAAGTCCACGGAATTTAGTGCAATGACTACGATCCTTAGTACAAAAAAATAAATTGTCTACCGTGAACCCCGAGTTAACTCGTCCTGCTAATTACTCACCGTGTATCCCGAATAAACTCGTCATAATGGCAATATAAAATTATTATAATGTTTTACGATTGTTATAACGGCTTTCCATATTGTAAATTGGGTCATATGCTGGGCTAAATATAATTATATACGAAACTTAGTTCACCCCAAAAATAGCTGGTCGCGAATTATAAACTTAAGACGTCTTTGGGTCGCGCGCGCCCTTTAATTATAGTGTGTGGAGCAACCGATTAAAAGGTATTTAAGAAAGGCGCCAGCTTTAATCTAATTGCATTACCGCTTTTGGCATACAATTTTCTTAACGTAAAAGTTCAATTGTTGGTGGTGGTGGCGGCAGCGGCGGTGGTGGTGGTTATTGCAGCAATGGCTTTAAGTGTTTTATCATTCGATGCAGGTATCAATCGATTCACTCCGGACATTAGCCTTTGAACAGAGAAACTGTAGACACCATTCCCATCTTGATTTTTAACTAGGATCACCTCTTTTCTAGTTTCACGTAATTGCACAGTGTAATTGCCCTCCTTCGTCCGGAAACTAGTAGTACGGGTTGTGACCATAGAGATATATAATATATAAATATATCACTAGAGCGAGCATTTACCATCTATGGTGAGGCTGCGACCCTTAAGCTAGGCATAGAGATGTATAATATAAATCGACGTCATCATCGACGTGAAATGCGTGGACACGTCACCAGTTACGTTAATGAGCGCTGTCTGACGTCATGCAAGCTTCATTTCACAGTACAACTTCAGCTGTGATAGGCTACACCAAAGTAAACATCGATATCTTTATTTAGAATGCCTAGCTTGTGGGCCAAGGTCGCTTAACGATTGTGGCTTCACTGCGTCATGAACGAAACATACGTCATACGGTCTCTAGCGCTTATAATATATCTCATTGGTTGTGACGGAGTTGATTTGTTATTTAATGTTTAATGACGCTTGGTAATAGCATAGATGATTATCTCTTAGCTTGGGACTGGCACTAATAGAGTTCGGGCAGTGTCGAGGTGTTGATGGTTAGTTGTCAACTTAGTTACTTGCTGTTCAGTGACATTGTGTAATAACAAAGATGATTAGCGTCGCCCTCCTCCTATCTCCAGCCTTAGCACTGGCATCACCAAAGTACGAGTAGTGACGGAGTTCTTCTCGTGGCTTTGGTTGGTTAGTTGCTGTTTAACGATATTGTGTCATAAAAAAAGACGATCAGCGTCGCCCTCCTCCTTTCTCCAGGATTGGGGCTGGCACTACTACAGGCAGTGCAACTGCGGAGTCATCTAGTTGTTTCCAATGACAACAACGGTTATGTATGACCTCGAAAACAAAGCATTTAAATAGAGTGTAATAATACCTCTCGATTTCATCCACAGGTATTATTACTACAACTTTTAGCAGAGAAACAATAATAATTATAATAATATCTCGCTGATGTTTGTTTTGTTCAATAAAATAATTAGTCCCGCATTTCTCCTCTATCCACGCTTTGGACTGGCACTTCTTGAGTACGGGCAGCAGCGTTGTGTGAATGAAAAAGACGATCATCTATGTAGACTCAAACAGAATCTTATATTGGTCGTAGTTTTGAGTGTTTAGCGACATATAACGTAACGGTTTCTATTTATTTTGTAATTGAGTGTTGTCTATTGTTTAACAATGTCTTAATGGCTGTCAGGAACGTTAAAACCTGCCTTACAATCATGTACATCAAGGGCCACGAATAATCGGAGTGTTTTCACGAAAGTAACACATGTATAATGTTTGCGAAAACAATTTAAAGGTGTCCAAAACAAATACCTTTGTTTTGTGCATGAACACATTTGTCATACAATTTTCTTTTCCAAATAATCATAAGAGATATTTGGGTCGCGCGCCATTATATAGTGTGTAGAGCCACCGATTAAAAGGTGTTTAAGAATTGCGGGTTTTAATCTAATTTTCTAGTTTCACGTAATTGCACAGTGTAATTGCCCTCCTTCGTCCGGACCCAAGACGGGCGCTGCCATTATGCCATAGTACGGGTTGTGACGGAGTTGATTTGTTATTTAATGTTTAACGACGCTTGGTAATAGCATAGATGATTATCTCTTAGCTTGGGACTGGCACTAATAGAGTTCGGGCAGTGTCGAGGTGTTGATGGTTAGTTGTCAACTTAGTTACTTGCTGTTCAGTGACATTGTGTTATAACAAAGATGATTAGCGTCGCCCTCCTCCTATCTCCAGGGTTGGGTCTGGCACTACTACAGGCAGTGCATCTAGTTGTTTCCAATGACAACAACGGTTATGTATGACCTCGAAAACAAAGCATTTAAATAGAGTCTAATAATACCTCTCGATTTCATCCAGA
The DNA here is from genome assembly GCA_020284085.1 of Aporrectodea caliginosa. Taxonomy (NCBI): domain Eukaryota; kingdom Metazoa; phylum Annelida; class Clitellata; order Crassiclitellata; family Lumbricidae; genus Aporrectodea; species Aporrectodea caliginosa. Next base: position 744,227 of record JACEVL010000334.1, on the reverse strand, counting down.
GGTATTATTACTACAACTTTTAGTAGAGAACACAATAATAATAATAATAATATCTCGCTGATGTTTGTTTTATTCAACAAAATATGATTAGCTCCGCATCTCTCCTTTATCCACGCTTTGGACTAGCGCTTTTGAGTACGGGCAGTGGCGTTCTTTGAATGAAAAAGAAGTGAATCCAGAAGACGATCATTTATGTAGACTCAAACCATAGACCCCTTAAATTACAGGACTGTAGGTGCTCAGCCATTTGAAGGTCAAAGGTCAAAATCAAGAAACAATGACCGGGGGTCCGGTGGCGCGTTGGATAACATCTGGCGAAGAGTGCGAGAGGTACCGAGTTCGAGCCCCGTTAGGGCGGATAGGCTTTGTAGGCTGCCATTAGCGCCGTGTATTGCAGGCTGTCTGTTCTGTTAGTAGTTAACTAGTTAAGATTGTTTCAATTGCATAACATGTAAATGTACAGCGCAGTGCGTTTGTCAGGCGCTAAATTAAAGAAAAGATATTATTATTATTATTATTATTATTACACAGAATCACCCAAATAAAACAACATTTGGCTGAGATATGGTCATTTTCTTTTGATTTTGACCTTTTGACCTTGAAATGACCTTGGAATATTTTAAGCTTTAGGCACTGTCTTCTCGAATGTAGCCCTTATCGGCATGAGCAAATTGGTAAAAGAATAATTAAAATGTAACCATATTTGTCTGAGCTTTTTCCTCTGATTTTCCTCTCAAATTGACCTTTTTGACCTTAAAATAACCTTGGATCGCCTTACATATAATAGCCTTTGTTTCTTATCCCAGGTAGCCCTTATCTAGAAGAGAAACACAAGAAAGAATTAGCTTTTTTCAAGAATTATTGACTGAGATCTGGCCATTTTTCTCTGATTTTTGCTAGATTTCATTTGTTCTGACCTTGAAATGACCTTGAATCATCCAGAATTTAGCGTCAATATTTTCCCCAATATAGCTCTCGTCGAGACAAATAGAACAAAAAAGAGTTCATGCAAATCGGACTATTCGTTCATTTTTTGTGATAAAAGCGTAAATTGAGAATGGACCCAAGTTCCAAGTCCCGAGCATGAGCGCCTACAGTCCTGTAATTTAAGGGGTCTATGACTCAAACAGAGTCAAATATTGGCCGTAGTTTTGAGTGTTTAGCGACATATAATGTAACGGTTTCTATTTCTTTTGTCATTGAGTGTTGTCCATTGTTTAACAATGTCTGAATGGCTGTCAGGACCGTTAAAACTGCCTTACAATTATGTACACCAAGGTATAAGAATAATCAAAGTGTTTTAACGAAAATAACACATGTGTTATAATAGTGTTAGCCAAAACAATTTAAAGGTGTCCAAAATAAATTCCTGTGTTTTGTGCATGACCACATTTGACATACGATTTTCCTTTCCAAATAATTCCATGAATCTAATTTGTAGAACGTTATCGGGTCAAATATTGATTTTCGCACTAGAGGACGCTACCGAGGGAAAACCTTTGCGATTCTTCGCTGTTGTAGTAATGCATTTCGCTTTTTTGTATTGTATCGTATTGTATTTGAACACTTGTTTTAGCGCCTCTACCAGATTCCTATTCAGAGGCGCTCCCGACTACAGCGCGGACGCTGAATCGGAGTTTCACGGCGAAGTGCATGAGCAATTGCGAGTGAAGGACTTGCCCAGGGTCCCTTTTGTGATTGCCTTCTGTTGTTAACTCAGTCAGTGGTGATTCATAATAATGGTGATGGTTCCACAGTCCGTGGCTAAGGAGGCACTCAAACACAGAAAGATTGTTGTTTAGTAAAGAACGTGCCCTGTTTAGAGGAAAGTCCATCCTCGGGACGTTGCCCACACGAAGACCGTGGAAGAGACTGCAGAATCGGATCCCAATACAGACCGTAAAGCCACCAATCACCGGTCAAAGAATCTATACGATTTCGTTAACGATGACATAGTCCTGTGATAGCCATTAAAACTTAGTACTAGTAATACCACCCATACCACTACCATCGTAATCGTAATCGAGCATTGATATAGCGCCATTGATATATGTGCTCCCGACCCAGGCCAGTGTCTTCACTGGTAAAGAGAGGCTTTCAGGCGCTTGCGGAACTGGTCAAGAGAAATAGAAAAAAATACATACAACTACAACTACTCCTACTAAAACTACTACACTCAGTATGTGGTGATGCTATAGCTAAGAGAAGACTATGAGTCCACTGAGAGCCTCTGAAGTGGCGTTATATAAATTAGCAATAACCATTACCATGTGGATGTCTTCTTCGACACCTTTATTATGGACGTCTCCGAAGCTATAAGTAACATTGACCTCTTAATTTGTTAATTTTTGCTCTATTGTTAGATTCTATCTCACCCATTTAAAGCTCACCGTGCAAAAATCTCGACCAACGCTATCATAAATCTCCAGTTAATAACTGTATTAAGTCCAATAGGAACGGTGAGGACTGTTCAAAACAATTACACACCTGCTTTAACTGTAATATTCGCCTTATAAGTAAAAGAAGAACTTCAAGAGGCGCTCAGTGGTTAAGAGAGGTTTCAGGCGCTTGCGGAACTGTGTCTGTATCAAAAATTTATGTTTTAAATAATTTTTGTCGACGTCAACGGTCTTTAAGCTCTAGATCCATTCATCTGTTCGCTGATTATAATGGTAGGCCTACCTTCCAAATGAAACTGTACAGAATATTTCCTGTCGACTTGAACAATCCTGGCAGCCGAAAGTTGTCATTAGAGCTCACTTTGCTCTCTTCCGCCGCCGTGTCATATTAAAACCATTGTATTGTAATGTATTGTATTTGATCATTTATAAAGCGCTTCTCATAGCATAAGCCTTTCAGAAGCACAAAAGAAATTTAAAAAATAAAATAAATAAAAAATAAACCCATGTCACATCCCTCACGACCTTGTACCTACCCGTAAGGTCATCCAACAAAACATGCGATCCAGGAGGACACATGACCTTACCCTACCTAGAGTTGATGCCTTTGCCAAGAGAACGTTCATTATGCGAATGTTATATGACTTTGTTCATTTTCGTCTGTGCTTTAACTAAGCATAGTCAATGGGTCTTGCATTCATTGCAAGGCGAATAGCACATGAAAACGCGGAATGCAACATTTGGACACCTTTTTCTAACAGACCAACTTCGAAATCACTTGACTCCATCATTAACGCTTTGGGGTGGTGCCAGTCTCTGGGATAGAAGTGCACTGCTGCATAGTCTGCTTCCGCAAGTTAAGGTCACCGGTTACACATTATGACCACAGGCCCATGACCGAGTCATACTTTACCGTCTGTCGACGGCCTTATTGGGAAAACATTCATTATTATGCTTTATGGACCATAATTTCATAATTTCTATTGTTTCAACAAACAATGTCTATCATAACATAATTATGCATGTATGTACACTTAAATGCGGTGTGCAATTGGTTAATAAAAGAATATTCTATTCTATTCTATTCTATTCTATTTTATTCTATTCGGGCGTGCAAACGTCAATACGTTTTTCTGCTTTCTCTTATAGAGCGTAAATTACAGCTAAAAGAGGTGTGCAGTTATTTGAAATGCTCTCACCGTTTCTACAATTATGACATAATCGATCCAGCGAACAGAGTTGACCACTGATGAGTGCAACTTTTTTCCATTAAAACGCCGTCCAGAGTTTTATTAGAATAATAATAATAATAATTATATTATATATATATATATATATATATATATATATATATATATATAATATATATAATTTATCCGAACTGTTTTAGCCGTTCCTATGGCATACAGATCCATAATTGGCCGTTTCATTTTGGTTTTCAACTTTTTTTATAATATCAGGTACCTTTTGTTGCTTTAAGCGTGATATAAAATGTCATTCAGGCGACGCTTTTAAATTTGCGTTGCTTTTATAGCTAGACAATCGAAGCGATCATGGGTGGATCCAGAGTTTAACGACAGCTTATGACAACAGACTGTTGCCGCGAAAGAAATTATTTTGGCATTATTACAGCTTTCAATCAACTGATCAAAGTTCCACATTATATAGGTTCACTTGTAAACTGTAGCTACCTCACCAGCAAAATCGCTTCGATTGACAAATGGCCTTTAATAAATACAATTTTTTCGGTTAAAAAAGGTGCCTTAACGTTGTATACTTTGTTTTCATGCTCTGTAGAAATGGCATTCTGGCCAGTTTTATATGTTTTTTATAGGCAGACAATCGTTTTCGCATCTTCATGTTTTTTAAAGAAATCGTGTGGCTTAAAACAGAGCAAAGTACGCCTTTATATTTACTTTCGTATGTGAAATAATAGTCTATGGGCGACCGATGAAATAATAACTAATCCTATTCTTATAACACTTCGATGAGCTCCCGTGGATAACATGATATAATATAAGCTATTTCTCGCGACTTCGCTTTTTAGGCCAGTGTGATTCTCCTTACAGATTTTATTTTAGTTATAGTTACAGTTATAGTTAATGTTTTTTTAAATTTTAGTTATAGTTATAGTTATAGTTAGTATTATTTTTTAGCTATAGTAATAGTTATAGTTGATGGATTTTTGTTTTAGTTAATTTAGTTACAATAATTAAGAGTATAAGTAAAATTGTGCGTATAAACACGCTGTTTCACAATTTGCTCATAGCTTTGAAAGCCTTTGAAGCATGGGTACATTCAGTTTCATGAATACACGCGTTTCCAAAGTAACTGACAAATTGCATAATAAAAATATCGCATTTTTTCGTTGTCATTTATGTCGAATTATCCACATTGCACTTTCTATTTTTATTTTTCTATTAACGAAAATAAAGATGAATTTTCGTTATTGTTATTTTCGTTATAGTTATAGTTATAGTTATCCTTAACGAAATCATTTAATTTTCGTTAACGAACATTTTCGTTATCGTTATCGTTAACGAGAATCACGCTGTTTTAGGCGCTATAGAAATCTCTAAAATACGATTGCGAGTCGGTGTTCCTGCACTAACGTATAACTTTCTCTCTGTCTGTCTGTCTCTCTGTATCTGTCTCCGTCTGCGTATCTGTCTCTCTGTCTCACTATCTCTCTGTGTCTCTCTGTTTCTGTTGTTGTGTCTGTGTCTGTCTCCGTCTGTCTGTCTCCTCGGTCAATGTCTCTCTCTCGTTAATAAGTAGATGCCAATTCCTTAACTTTCTCGTAGAGCTTTATTCATTTTCATTGTAACGGTTAGTCGTTTTTCTTCTTCTATTAATTTCTATAGCAGTTAGTGCGCTGGACTGTTAATCAAGAGATCGCGGTCTCAAATTCCGACCAGGACAGAAATACGTTTCTATACTTCTTCTGCTCCGCCATTGATCGCTTTCTGACAGTCAGTGGCGGCGCCAGACACTTTTTGTAACCAGGGCATAGCCAGGGCAGCCATACAAGTAACCAGTGCATGCAGAGGCGATTTATAGCAAGCGTAGCGCGATCGAGCAATATGGTGACCATTTAATTTCGCGCTACCGGGCTGGCCATAAGTCGGCCCTCTGCACTACTATACTTCTCAGGTCAGAGGCTCAGATGGGCAACACCCTTTGAAGCTGAAAGCTTTTTCACATTTGTAAAGCAAATTTTAACATCTCAGTGAACTTAGTGAAGCATATTACTAAAAAAATACTCTTTTGGGTAGCATGAGCCACCGATCGAGGTGATTGAGGTATTGTTTACGCATTTGCTCAAGTAACTCGTGTCATATGAGATGCAATTAGACAACAGTTAACCCTATACTATCAGTTGTATGCTTAACCTCTGTCATTGCGAAAATGTTTGTGAAAAAGTTTGTTAAAAGTTGGAAAAAGTTTAACTAAATATTTGTAGTTTAGTTAACTTATTTACAAAATCAGTTACCAACTTTTGGTTAAACTTTCTTATTTTAGTTGAAAAATAGTTATAGCTTAACTTAAAAATTAGTTTGTGTCCATCACTGCAGTGCCTTAATCATCTCAAGGAAAAGGTGTACAAGACAATGATAAGACCAGTGATGATGATTATGTGGAGCAGATCGAGGCCTGGGCAGTGACGAGGAGAGAGAGAGAGGAAGGCTTCCTGGAGAGAACAGAAATGAGAATTCTGCGGTGGATACTTGAGTCGTCTCGCTGAAGGATAGGAAAAGAAACGAGGACATCAGAAAGATGCAGGGAGTGGCATGTATTACTGACAAAATACGAGAGGCTAGATTGAGATGATACGGTCATGTGATGAGAAGAGAGGATGAAAGTTGCATCAAAAGAATTAAGACGGCCAGAGGCCCGGGAAGTGTTTAAAAGTTGTGTGAGCCAACCTCAGCCGTGTAGGCCACAGACCTAAGGTCGATAAAATTATTCATTTTGCCTGATATTATCTATAGGCTAACAATATTTTGTCATTTTTTTTGCAACCACTGGTGGTTTATTACGCTCAATAATATTGATAACATAAAGGCGACAATATCACAATAAGTCAATAACTGCTTTAGCAATCAAAAATACCATTACTATTACTATTACGATTATGAGACATGCGATGAAGATGGATTTCTTGCAGAAAATAAAATTTATTTACAGGAATTTGTCAGGTATAGGCCTAATGCCGTTTGTCAAATTTTTCTTATGCTCATAATTTTTTGCGCTGTGGCGAATTGCTTATAATATATAAATGTGAAATGCAATTTATTTAGTTGTAGCCTATTACCATCAGACCTCCCAGCTGTAGGTGACTTACAAAACGACAGAAAAGACTGTTTAAATGCCTTCAAAGGCGGTCCGCTAGACATGGCTGCACTTTCTTTTGTAAACCAATTTTATTTATTCAAAATTATTTATTATCCTCTGTATACACTCGAATGGAGTCTCGAGAAGAACTGATCTAGTCTCTATTTCTCCAGGCACTCTGAGAGCCGACACACTGAATATTATGCCTATGTTTATATATATATATATAATATATAGGTATGTGTATATCTAAGCATGTATATATAATTTTATATATATATATTAATATATATCACAGCTGCCTTAATAATTAGCTGTACTGTCTGCAACCACAGTTCGCCCATTCTTGTAGAATGCCCGTGTCACTTCAGTAGGCCCCTACCTCCGACTTCCGACAAACACATTTACACATGTGGTACCGTTTAGGCCCAAAGAGTAGCCAAGTATCAAGTATCCATGATTCGCACAATTTGTCATCCTGCAAGACTTGACAGTTGTCTGCTGCCCTTTGCTTAATGCCAGGGCCAGCTTTGGCCGGCTTTGGTTAGGTTCCATTACTGCGTTATTTTCATAGTATTAGGCCTACTGTTTCCAAAAAGTTGTGTGAGCATGACCCTGCCTTGGCGCCACAGGGTCAATATTTGGGTGAGCATCGGCGGCAGTGGCGCCATAGGTTCCCGGGTCCCTGAAGACGGCAGAGGTCACCGGACGCAGCAGCCGTGGATGGCAGAAGCAGAGATGGGTGGGGGACATGATACAACAAGATCTGGTCTCTCAGATTGAAGAAATAGGATACCATTGACAGAAAGAGTTGAGCAGAAGGATCCGAGTGGCTGACCCCTCCGCTGGGAGGGACTATTTCAAGTCTGAAGGAGCAATATATATTGGACTGCCGCCTAAACATGCTACTGTCATAGTGCCGTGATGATCGAGGAACGCCAACAATCCACTGACAAGATTCGGGTTTGTCCTGTCTGCAAATAACCAACAGTTGTGGCAATGTGGTCTAATTCTCTTGTGTATATATATGGCGAGAAGCACAACCAATCTCTAGTAACTTTCAGGTTTCCAGTAGAGAAGTATATATAGTAGTGTTTGCTACTGACAATAGGCCTCCCGCTTCCATCTTTCTCAAACGGACCACTAGGACGACATATGCACTCTAAAGCCGGGTGTTCACAACTAGAACACATTTTTAAACGCCTAATTGTAACACTAATAGAACGCGTCCGGGCGTTTCTAATGTTAACGCTGGCGTTAAGTTTTTGAACACTAGTGTTATGATTATTGAACACCTTATGACGTCACCAATAGAACGCGTCCGGCGTTTCTAATGTTAACGCTGGCATTAAATTTCTGAACACTAGTGTTACGATTTTTAAACGCTTCATGGGTGTTCTACTCGTTAACGCATGACGTGTGCAAATTCTTTAACGCGTAAATGTAACACTAATAGAACGCGTCCGGGCGTTCAAACCCTGCTCCAAACGCTAGTGCTCATGAACGGAACACAACAATGTGCTCTTCATTAACACTAGTGTTCCCAACCTTCAGCCAAGTTCGACTAAGCTAAAAAGCTATATATTAATTATTAGGCTACATCTATCAACATTAATTTTACCTTTAATTGAAAGTGATCGCTTAAATTTCCACTCTAGCGTTTCGCATTGTCATTGTCAGCCACATTGTTTACTACGGAAATGCGAATAAGGGATAAGGTAAGGAGGGAGAGTAGGAGGAAGAGAGAGGAGGTGGTGGAGGAGGTGGAGAATGAGAAAAGTGCGATTGAAGGAGCTGTTCCTTCTCTGCCGATCGACACGCTGCGTGGTGGAACAGTCTTCCCGACCACGTGAAGAATGCGCCATCTGTGGAGACATTTAAATCACAGCTCAACAATCTTTTGAAACTTTCATAAATTTTGGCTTTCGTTTTCTTTTTAACTCCTGCAGAATGCGTTTTATTGATATGAATTATAATTATATTTATTATAATTGCAATTTCTATTACTTTTTAATGGTTCGTTTGATTACCGTTGCCCTCCTCCTTTCTGCAGGCTTGAGAGTGGCACCGCGCGAGTACGAGCAGTGACTAAGTTGGTAGTAGTGGTTTCAGTTTATCGACACTGTGTCATAGCAAAAATGATTTGCATCGCCCTCCTCCTTTCAAAGTTTCACCAGGCATGGGACTGGCACTGCCACATTTAAGAGTAGTTGCGGATTTTTTTATATAAGGTGTGTAGACAAAGTATAAAATTGACCGTAGTTTTGAATGTGTAGCGACACATTACGTGAAGGATTCTATTTCTGTTTTCATTAAGAGTTTGCGATTGTTTAAAAAATAATGTCTTATGCCTGGCGTTAACCTTAGGCGTGATTCAGCAGAGCAGCCGTCAGGAACTGAACGAAAGTTACGTATTTTGTGACTATGTATTGTTTGGAGAAACCGATTAAAAGGTGTCTAAGCAATGTGGTAGATTTAAATGCTTCACCACGTTTGCCATACGAGTTTTCGTGATAGTTCAAAATCTAATTAAGTTCATAGTTTCGTAGTTTCTTTTTAATGAGGCTTTGTCATGTGGCGCCCCAGGGTGGTCCCTGGGTTGCTTAGGCTTGGTCTCCCTAGCTTGGCCTCTCTAGCTTGGCCTCTCTAGGCTTGGCCTCTTCTAGGCTTGGCCTCTTTTAGGCTCCGCCCCCTTAGGCTTGGCCTCTCTAGCTTGGCCTCTTTTAGGCTCCGCCTCCTTAGGCTTGGCCTCTAGCTTGGCCTCTTTTAGGCTCCGCCTCCTTAGGCTTGGCCTCTCTAGCTTGGCCTCTTTAGGCTCCGCCTCTTAGGCTTGGCCTCTAGCTTGGCCTCTTTTAGGCTCCGCCTCCTTAGGCTTGGCCTCTCTAGCTTGGCCTCTTTTAGGCTCCGCCTCCTTAGGCTTGGCCTCTCTAGCTTGGCCTCTTTTAGGCTCCGCCTCCTTAGGCTTGGCCTCTTTTGAGGGCTCCGCTGATTGTCTGGGTTGGCTATAAATAGAAGCGCTCTTGTTTAGTGTTGTGTGTTGGAGTAGTATTTGGTTGGCTAGGTTGAGCAGTGTTCTGTTGTGTGAGAGTGTGAGAGTGACTTTGATGACGTGATACGTCTGTGACGTGAAAAAATATCGTTATTTTAACTTCCTGTGTTGATCCTTCGGTGTTTGACATTGCTTGCTACGGCTCATCGACTGGCAGACGCGAAACCCTTCGATAAACGACGGAGGTCTTACTTGCGCTCCCATCCTGAGCGACACGCGCCTTCCCTCAACATCCTGAGAGAAGCGAAGACGCCGTTAGACCCCCGTTTTCTTCACAGTGGTCCCATCAGTGGGGTCAATTCGGACGACAACAAGGAAGAAAGGCGGTTTTCTTCACAGTCACAACAATGATAATTTACGTTACCCTCTTTCTTTACCAACGAGTATTATGACTGGCACCATCCGATATTAGGCAATATTGCTTAGTTTGGTGAATTTAATAATTGGAAACACCCTGCTGGACTATGTGATGACTGCAATAAATTCAGCTAATCGGATTATTTGGTTAGTTGCTGCTTTAAGACGCTGTGTCATAACTAAGGTGATTAGCATCGCCCTCCTTCGTCGAAACTTTGGACTGGCTCTGCCATAGTACGGGTAGTTACACATTCATGCGTAAAGTCTGTGAGAAAAAATTATTGAATGTTTTCACCTTTCGTTTGGCTTAGTACAGTTTAAATCAACACCTGTTGACGATCAGGATCGACGTCTAATAAGTGCAACTCTGGTCGGTTGAAAAAGGTGTCCAGAATTTGCCCTCTCTTTTTTTATGCACCATACAAACTGTAATTCAGACGGTATTTTTATGTATAGGCCTACTTTAGCTCTCTTTAATACGCTTTATGCCATTTAGTTATAATATTGTCTAGCTTTATGCACAGCAAGGTACACCAATGTACATTGCCCTACGTGATACAACATCACTGAGTTACGATTGTCTATGGAAGACCGATATCATAGTAAATAAACGTCGTATGGCACTCCTATTCTCATACGACTTCGCTTGCCGAAAATTCCACAACGCATTTTTTTTGGCTCTTGACCTGGAACTGATTTTAACCTAACCTGTCTATCGACTTTGTTTTGACTGAGCACCTGTTAATAAGCTGGCTCCGCGACTTCACTGTTTAGGCTCTATAGAAATCTATAGATTACGATTACGCATAAAATGTCCAGCTTTCCTACCTATAACTGTCTCCGTTTGCTGTGTGGCTGTCGTCTCTTTATATCGCAACAAGGTTAACTATCAAAGAGGCGCAAATGAAACGTGCGAAATAAAACGGGCGCATGTTTAAAAGGGCGACAATCAAAAGGGCGCATGTTTAAAAGGGTGTTTTTGTTTCCAACTAACATTATTTTTTCCTTTTTTAGCAAGTGATCGTCTTACTGTATGTCTATCAGAGCCATTACCGTTAACCGTAATTTAAAAAACGGCATGTGAACGTAATAGTTCGTAAGCGAAAATTACATTTATATGTTGTTAGAAATACAAAATTTAAAGGTGTTCAAACACAGCCTTGTATTTGAGTTCTGTTACGGCATTTTCTTACATACGTTTTTCGTTTTCGGATAGCTAAATGATTTATTTGTTACTGTTTCAAAGTCTGCGTTGTAACAAAGATGATTAGCGTTGACCTCCTCCGTCATATTCTCTTGGGTTTGGCACTACCCAAAGTACGGACAGTGGTTGAATTGGATATGGGATCAAACAGCGTAGAGACATCGTCTGACATCAAAGTCAGCTGACGTCGATGAAAAAATCTTTTAACAGTTCTCGCGGTTTTTTCAATGACATACTACAGCCCTAATATAAATTTTGAAGTTCGATCATTAAATTGATTCTACAGTTTAACATCTTTTGGTAACAAAAGTGGTCGGCAACAAGGATTTTTAACAGTTCTCACCGTTAATCTGGAATAAAACGGCACGAACGTAGGGTAAAGAATGCGAGCGTCGTAAACGACCCTGGGACTCTGGGAGTCGTAGATGTTGTTAGACGATGGAAATCTACAGATACTGCCCCGTGCGATTTTTGAACAATCGAAGAAATGGAAAAATGTTGAAAAGCACTCAAATCTATAAATCGCCTACTCCAGAAACTAAAATACTTCCATTAATGGACTATTTCGTTAAGTAGCTTTCGACAGACTCTATTTAATTGTCATCAATATTTTAGGTGAGAACTGAAGACTGAATAAATGGCGACTGAGATTAGAGCAGATCGTCTTTGTTGATGATTCTCAATTTTTACGATGCTTTTTCGGTGCTTTTCGGATAACTCGGTTATCATCCAGTGTTAAGCCTTCTACCGAAACCGCTTATAATAATTTTTAGCGACATCTTACGTAACGTTTTCCATTTTTGTTTTCCAATAACACAAATTTTTCAGTGTATAGCATCATGTTATGGCTAACAGAGTCGTTAACGTCGAGCGCACTAGTTAGAGAAAACCAATGGTTAATTAACGAAAAATACACTTATATCGTGTTAGATATACACGATTTAAAGGTGTTTTACGCACAGCTTTGTATTTGATTTCTTTGAGACATCTTACGTAGGTCTTTCATGTTCGGATAGTTAATGATTAGTAAGTTACCGTGTCGTAAGAAAAAAGAATGCGTCTCCCTCCTCTTTTATCTTCTCATGGAT
>JACEVL010000334.1:694295-729295 GCA_020284085.1 Aporrectodea caliginosa | reverse complement strand
GCGAGTAGGCCTATGTCTTTCGTTCTAAGCTGAAAACTTATTCGTCCAGCCTGCTAATAGTTCTTAATGCTTTTTTCAGCTTCGTCGAGCACATCTGAACTTTGTAAGGAGGGTATTTAATCAAATTAAAGCTGCTTCGTGGTCTGTGACAGCTATGGTCGAAGTTGGATAGATCAAGAGTCTAACGACATCTTGTGGCAACAAACGCCGTTGACGCAATCGACAGAAATAATTCTGAACAGTTCTCACCGTTCCTATGGCATAATATACAGCTTAATATGTTTGAACTAATAATAATAATAATAATATATTTTCTTTAATAAGCGCCTGACAAACGCACTGCGCTGTACATTTACATGTTATGCAATTTAAATCTTAACTACTAACAGAACAGACAGCTTGCAATACAACGGCGCTAATAGCAGCCTACAAAGCATATCCGCCCAACGGGGCTCGAACTCAGTACCTCTCGTTCTCTGTGCCAGATGTTTTCCAATGCGCCACGGGCCCCCTCCCCCCATACTGTACTATCTACAGTTGAGCGCTGTTCAGTAAATAATTATAACGTTAAAAATCTAGACATGAAAGGACGCTGCCGTTGATTTAGTCATTTTTTTTATAAACGACTAACACACTAATGGGACCTATGCTTATTAAGCGTCATGAGACAACATTTCAACGATGTCTAAAGAGAGCGTTCTATAGCCAATAGACTGGATTGATGGATACAAAGTCTGACGATATCTGATGGCAGCAAAGGCCGTTCACATCAACAGATCTCACCACCTTACACAACACGATTTTAATTATTTTTGTTATTTCTCCAAAGTTTAACGTCGTCTTATGACATCAAAGGCCGTTGACGACAATACAGAAAATATACAATACAATCAGAACCAGAAACTTATAGCATCCGAACGACACCTTAATGGTGTCGTTTGGTGTCAAACGGAGCTTTACAATTTCACTAATATTCAATAATTGCAACATAAAGTAGTTCTTCTCATATTGTCTGTGATTATTATGTCCTGACAAATTTAATTAACTAACAAAGCATACATGTATTATAATTGATTAAGGTATTCTTTTAAACTGTTCACATATTATCTGTCCTTAGTATCATCAAACACAATTTTAAACGCAGTTTCTGAGTTTATATAGCTTGGTTCAAAAACGTTTTCAAGGTGTCTAAGTTGGCATTGCATTAATCAGCGTCAAACGCATCTCTTAGGGTCAAATTTATAAGTCAGGATTTAATCATCAGGTAGACAGTGGATGATGTATAGAATAGAATCCGCGTGAAAGATTGGATCTGTAATCTGCTAAAAATATCCACTAGTCCGTAAGATCCAAAAACTGGAAAAAAGTAATAGGTCATGATGACCAAACTATTAATTTTTATCGAGTCCTAAATGTCCATTAAAAAGTTTGCAATGAGTGTAAGCAAGCTAGGAGGCCTATGGACTGGATATAATTCATCTGATTGCGACTTTGTTTAGTTGCGCCATCTATTGATACTATTTTTTTAATATACACCGGCGCAGTAGAAGTTATAAGCTACAATGACTACTACACGTCCTATTTATTCGCTACGTGGCGCTTCTACTGCAATCAGTTAGACGATGATCTGTGTAGGCTACTTTACAGCTTTTCGAGAAATTTTTCCGATTTATAATTGACATTACATTTACAGTAAGTCCTAAAATATTGGCAGTGTGCGATTGAAAATCGTAGACAGGCGTCAGTAATTTGGGACGGTAACTGTTAAATTAACGACATCATTTGAAACTCATATTTAACAGTTTTATACTAGTTGCGAAAAGTTGAGTTTGCACTAGTTTAGCTACCATAAAATCTGGCTACCATCAACATAATTGATCAGAGGTAACCCAGTTTTCAGATGGAATTCGTCTCAAGCCAGCCATACAAACAACATAAAAAAACGGGACTGAGACAGGTTCCTGAGGGAGAACAAAAAGTATAGGGGACCAAGGAGAACGCGTATGCCTATCCAGCTCTACGAGACTACCTTAAGTATGGTAATATTCTTTCTTTATTGAAACAATCCGGTTGACAAACCGCAACCGGTTACAGTGTACAGTTATGCAATTGAAACAATTCACAAGAACACAAAATTTAATGACAGAAGACATAAATCTTAACTACTAACAGAACAGACAGCCTGCAATACACGGCACTAATAGCAGCCTACAAAGCATATCCGCCTACCAACTGACCAACGTTGTACTCATTACACTAGGGCACTGAAGTTTTAGGTGTGCCAGTACCAGACCTAAATAATGCGAGGGCGACATTGAACTTGGCAGATATTCGATGTCATCAAACACTTGATGCTGCAAGTAGGTCCTACTGTCCAGTGGGAATAATTGAAACATTAGTAAAAAAGAGAGAATGCATGCAAAAATGTCGCATGCGCTCAAATCTACAGCGGCATTTAAACACCCTTTAATCGGTTCTCTCACTCACTATATATTTCGATTTTAATTTGGTTCAATTACTGGTATCTCACAATGTTGTAAGTAACCTACAAAACTACGGTCGAAGTTAACATCCTTGGCAGTCTGACTTTTTTGTTATTATTTAAAAGGTCTCGTCGTGTGCCTGTTGTTGTTGTTACTGTTGTTGTTACTGTTGTTGTTGTTATATCTGTTGCTACCATGTTGTATTACAGGCTGTCTGTTCTGTTAGTAGTTAAGATTTAAATTGCATAACATGTAAATGTACAGC
Source organism: Aporrectodea caliginosa (assembly GCA_020284085.1). Taxonomy (NCBI): domain Eukaryota; kingdom Metazoa; phylum Annelida; class Clitellata; order Crassiclitellata; family Lumbricidae; genus Aporrectodea; species Aporrectodea caliginosa. The sequence continues at coordinate 726,547 of JACEVL010000334.1, read as the reverse complement.
GCAGTGCGTTTGTCAGGCGCTTAATAAAGAAAAGATTATTATTATTATTATTATTATGTATGATTCCTAGGTGCTGTTGTTAACGCAGTTTCAAAAATATTTCTGGATATTCTTCTGTTTTATGTGTATCTCATCGTGTTTTCTTTATGCTGATATCTCTTGAGTGCTCTATTTTCATTTTTATTATCAGCTCACTACCTGTGCATCTGTAGTCTTCAGAATGACAGCGCTAAACAACGCCAGCGCCACGTACGAACTTCCCCTGTGTTACCAAACTCCCGTTGTTAGGCGCAGGAAGCCTCCCGTCAACATTCGGCGTTCGTATATATATGCGATACGTTGACAGCCCAACAGTCACTTACTTCGACATGGATGCGATTGATTGGTTAGTTGCTGTTTAACGACGCTGTGTCTTAAGAAAGATAACTAGTGCCGCCCTACTCCTTATCCGGCAGTTAAACACCTTTAAATCGTTTCTTTCAGGCTCTATATATATATATATATATATGTCAATTCATGACTGATAAGCATGATAATAATAATAATAATAATAATAATAATAATAATAATATCTTTTCTTTAATTTAGCGCCTGACAAATGCACTACGCTGTACATTTACATGTTATGCAATTGAAACAATCTTAACTAGTTAACTACTAACAGAACAGACAGCTTGTAATACAACGGCGCTAATAGCAGCCTACAAAGCAAATCCGCCCTAACGGGGCTCGAACTCTGTACCTCTCGCACTCTTCGCCAGATGTTATCCAACGCGCCACCGGACCCCCCCAATGAACTGTTCGCTTTCTGACAGTGCCAGTCCCAAGCATGGATAAATGAGGAGGGCGACGCTAATGGTCTTTGTTACCACACAGCTAGTCGTTAAAAAGGAAATACAAACACACTGATAGGCAATTTGCTCCTTACCGTGGTTGTCATACTTTAAGTTTTCGTTCAATCGCTATTAATTCAAGTTAGTAATAATAATAATAATATTTTCTTTATTAAGCGCCTGACAAACGCTCCGCGCTGTACATTTACATGTCATGCAATTTAAATCTTAACTACTAACAGCCTGCAATACAACGGCGCTAATAGCAGCCTATAAAGCATATCCGCCCTACGGGACTCGAACTCGGTACCTCTCGCTCTCCATGCCAGCGTGTTATGCAATGCGCTATCGGCCCCCTGATTTAGTAATCCGTCCTTGCAGAACAAAGACAATAATTGAAAAAAAATTCTGCTCTGGCACTGCTGGCAGCCATGTGATGTCGCTAAAATAATATTGGTTGCTTAACCATTGATGCCATTTCTGATTGGATGGCCTCAAATCGCTTGCTTTTGAATCCATCCAAAACCCAGTTCATTTGGCTTGGTGGTCGCAGACAGTTGGCTAGTGTTGACCTACACCTGTTGGCCGAGACCTTCCCCCATAATTATTGCCTTTTCGCTTACTGTTCGTGACCTTGGGGTGACACTTTGTCTTTGAACTTTGTCTTTCGAAGTACGTCAACTTGATCACACGAAGCTGTTACTACCAGCTCCATCAGTCGCGTGTTGTCCTGCGGTCCCTCTCCCACGATGCTGCTGTGGTACTTGTCCACGCCTTGGTCACCAGCAGAAGTGATCATTGTTGCTCGGTTCTTGTTGGTCACCCATCTGGCTTAATAGGGCGTCTTGACCGGGTCCTTCGTTCTGCTGCTCGGCTTATTGGTCATATTCCCAAATATGCCCCAGTTTCTGCCTACATACGTGATGTATTGCGCTGGCTTCCTGACTCGCAACGCATCACCTACAGGATAACAGCTCTTGTCTGGCGGTTTCTCACTGGTAGTGCTCCGTCCAACTTACATGTATCTGATCTTTATCGCCCGGTTTCCGACTTAGTTCCTCGTCGAGCTCTGCGCTTTTCGACTAAGGGGGAGCTATTGGTCCCTCGGGCCCGCTCCTCGGTCAGACAGCGTCCAGCTTTCTCGGTTGTTGGCCCCCTCCACTTGAAATGGGCTCTCGCTTACGTTACGCTTACTGCACCGAAATAATTTGTCTGCTTTCTACCAACTGCTAAAGTCCTTTCTGTTTGGCCGTGGCTGGGCTGGGAGCGCCTCTGAGTAGGCATCTTGAAGAGGCGCTATATAAATCTCCGGAATGAATTATGTCGTTAAACACTAAGAAGCTGTATTGTTGCTACGCACTTCTTAGACACCTTTAAATAGCTTTCAACCGACGATATATAAAGTAAGTAAGTAAGTAAGAATGTTCTTTATTGAACGCAAGCAAACGCTCAGCGCTTTACATACAAAGTCAGATATAATATGTACAAAGAAAAGAATAATTAGAAGAAAATTACGTCAACTAGGAAACATATGTCTAACTGTACAACATCCTAGCTAAGAAGCCACGCCTGGTAAGGGAATCAAATCTAGGGAGAACACGGTTATGTGTTATATAGGCGAAATTTTCGGTCAAACGCTAGCTCTCGAGTTCCTTCAGGGGTTATTATGTCATTATATTAAGGTCGACGACAACTACTTTGGCAAACACAAGGTGTCGTGAAACACTGGAAACTTTAACTGTCCATCGTTGGGTGATTCAGAAATTCAGAGATTACAAATACGGTTACAATGACCGGGACTGCAGCATTATAGTCCAACGAACTGATCTTCTGCATTTTGACCTGATTACGGCTTCGTTTGGTGCGCCATCGGTAGATGGCTTATGCATCAGACACCTGCATTTTAGAAGTTAATAATTATACAATTATAATGGTCTCATGGCCGGCGACGCTGGAATTTAATTGAAGACACGTTCAGAGTCTAAAGAGGACTAGTTTCAGTTTAACGACACTGTGTGGTAATCTTAATCTGAATCTTAAATGATAAGGTCTGACGCTTAATCTAAAAAGGTAGTAGTTTCAGTTTAACGACACTGTGTAGTAACAAAGACCATTAGCGTCGCCCTCCTCCTCTATCCAGGCTTGGGACTGGCACAGACAGAGTACGATCAGTGGCGGAGTTACATTAATTTATTATTAATCAAATGTTTAACGACATCTTTTAGCAACAAAGGCCGTTGACGTCTTTAAAGTTTTTGATGCATTTCAGTTCATTTTCATGTGATTTCATCAGTTTTCTTTTTTTATTTTCCGTCTTGGATTCCATTTCTGATAGTCTTTAAATTTTTTGACGTATTTAAGTTCATTTTCGAATAATGTTTTTCAGCAGTATTCTTTCTCTTTTCTTGTCTTTGTTTCCGTTGTCCTATGGCTCGAACTTCTACGGTGCTTCATAAGAGCTTTGACTGCTGCTGTGGCAGAGATGGGTAACTAATCGATTAGATGCTAATCGATTAGCTAATCGATTAGACAAACAGCTAATTCTAATTCTAATCGATTAGCTGTCATCCGATGCTAATTCTAATTCTAATTGATTAGCAATTTTCAGCTAATTCTAATCGAAATTCGATTAGCTGATCGATTAGATGTTTGAAAATTAAGCTGAGAACGCATTCATAAAGAATAAGTTTAATTAATATTGAGTTTGAAGAATATACTTACTTACTTACTTGAATGCTGTTTAACACCTGTAATTATCTGTTCATGGTTATATGTCCATTCTGCTCATGTAACACTGAAATATTTGCATGTCTTCGTGTTCTTCATCTACACTGTTCTACAGCATCACTGTGTTCCTGCAACCTTAGCTGTCATGGAACACGTATTTAGTTCTTTAACCCTTTGGAGGTGAGGTGGGGTATGACAAACCCATAGCTCTTCTACGCTGCTTTTTCTACGGAAAACGTAGAACCAGCTTGGATTATTTTTGTCTACCTTAGTGAATGTGAAATACGGACACTTTAGGACACTTTCAGGTACTTTTGGACGCCATTTTTTTATTTCTTGCATATTAAAGTGAAATTATAATTTTTCGTATACATATTGATTTTAATGATTTCAAAAGAGGTAACGACACAGTGCCGAAAATATTGTGCGATTATAAGATATTACTGCATATAGTGTTGCATCGATGCAAAATTGATCCATTATTACGGGTATTATGTCATGTGTTCATAAATGTTACATGTTTCGAGGGTCACGAAGATGCCATTGCAAAGGGCCGCTTTGATTTTGAGCGCCACCACTCTGGCCATATCAATTATGATTGAAAACTGTTATTTGTTCCTGAAAATCACCAGTTTAGCCGATAATTGGTTACATAACTATAGTTTAGCTCACAATTTATGTTATGTAGTCGATATTGCGACTTGCAAGTAATTATATGTATTGGGGTATGTCAGACCCCACCTCACCTCAAACGTTACAATGCTTCACCTCACCTCCAAAGGGTTAACGCTATAGGCGCAGTAGGCTAAGTGATGTACTGATTCAAGACATGCTAATTGCAAAATGCAAGAGTGAACTTATGCAGTAGCAATGTCAATAACTGCAGCATGTATTGACCAATGTGGTGTTGCTTGCTGGTTTGTGGACTGTTCTCACATATAGCAGTTTGTGCAGCTTTAGGTGTGTAGGCCTCCAACTTGCTGTAGTAACTTGCTGTGCTCTGATTACAATTTGACAAATTCATGAAGCAAATATATGTATCAAACTATCGATTATCTAAATCTGATTCTAATTGCTAATCGATTAGCTGTTGCTAATTCTAATCGATTAGCTAGACGAGTTTGCTAATTCTAATTCTAATTGATTAGCAAATTTCAGGAGCTAATTGTAATTCTAATCGATTAGCAGTTCTAGCTAATCGTACCCATCTCTGTGGTGTGGTACGATCTTTCTGGAACAGGTTGCCTAGCAACCTCCGTAATGAGCTACTTGGTCTTTCCTTGCCCCTGTTCCGCAGGCGTTTGAAGACCATACTTTTCGATCGTGGTTTGGTGTTGTCAGTTCGGGAGCGAATCCGAGGAGTATTTCTTGAAGTGGCGCTATATAAATTTACGATTACGATTACGATTACGAAACACCGTAACGACATCTATTGGCACCAAAATCTGTTGACGTCGATGGAGAAATATTTCACAGTTTTTTCCTATGGCGTAACGCAGTCCTATAGCATACAATTTGAAGTTTGAGGATTGGATTATAATTCTACAGTTTAACGATATCGTTTGGTAACAAGTTGTCGGCAGCAATTATTTCTTATAGTTCTCACCTTTCGTGTGGAATAATACTGCTCGAACCATGGGTAAAGGAAACATGGCAACGTCAAGGGCCCTGGGAACCATAGGGGTCTTTAGACACTGGCATCAACGTCTTTTGCCATGGGCAATTTAATGAACAATCGAACATCTATTAATTGCTTCTTTCAGGCACTGTTTAATTGTCTTAATATTTTTAATTCAATAGCTTTCGACAGATTCTATTATATATTTGTCAGCGGCATTTAAGATGAGAACTGAATACCGAAATAATGGCGTCTGCGATTAGAGAAGATCGTCCTTGTTGATGTTTCTAGATTTCAACGATGTTTTTGTTCAATAGATTTCGGCCAATTAAGTAATCATCGAGTGTAAAATAATTGCACACCTCTTTTAAGGTCATTGTTTGTCGCATAAGTAAAAGCAGGAGCGTTGCCCTGTATAATGATTGTTGTCTAACAATTTAGTTCAAAACCGTGAACTTATGCCGCTTACATAGCGTTCATATAAATATTACAAATTCAAACTGATTTGCCAAGTCCTATGGATATGTTTCTTTAAGAGTTGGACGAATTTTTCTTTCAACCGTTTTGTTAAACTTCCTCCACGCTGATTGGGGAGGGGGCCCGTGGCGCATTGGATAACATTTGGCACAGAGACCGAGAGGTACCGAGTTCGAGCCCCGTTGGGCGGATATGCTTTGTAGGCTGCTATTAGCGCCGTTGTATTGCAGGCTGTCTGTTCTGTTAGTAGTTAAGATTTAAATTGCATAACATGTAAATGTACAGCGCAGTGCGTTTGTCAGGCGCTTATTAAAGAAAAGATATTATTATTATTATTATTGGTCAAAATTAATCCAATCGTACAAAATCGAGAGATTATTTTCTACCTTAGTACTCAGTAGAACACTCTGAAAGTGAAGCACATAGTAACTGCAACTGGTTAAATGCCTACGAAACATTAACGGAAAAGGCCGTTGAATGTATCCATCAGTTTTCCGAACGCTCATTTAATTGAACGTATATGTTTGAACAGTTTCAACCCATTCGTATGCTGGCATAACACGACCTCTTATTATATATATTACTTGAAACGCAAATTATTCAACTTAATTTATAACACAGGATGAAGACATTTTTAAGGTGTCGAAGTAGATTTCGCTATAACTTATCCTTCCTGGAAACTTTAACTGTCGAAAGAGAAATAAGTTCCAATAAAATTGTGTGTGTATTTTCTTTTTAACAACTAGCTGTGTGGTAACAAAGACCATTAGCGTCGCCCTCCTCCTTTATCCAGGCTTGCGGAGTTTACCATGTGAGCCATTATAATAGTAATTATTAACTTATAAAACATCTTGGTATCGAAGGTGTTGACGTCTATTAAAATTATTCGTTTAATACTAATCAATGCAAATTGGTTCCGTCCTTATATAGCATTGTTTGACAGCGTTCTAAAGGTTTCTTATTAGAGCGCTCTGGTCAATCAAATTTCTTTTCATCAGTTAGACTAAACACCTTGTGATTAGGCTAAACCAAGTTGACGTTGACGTCGATTCTAAAGCAAAATCTTTCCACCGTGACTGTTACCAACCAATAAACTGGCGGGTCCCTTTCTTATATAGTGCTGTTAGACATAATTTCAAAGGTGTTTAAACGGAACGCACTAACCAAGCTTCTGCAGTAGTAGTAGATTCAGTTTAACGACACTGTGTAATAACAGAGTTCATTATCGTCGCCCTCCTACTTTATCTATGCTTGGGACGGTTCGGAAGCGTCTAAATCCCCAAAGTGGAAGAACTGGCCGTTCATCAAAAACAGCAGACAAAGATAAGAGGCGCGAAAACTACAATAGATATCGTAAGAGACATCGAGAAAGTCGCTCTCAGAATGAAATGAAGTGAAACATAGAATTGCATCTACCGTATATAGAGAAGGCCGTACGTTGCCATATATAATATAACATGTGACATCTGACGCTTAGAACTGTTTGACGAGACATCTGTACATCAAAGGCCGCTGACGGGAATCGAAATTCTTAGCAGTTTCGTTGTAGCTTATAGTTATAATACTGTAGGTGAATACTTACTCCACTCTAAGTATCATTGACTGTCGTTCTTTCCCTATCTGTATTTTTTACATGTTTAGGTGTCCTTATTTAGCGGGATCCATGATCCCTTCTGGGCCTCCGTGTAGCCAGTACATGTCAAACCGTTGCCTTACTGTTTCATTGTTCGTTTTTTTTCTCTTCCGATGGTTACAGAAATAAACGATTGATTGATTGAATACATTAATATTACAATTATATATGGCGTCTGAAATAAACTAAATTGTTGGAACGGAGCCAAAGATTAGCCGTATTTTCGATTGTTGGGCGACATCTTACGTAATGTTTTCCATTCTTCTTTTTGTATTACACAATTACTGGTGTCCATTTCTGCCAGATCTGCAGAAACTGAGTCATGCGGCTCAGAACAGACTAGAATGGTTTAGCGACAACTATTGGCAACAAAAGTGGTCGGAAACAATTATATTTAGCAGTTCTCAACCGTTCGTGTGGAAAAATACAGCTCGAACCTTGGTTAAAGGATGTGGGTAACGTCAACAGCCCAGTGAACCATAAGGTGACGTTAGCCGTAGGAAACTAGAGCTTCTGCCATGTGCGATCTATTGAACAATCGAGAAAAATTGGAAAATTTCGAAAGGCATTAAATCTATTCATCGCTTTTCGGGCATTATGTACTTCTACAAATATTTCTTTCAATGGTTTTCGCCTGACTCTATGTAATCGCCATGGCAGAAGTATTTTAGGTGAGAAGTGCACACTGAAAATCGTATCTGGGATTAGAGAAGATAAGATAGTCTTCGTTGATATTTCTCAATTTTTACTCTGCTAATTTCGTTTAGGGTAATTCGGTTTCATCGAATTTTATGTATGGACGTTTAGCACCACAAGAAAATTGCGCTTCAAATGACTTATAAGGCTAATGATAACTTTAATAGAGGTGTTCAAATGAACTCTCTTTTTCGTTCAAAGGAACTCCCCTTTTCGTTTCAGCTGAGCGAGTCACATAGAGTACAAATAACATAGGCTATAAATGAATGGATTTAGAGTTTTCCGACATCTTACGGCAACAAACTTCGTTGACTAAAGTTATTTTGAACAGTGTTCACCGTTTGCATACCATAATACGGCGACTGTTTCTATAGTAATTTCAGTATCTTAGTCAAGCCAGCCTCCAAAGAGGTAGTTTCACAGGCTTAACGATAAAATTTCTTGATTTATCCTGTGGCGCGTCTGATTTTTCTTCTAAAAGTCCTGTGTGTTCCAATATTAAACGTTTGGTTGGTTATTTACCGCTTAACGACGCTGTATACAGGTCATAGCATCGATACATAGCGTCACCCTCCTCCTTTCTCCAGACTTGGGACTAGCACTGCCGGAGAACGAGCAATGGCGGAGTTATAAAACGTTTGAAACAAACGATTGAAAGAAATGCCATTAAAATAATAATCGCCTATTAATTCAAACGGACATAATAATAATAATAATAATCTTTTCTTTAGGCTATTGAAGCGCCTGACAAACGCAGTGTGCTGTACATTTACATGTTATGCAATTTAAATCTTAACTACTAACAGAACAGACAGCCTGCAATACACGGCGCTAATAGCAGCCTACAAAGCTGTCCACCCTACGGGGCTCGAAATCGGTACCTCTCGTTCTCTATGCCAGTGTGTTATCCGATGCGCTATCGGGCCCAGTTTTGATCATGCACGCAGTGAGATTAGATAATGTTATAGTAACAGATGATTACAAGTTCAACATTAGTCGAATTTAACTGTATGGCTGCCTGCAAGGCTCCCATCTGTCCTACTGCTTATTTAACGGTTGCCTCAGAGAACTGAGAGAAGAGAAGACTGAGTCAACCTTATGGGGCTAGTCGGTATCGAACCGACGTCGTTCTGATCTTCGTGCCAGCGTCTTACCATTCTACCATCTCCCAGTCCCAATTCTTCATCCGTTTGAGACTTTTTGACGACCGTATGAGTCAAAGATAAGTCAGTGTGTTATTTGTTGAATAAAATGAGCGTTCTACACAAACGAAATTAACGGAAATTTCTTCGAATAGTTTCACCGTTCCTATGGCATAATAATAATGCCTCTACTGCATCGTTAAAATCGTGGATTCAAAGTTTAACTACATTCTATGGCATCTTAATTATTGTGAATTTATGTATAAATGCCATAATAAACTTTTACCACCTGCATTCTTTGACTACTTTCTCCCAATCCAATTTACCACCCTTACAAGAAGCAAACATGATTACAAACTAATACTCGTAAGAACAAACACCCGTAAACTATCCATTAAGTATCAGGGCCCTCTACTCTGGAATAATCTACCTCCAAGTATCCGTACCTGCAACATCCTCCCCTGGTTTAAGCGCTTGCTACGAGCATACACACTGGAGCATGTAATATAGTCTTTAGTTTTTAGTTAAGCTTATATTCATATTTGTATACCTTTTTTTCTTTTTATTTACCGCCTCTAATTACACAAGTCAGTGTTCCCCTTATTCTGATTATCAATAACCTCCGTCATCTTTTATTTACTCTGCTGTATCATCTTATGCCCCCTCTTAGCGGGATTCGTCCCTTTGGGGATGCCTATTGCTCCCACATCACTTTACTCTGTTAGCTTTTTCTGTAACTCATGTTGACCTACTGCAACATGTGGACACCGCCCACGGTCTCATGACAGGGTCTTGACTCTTATCGACAATAATTATACGAGGAAAACATTTGTAGGAAGAAAGTTGTACTCTTATTGATTTTGTGTTTTGTGATATGATGTTTGTACACCGGTGTGCGGCTCTTCTGCAACCGGTTTAATAAAGAAAATACTTACTTATTTACTTACTTACTTTCTAACAGACTAAATCCGGACTAATTTGACGCCAGCACTGTCATTTTTGCGTAGTGCCAGTCTCAAGCCTGAATAACCATGGCAACCATCACATATCGTTAAACACAGATGCAACATTTGAACAACTTTTTAACTGATCAACGTTGAACTTACTCCGAAAACGAACGTGATGAATTCTCTTTCCGTTTTTGGATGGTGCCACACCCAAGCGTAAATAAGGGGAGGGTGACTTCAAACATGGCAGACATCAGATGTAATTGAGCACTGGAATTTGTTGCTACTGCCACGTGGGAATAATATTGAAATAATTTGAAATATCGGTAAATAGAAGATGTATTCAAAATGTAGCAAACACTCAACCCTACAGCTGGATTTAAACACCTTTTAATAGCTTCTCTCTGAAATTATATGTATCGATTTTAATTTCGTTCAATAATTTGAACGTCCTAAGTACCCAAGTAAGGTTCAAGTTAACGGCCCTGGCAGCAGTATTTGCGTTGTTATTAATGAAAGAGACACGCCTAGTTAATTTTGTTCTCAGTTGTTCAAATTACTTCTTGATTTTCTTAAGTTTTTTTGTATCTTGTCTCATATAATATGTTTTTGCATGACGTTATCTATGCTTCTTTTGTGAATTCTGCCAAGAGCAACCCTGCTTTTTTATTGGCACTTCTCCTATTTTCTGTACTTTTCGGGGCGAAAGGGTCACACACTCCATCAACCAACTATCGATTCAATCCGCACATTAGACAAGGTGTCTAAGTTGGCATTGCATTAATCAGCGTTGAACGCATCTCTTAGGATCAAAGTTACAAGTCCGGATTTAAACATCAGGTAGACACGGGACGATGTTTAAGATGCAAAACGCGTGAAAAATTGGATCTGTAATTTGTAAAAAAATACCCACTTTGTCCGTAAGTTACCAAAACTGATAAAAAATATTCAGCCATGATGACCAAACTAAAAAAGGCCTCTTAATTATTATCGAGTCCTAATAATTAGGACAATTAGGACAATTATTGTCCGTTGAAAAGTTTACAAGAGTGTATGCAAACTATAAGGGCTAAGGAGGCCCATGGACTGATCTTCTGGATATTCATCTGATTGCGACTTTGTTTTGATGCACCATCTATTGATACTAATTTTTTAATATAAACCGGCGCAGTAGAAGTTATAAGCTACAAATATACTGCACGTCCTATTTATTCGCTACGTGGCGCTTCTAATGCAATCAGTTAGACAGCGTGTAGGCTAGTTTACAGCGTGTCTAGAAATTTCGCCGATTTATAATTGACATTAGGCTACATTTACATTAAGTCCTGAAATATTGGCAGTGTGCGATTGAAAATCCTAGCACCGGTAAGGCGTCAGTAATTTGGGACGGTAACTGTTAAATTACCGACATCATTTGAAACTCAAATTTAAAGAAGTGTTGTACTAGTTGCGAAAATTTTAGTTTGCACTAGTTTAACTGATAAAAGTCTGGTTACCATCAACATAATTGATGAGGGATAACCCCGTTTTCGGATGGAATTCGTCTCAAGCCAGCCGTATAAAGAACATAAAGAAACGGGACTGAGCCAGATCCCTGACGGAGAACATAAAGCATAGGGGACCAAGGAGAACGCGTATGCCTATCCAGCTCACGAAACTACCTTAAGTAAGATAATATTCGTTCTTTATTGAAACAATCCGGTTGACAAACCGAAACCGGTTGCAGTGTACAGTTATGCAATTGAAACAATTCACAAGAACACAAAATTTAATGACAGAAGACATAAATCTTAACTACTAACAGAACAGACAGCCTGCAATACGCGGCACTAATAGCAGCCTACAATGCATATCCGCCTACGGACTCGATCTCGGTACCTCTCACTCTCTATGCCAGTGTGTTATCCAATACGCTATCGGGCCCCCCGGTGCCAGTCCGAATCATCAGTTAGAAGGGCGTGACGTTATTAACCTTCGATTGGGCTGTAACTCAATATATTCGGAATAGCGCAGAAAATCACAGAGTGCATTTAGACACCTTTAAATCGTTTCTTTCAGATGCTACATATAAGGGAATTGATGATTGGTTGGTTGTTTTGATGAATCAAATGGCGTTTGGGCGGAGCTCTTTACTCATAAAGTCGTTAATCTAAAAAGCCAGTTTAAATCGGTTTAAATCGTGAGTTTTTGGGAAACGAGTTTTTGGACACATCGTGGACTTTACGGACTTTAAGGATGGTTGATTATTTGTTCCCACTGACCTTATGTCATAGTTTAAATTTCGTTCAGTCGCTATTCAAAGTGCCTAGTGCCTACCTTAGTAATTTTGTGTGTGTCAGAACAACGATAATTGAACGAACATTGGTGTCGCCCTTCTTCTGTATCGAGGCTTGGGACTGGCATCAACCGAGGACTTCAGTGGCGAAGTTATATCGATTGCTAGTTAGTTTATAGCGTTTAACAACCAGGACCACAGACGTCGCCCTCCTTTCTCCAGGCTTGGGACTGGCACTACCTGGCACGTATGGCACTAAGGCGGAGTTATATTGATTGTCTAAAACTAATGCATATTATAATTAACTTGAATATATATGTATGTATGTATATGTATGTATGAGCACTTGTTATAGCGCCCCTTCAAGATTTCTACTCAGAGGCGCTCCCGACTACAGCGCGGACACTGAATCGGAGTTTCACGCCGAAGCGCATGAGCAATTGCGAGTGAAGGACTTGCCCAGGGTCACTAGGCGGCGGCTTGAGGTGGATTCGAACCCGCAACCCTCCAACAGTAATAACTACTGACACCTTTTGGTTGCCAGAATCAACAGCGACAATTATTTGTCTTCAACATAAATTAGAACGAACACAGATATTTATTTATTTAATCCTATATTTAACGACATCTTATAGCTACAAAGCTGTTGACGTCTTTAAAGTGTTTGATGTATTTCAGTTCATTTTCTTGTAATGTTCTCATAAGTTTTCTTTCTCTTTTCTTGTCTTTGATTCCGTTTCTGATAGGATGTTGACATTTTAAAGTTTCTGACGGATTAAGTTCATTTTCGTATAATGTCTATCATCAGTTTTCTTTCTTTTTTCCCGACTTGGATTCCGCTTCTGGCAGGCGTTCCACTTATTATTTTGTGACCAAACAGGCTCTTTTGATAACTATTTTCTCCTCAATCTTATTAACAATGTTTTATAGAATATCACATTCATCTATCTAAATTACCATCAAACTATCAAAATTACAGTTACAGGCGATGTTCAATATTCATTATCCATCAATCATAATATATGCAGATTCAACCATCAATTTCAATATGACAATCAAAGCATCAATATTATTCAATGTTGGTTTTATGTATTACAAAATTAGCTCGAAAATTGAATCCTATTCATCAACATACACAAACCAATTTTAAGCAATAACTAAGGACCAAGAAAATTAGAAATATTATTAAACATCAGTTTTATCCAATACGAAAAAAAATCACATTAGAAACGCATACATTTAACATTATGAACAAACCAATTAATATGCTATAAACAAGGAATATTATTCTAAAAAAGTTATGATATTTTTTACTCAAATAACCGTTATGCAACTTTATTAAACCATTATTTATTGCCGTTACCTAGATTATGTACTTACTCACAGAACTGTAGATCGAACACGCTAAATGATAAAAAAAATAGTAGTACGGTCAGTATTTCACTCAGGAGACTGTTACGAAAGATAACTAACACAGATAAACACAGATAAACTAACACAGATAAACAAAACTGATGCTTAATATTGCGATGGGTAAAAGCATTGTAAGGGTGTCTATTGGACGTTGCCTTTAATTAGTTATCTTTCGTAACAGTCTCCTGAGTGAAATACTGACCGTACTACTATTTTTTTTATCATTTAGCGTGTTCGATCTACAGTATACTCATATTTATATGCCAGGCAAGACTGTCATAAAGAGTAGCGCAACTTTTTTCTGACGCCTGTCATAGAATGATATATATAGAGAGAGATGTAGATAATGAAGGACTGACAATGGGTCCACTGATTGGAGATTGATTGGGGATGGGTGATTGACAGGTGGAGGTCAAAGAAGAGAGGAGCATTCAGGACGTCAAAAGCAGCTCCGCCACTGCCGTTTTTGGTGGTGCACGGACTCCCATCAGCAGAGGTCACCCGAGCCACCACAATGGCTTGCCTTCTTTACGCCTCTCCTGCTTGTTGGGGGTGCACCACTGCAAGCGACCGCAACGGACACCAACGGTTTCCGCAGAGAGTCAAGCGACTGGGCTAATACCCGCCCAAACCAGCCTGATGTGGCCTGTATGATGCAAGAGGCAGATAATCTGCCTTTACAGGCTGTCATCTGTATTTAATGCCACGTACTTCCAGCCCAAGCAGCCTGTTGTATTGTATTGTATCTATCAATTTATATAGCGCCTCTCGCAGTGTACACAAATCAGAGGCGCTTCCAGTGCGAAAGACCCAGAGAAAGGAAAGAGTGATGTGGCCTGTGTGATGGAAAAGACAGATTATAATCGATTTTGCAGGCTGTCTCAACTGGAATTCATGCCACGTACTCCGTGGTCTGTTTCTATCAAAGGTACGACAGAAGTATGCCCTGCGCCAGAGACCCCGTGATTTCGAAATGCCAGAAAAAGACGAATTTTTTAATCTTTCGCCTACTCTTTAGGACCGTACCAAGGAGTTCTTTACCATATTTAATATACACATTATACGATCCATTGACGGTAATCGACAGCAAAAACCGAAGTTATCTGTGCGCTTTCTTCAATGTAATAAGTTGCCTTTTGCCAACTTACTAGTTTTCAATAAACGAAATTATATATAATTATATCCTCCTTCGTCCAGGCTTTGGACTGGCACTATCACAGTAACGGTAGTGGCGGAGTTAAAATAGATAAGTAAAAAATACTTTTGAACAGTTCCAACCATTCGTATGCTGGCAGCCTGGCATAACACGACCTCTTATTAACAATATTACCGTACTTGAAAGACAAATTACTCGCCGCTCCTATTCAACTTAATTTATATCACAGGACGAAGACATTTTAAAGGTGTCTAAGTAGATTTCACCGTAACTTATCCTTTCTAGTTCGTTTTATGACAACGTACAAGCAGCAGTTATTGCCCAATATTTAACGACAGAGAATAGATGTAAAACTTTAACTGTCCATGGTTGGGCGTTTTAGAAAATCAGAGATTACATATGCTATTACCAGGGCAATAGCAGTGTAGTCTTTCGGACTGATCTTCTGGATATTGATCTGAATAAGACACGACATTGGTGTGCCATCGGTTGATGCCTTGTGCATTATACACCGGCGCTATAGAAGTTAATTATTACAATGCAATTATAATAGGCTCACAAGGCTGGCGACGGGGTCTATAAGTGTCACGAAATAGAGTATCCCCCATATTGATAAGCAAGTAGGGTAGAATCTGAACAGCCCCTTAGAAGCCGAAATATATATAATGCAGATGGAAACATTTTAAAGGTGTCTTATATTAACCAATGTTATGGCTGCTATAATTGCCGTTTACATTGGCCCGCAATGCCTCGTGCGGTCAACTTGATAATGGACCACCCAGAGCTTGGTAACCAGCGCATTCATAGGCCTTAGTTACATAAGAAAGAAAGCGTTATGTCTGTCAAGAGTGTGTATATCTTACGCTCCAACTGAAAACTTACCTCAACCTGATATAACGAATCCTATGAATATATTTCATTGAGAGTTGGATGAATTTTTTTTCAATCGCTCTGCTAAAAGTTTTCGACGCTGATTGTTCAGTATTAATAGTACAAAGTCGGGAGATTATTTTCTTCCTCAAAACTCAATTTAACACTCTCAAAGTGAGCAAATAATAGCTTCATCTCGTGAAATTCCTACCAAACGGAAGAGGAAAAGGCCGTTGAATATATAATCATCAGGTTTTCCGAACGCTCATTTGATTCAACATAATTATAAGACACCTCCTGCCTTACCTTTTGCTCCTACGGTTTGATGAATGCATTGACTTGATGACATTATGATCAGTGGCGGTTTTACTGGGGGCTAGGGGGCTGTAGCCCCCCTAGATGGAAAGTTAGCCCCCTAGTTTTTCTCAGCCCCCCTGTGCACACTTTAGCCCCCCCAGACTCTGCACTCTGCTCCAGTCAGAGTGCTCAGATCCAAGCACATGTCTATCTATATACTAATTGCTTCCCTGTTACTACAGAAGGGTTGGGGTGTTCAAGAAGAGACTGACGAACAGATTACAGCCTCAGCAGCCGATATTAGGCCAGCCGAAAGCACTCTATGACCCTGCACGCTGGGGTGACATTAGCTTTAGGAGCAGGGATAGCAGCAGGGCAACAGCAAGAGCAACACCAAGAGGGGGATAGCCAGCCAGTGGCAGGCAGAATTAAGGCCTCTGCGTACTATAGTGTATACTGTCATCATCATCATCAGGATCCATGGGCCGAAAGCCCGTAGGTGTCCAATGCAAATTTCGTCATCCGTTTCCATAATCCTCTGTCTTGCGCCAATACACTCAAACTGTGTAGGTCTTGTTTGCACCAATCCCTGATGTCATCAGTCCATTCCCTGTTAGGTCTTCCTCTTCGTCCACTTCCATCCATCATACCCATCATGACAGTTTATATTTTTCTATTATTGTCCATTCTGCATATATGTCCAAACAGACCCAATTTCCTTCTCATTACTGACTGTATTAGATCTTCCTTTATGTGTAATCTTTTTCGAACCTCCTTATTTGTCACCTTCATTGTCCAATTCAGATGCAATATTCTTCTATAGCAGTACATTTCAAAAGCCAGGATTTTATCATGATCAGTCTTTTTTAATTGTCCAGGCCTCACACGCATAAAGAGCTGTACTAAACACGCATGTTTTCAAGACATTCAGCTTTGTCTTGTAACTAATTTGCTTACTATTCCAGATGGAATTTAGTCCTGCCATAACTCCCTTTGCCTTTTCTATTCTTGCCTTTATGTCCTTTGTACAATCATTATTCCATGTTAACAGACTACCTAAGTACACAAATTCTGTTACATTCTCAATCACCTCATCTTGCACTTTTATTTCCCTGTCTATTGTCTTCTTGCCAAATACCATTGTTTTTGTTTTATCCACATTTATTTTTAAGCCAGCCCGTTGTGCAGATATGTTCAGTGCGCAAACATTTTTCTGAAGCCTCTCACAACTATACTCCAGCAAGTCAATGTCATCTGTATACTGTATGTGTGTGTTAATGACTATTTGTGTATACAGTGCTTTTTTTCAGCCGGAACGTCCGGAACGGCGTTCCGGGACCTTTTTCAGTTATTAAAAATAATTTATTTAATATTTAAATTTTTAATAATAAATTATTTAGCTGCTTAATTATAATTTATTAATTTAAATGATTTCAGTGATTATACTGATATTGACATATAGCCTATAAATGTATAATAAAAATATTAGCGTAAAATAATATGCCCCTACTAGTCCCCGGAGTCGCTAACAGAAGCGTTAGCGACTGACTTGGAGAGTTAGCGACTGACTTAGCGACTGACTTGACCAAGTCACTCGCTTATCGACTGACTAAGTCGCTTAGGCTTATCGACTGACTTAACGACTTGATATCGACTTCTCTGGTACTTCTATTAGTTACCTAACAATAAAATGCATTCTACGGCGTACAGTAAAGTCAAGTTTCGCTGCACGTCATGGTTTGTGGCCAAATAAAGCGGTGGCACATCTAAATTAATAGCAAATATTGGCCTATACACCAACCAAGTCAAAATTATCAAACCATTATCGCGTACATGTAAATCAGATAAGAAACTAAAGCATGCAGCATTCAAGTCTGCCTATATTAGTACGCCTATTGTAGGTACAAGATATTTTATGTCTCAACCAGACTTACCAGTAGTTCGCCAAAATGAACCCCAACACCGGATTTCTCTCGAAAGATCAAATGGACGCCTATTTTCCCTAATTTCACAAACATTATATTATTATCAATTTTTCCGGAATCATCTTTAGTTGTACCGTGTTTAAAGACACTGAAAACAGCGTATTTTCAACGCAACGTTTGCTTCGAAAAGACGCCATTTTCAATTAAAGAAGTGCGCCACGTGAGATAACGTGACAAAAAATTCTGACTGTTGACAGCATCGATGTATATTAGGCTTCGATGGTTGATAGTAAGTCTAAATATGGACTCCTTGGAAGTTAGTGTATATCTAGCAAAGTAAGTAAGTAGTACTAGGTAGGCAGTAAGGTAGTAAATAAATAACTGTTGATATATTAAGTGGACAAAGTCGATAGCAGTCGATAGCTTAGCGACTGACTTCGACTTGAGGGCTTAGCGGCGGCGGCGACTTGGTCCAGTCGATAACCTTAGCGACTGACTTCGACTTGAGGGCTTAGCGACTGGCGGCGGCGGCGGCGGATGGCGGCGGTTCCGGGGACTAGCCCCTACATGTAGGCTATATATGGTCCAAATTAATTGTTTCCGTAATTAGAAGCTGGATTCATGAGAATATTTAGTACGGTACGTTTTAAGAAAGTGGCCTCTGTTTATTAGCCTTAATGGATGCAGCTACACTCGTATGCGAAATGTCTATTGCGAAATGTCTGTAGAAGAAGTGTCGTAGACGAAAAGTCTGCAGGCGACTTGTCGTGACACCGAAGATATCCCAGGAATCGGCAAACCATGAAATTACTTTCAATGGCACTCCTAGAGAACAGTTGCGGTCTTTATGAAAAAATTTGATCGAAAGGAAACGGCAGCACATAAAGCTGCGTTGAAGTTACTAGTAGTAAGTTAGTCAATGTGACACCTGTAATAATTGAGAACGTGTATTTAAAAACGTTATCTCACGAAAAAATTATTGCTGCTAAATTTTATGATTTATAAGATATTAGTTCAATTTCCAGATTTAATATGTTTTAAATAAGAGGCTGAGGTTTAGCCCTTCGGAACACTTCCATAATTGTTCTGAATTTGTACAGTTCCGGAACCTTTTTTTCTAGAAAAAAGCACTGTGTGTATACAGAGCAGTGTGTACTAGATTAGAATACGTTTGGGCACGTACATAGGTCTACACAAATTAATGGATAAATTCATTGTGAGAAGTAAAAAAAGAAAAGCTGATGAGCTACACGATGAACTTTCTACGGCATTGATAACACTATGACAGGTATGTAAAACGAGTACACATGGGATGGAATCATTCATGGGAGAACTTGCCCCAGTTTGGCAGCAATATATTTACCCGAAAATACTGAGGGCGGGGATAGATTTTCTTATCCGCAAATGGAATTGAGGTGCATGCTTTGTGATGATGATGATATTCGTTTTATTTCAAGAATAAGTTGACACACCGCAACTTAGTACAAATATGAAAAGAAAATCGCCTACGCTAGTCTCCTGACGTTAAGTGTCATTTTGAACAGATGACATTGTCAAGATTATAAACACTGCTCAGGCAACTAGAAGAGTCACCAGTGGCAGGCTGGCGCAGACACGCTAATCCTAGCCAGCGGATTCCCAACTAGAGTTGATGGGTGTCGGCAGTTTAGAGTCTCTGTAGCACGGATGTTGAATCGTCGGATGATGTCAGACGTCGTCCGGAAATTTCTCGAACCACCCCAGATAGTCCGCCACAGAGAACAAGTTTCAGTTGGACGTCCAACGGTTGTTATTGTATCCGCAATAAACATCTGGCCCCTCTCCAAACACCAGCCTATCCATTGGCCCGCCGGGTTGAAAGTAGCCCGAAGAAGATGGCGTAAGTAGGTCATTTGGACTGAGGCTTTACTGTCTGCAGAAACCTGTCCCCCCTCGTGCTGTAGATGGACCATTCCAGACACGGAGAGGTTACGAAACTTTCAACCGAAACCGTCCTAAATGCAGTTTCTCCGCGGTGAAAACAAGGAATAAATCCGGTACGCCGATTCGGCAAACAGTAATTCTCAAACTTGCAAGATCCATCGAGCAAATGCTGCATCTAGACTGAGTAATCTGCCAAAATGACAGAGACGAATGTCAGCAGCCAACATCATACATGGCTGCTGACATGCGCAGACTAGTGAGGGATACAGTCTTCTCTCCACAATAAATTCAATTTTAATGTTAACAGTCAAACTGGTGCATTTTTGGACAATTATGAGATACAATGAATATCCATGCCGTCTTCAGCTGTCGACGGGAATCCGTTGGTTGGTTCATCGTGTGTGCGTGGGCCCGCCACTGGTAACTCGTTCAGCTTACTGTTTTGCTAACTGGTGTAATATATTCGTCGTAATGACATTTAACATCATAATATTATAGGCTAGCGCTGAGTAGATATCTTGAAGTGGCGCTATATATAAGACATTATTTTCAGACAGACTGGATTACACGATGCGGAAATGTTTTACAATTTCTGATGACTATGCCCTATGCTTTTCCTGATTTAATCACATTTACCAGGCTAACATTAACAATTCCTATATCTCCAGCCAGTTCCGAAAGAAGCTTTTCAACCCTGAAGAGAGTCAAAACTTATCTCAGGTCAAACGTGTCAAATCAGAGATTGAATCACCTTTGCATGCTTAGTATTTAGAAGGAACTTGGTCTTTCACTTAGTCTTTCACTTCTTCAAGATACATCAGCAGTTGTTGATAAATTTGCAACCATAAAAAAATGGGCATCTTAATTTGTTGCTGAAAATTTAAAATATCTGGGTATAATCTTGCTAAAACTTTGCAAAGAGGTAGAAGATGTTGCATGAACAATAAAACGAATCAGGTCGATACAAAAATGTACTACACAGGTGAAGATTTTCCATCAGCTTTTCTTTTTTCATACTGACATAATTGTACTTTAGAGATTATTCTGTTTATCAGAACGTCGGCCAGACGATATTAAATTGCATTTCAGTAGGTTGCTGAAACGGGTAACCGGGTCAGCACGCTCAGCAATATGTACTGTTTTGTACACGTACATTAATGAGAAGGGGCTAATTACTTTTTAGCCCCCCAGTCCAAAAACTCTAGAACCGCCACTGATTATGATAGCTACATATCTTACTCAGACTCCAAAAATCGATCTTAATCTGATGAAAGATGAATATTATGCTCTTATCAAACGTCAACATATCTATTTAGGTGAATGCATAAACGATCTTAGCCAAAACGAAATCGATCGAAATGAAATCGAAGCAAGGAAAACAGACGATATGTAAATCCTTCGAATCAACTGAACGGAAAGACAACGCAAGAGATATGGTCTGCTGGAATAAGTCGATCAGTTGGAGGAAGACATCCAATTAAGTCTTCTGAAAAACCTGAAAGGAAGAGGGAAGTCTCCGTCAAATATAAATCCTAGGATAAAACTAAATTCGAAGATGATGTATTCACAAGATGAAATGATGATGAGATACAATGTGTTTATCCTTAATGCAGATCATATTAATGATTCAGATGAGAAACTGACGAAGAGATGCCATGATAATGCTGGTAACAACCTGACTCATACGGCTAGAGTTGAGATAGTCAACCTATCTCCTTCTCTGTTCCTCTAGCGGTTGGAGGCTATTTTATTTGAACGAGGGTTTTCGGTTCTTCTTGTTGTGTTGGGGGAGCTAAAATTGATAAGTTTTACTTTGAAGTTGCTTCACAAGTTTCATTTATTATATATTATGTTCTGCGATATTTCGCTTCATTTCGTTTTTCCCTTTAAGTCTGTCAAAACGATCGACTGTACGACGATAGAGGACTCTTCTGAATGCGATCTTCGCCAGCTTTCGGCGTCTCTTCTCATTTTCGCGCCTTTTTAATCGTGCTTTGTTTTCGATTACAAATAAGCTGTTACGCGTTGGAGGTTAAGATGCTACCGAGAACGACCGTTCAACAGTTGCAGCTTGCATACAGAACTCGCTTATGCAGCAGCGAACTTACAAATATCATTGTGTTATTAGCGATTACAAGAAACATCAAAGGATGAGGAAAGCCTGGCTCATCTGTAATCTACAGTTTAAATTGAAGAATGAAACGATGTCTATAGTTCTTCTGTTGAAAGGCTAAGGATTGGAGTGAATCAATCGTCGGTTGATACATACATCGAATGATCAGGCAAAGATCTCCCAATAATATTTAAATATATATATATATATATATATATTAGGGTGTGTCTAAAAACTGAAGTTTCTAAATTGATATCGGCCTTGCTGTTTTTGTGTTCCACCTTGAGAAACATTGTCATTTGCCAAATTAGATGAAAATCGGAATAGATTTAGAACTTGCTCAAAGCCCCGTAAGAATTATCACTTAGAAAGCATTGTGATACATTGTAATTTTCACGGATAAAAAACAAATTTCAACACTTAGGCATAAAATATAAGGCAAAATCAAAGGAAATACTGTCAGTTATTTGTAATTTATTTATTTATTCCCTTTAGTGGCTTTGAAAATTTGTTTCAATGATACTCGACCATTTGTAGAACAAATGTTTCTGTTCCTCATTTCGAAACAGCTAGGGCTTCATTGTAGGACTGAATGGGGATCGCTCCTTTCTCCGCCAAATCATTCGTGACTCTTAGGGCGAATATGATATCTTTTGCCTCTCTATATGATTGTTCTGACTCCCATTATTGCTAGTCTCGACCAAGAAAAGTCATCCAATCCAAGGATCTGGGATATTTTGGTGGTAGAAGCGGTGATGAAATCGGGTAGTGCTTTTATATAGGTGCATCATGACATTGTATGGGAGGAAACCTCGTTGGAGATTCATCGGATTGTTGAGCATGTTGTAGACCATGCCTGCGCTGTTTTTCGGTGACTGAATCGTCACAAGGGTGTAGGGATATTGCAGGTTGATCTGTGAGATTTCCTTGTCTGTGTAAGTATGGATTTTCTTCAAGAATTGAAGATCGTTCATTGGGGTTTCATTGAACTAGTAGGCCTACTTCACGTAAGTTGTTGTCACAAAGGCAACACTCGAAGTAGATGATTCTTCACCTTTTGCCAGTAGCATTGTCGATATGTCCTCTGTGTGCTCTAGCGTTGTTGAATGGGAAACAGCTCTTTAAAAAGCAACATCTTGATCACATAGATCGCAGTGCCATCCAATGCGTGCTCTGAAATGTCTTTGGGTACCTGGACTTAGTTCTAGTTCAGTACTCAGTTGCTGCAATGGAAAGGCCAAAATTGTCTCGAATTTCTGTGACAGTTGTGCTGCATCTTTACTCTCCACTTGTGTGCGATATTTGGCCTGATCGATTTGCGGCCTGAAGGCACGAAAATGACTGAAGAGTTCTTCACCGAATTCTTACAGAATCATGCAGTGAAATATCCTTGTCCAGAACTATTTCAGAAACATGATAACGACAGGCAAGGTAAAAGAGGTCAATTCCTAATTCAGCATCCATCTTCATGCATACACCGCCTTTGTAATCCGTGTTACTCGCTGTTGTGTCAAAACACGGCCACGATTCGGTCAACCCCTAACTTCTGATCTTGGCCAAACACGCATCTGCCTTGACGGCAGCTGTATCAGACTGGAGTTTGGGGATGGCCAATAGCTTGGACACATACCAGATACCATTATTGGAAGGCGATCGACCCACCCTCGTCCTGTAACTGTAACATCTGGCATGATGTTGCCGTCCCAGTGGATAGTAAGAGCCTCCGGATAGAAAGATTCACGAATTATTGCTGCTAGGGCTGCACGGTTATCTTTCGTTGCTCGATGGATCGCTGAAGGACCGATGATCAGCTCACCAGCTGGTTCTGCATATAGATTTGATGCAGCGAGAGCAGATAAAACATGAGAGGCTTTTGAGCTGCTGATTCTGGTAAGATCTATAGAGAGCTGGTGCAACATAACGAGTAACCATACAGAGATTGTTCCCCTCTGTCACTTTGTGGCAAAGCAGACGCCGACGGTTCTGGCTTTTTCTGAGCTATAGCTGATGACTCCTGTTCTTCAGATGACGTTTCCAACGAGCTGTGCTTGCACGATAACGTTCCTCACGCTCCGCAACTGCTATTGATCTTTCCATCGCTCGCTCTCTTCTAATTTCGGTCGCCTTGCGCCAGTCCTAAATGCTCACCTATCAGGCTATAATTTCAGATATGGAGTTTATATATGTATTGGCATGATAATTCGACGAGGCCGATAAAAAATATTTGAGTTGAAAATATCACATGTACGTAAAAACACCCTAATATATATATATATATATATATATTATGATCACCTAAGTCCTATGGCATAGAAAACAACCTATTTAAAGTTTATAGACACACGAAATTAACCGTGGTTTCTTTTACCATGCAGTTTCACCGTTCCTTTGTCATAACACGGCCTATTATACTGAATGATTAAATCTTGGATCCAAAGTTTAACGACATCTTATGACAACAAAGGCCGTTGGTGTCGGCCGAAATAATTTTAAACAGTTATCACCGTTCCTATTTGACCAACATGGCTTGTTTTATTTTTTATTCCGAAGTATAACGTCGTCTTATGACATAAAGGCCATTAACGACAATTCAGAAAAGTATGAAATACAATGAAAACGAGCGAAGATAATTTATTATTGTGTCCTCAGTTTAACGGCAGCTTATGACAACATAGGCCGTTGCCGCCGATAAAGATTAGTTTTAGCATATTACAGCTCATTTTATCAAGTTAGAAAATTTGAAAAAAGTGTATGATACACCTAAATTAAGTAATCTTACAATGCGTGTCGCTGCTGTTGCAAAGACGTTTGAATCTATGAACCGGTTTGGGGTTCGAAACCCGTCATACCCCGTTAATTTTCTCCACATTTGAAAATTTACCTATTTCCTTGGGTCTGGAGTTGGGAGTGCTTATGAGTAGTTACCTTGGTTAGGGTAAAGTTAAGCGTCGTGAGGGTCGGTTAGGGTTAGTGTCGTCATTAAAAAACATAGTACCATCCTAGCACCATGCCAAAATATACCGTAAAACGCCACTAAACTTACGCAGCATGATACTATATGTTTGTCACCTTAGCGTAATAAAGCCTAAATTAACGTTTTCTGTCAATTTTCCGTCTTGGCGGACCGTTAGTATTCGAAATTCGAGGGTCGCCTGTCTCTCTCTGGAGTCACGTGAGACTGGCGGCCCGCTAGTATAAGCCCGTTCAGCATTACTTTTCCCCGCAAGGCATGACGGGGAAGGTCAAGGTCACCGTTCACAAACAAGATTCAAGCATGGCGGATAGGTTCAAAAGGGATTACTTTAATCGATGGAAAGTAGATGATTTGAAGAACTTTATGACAGAAAGAGGCCACAAGACAACTTCATCGAGTTAAACACGAACTCGTGACTGCTGCATTTCCGATATATGAATAATAATTGTCGGTTGTTTCTGCAACTCTGGACTTCGCAGGTTGTCTTTCTTCAGCGGCACAGCTGATATCTCCTCTTCCGCAATTAACAACCGCACACATGCACTTAATTGCGCATGAGATACCGGTTAAATAATAATAAACTCTATAATATATATATAATTTTTTTTCTATCAACTAGTAACGAATAATATCAAATATTTGCGTCAAAACTAGATCATAACAACGTCGCTATAGGCAGCATTCTATTTGTTCGTGAACGGTGACCTTCACCCCGGAAGTAAAACTGAAAGGGCTGTGCATGCGCATTGCTAATGCTGAATTGGCTTATTGGAAACTTGCGGAGCGCTTGGCGGTCCGCTAGTCACAGCCTAATTTTAAAGTACTTGGAAAGTAAGTTATTTATATAAGTAAATTTGAAAATATATAGTTTCGGCAACGAACGATTTAAAGGTGTCCAAACGGAGTAGTACGATGGAATGCGTTTTAGTAGTAGTAGTTTCAGTCTAACGACACCGTGTGATAACACAGATAATTAGCGTCGCCCTCCTCCTTTTATCATGCTTGGGACTGGCACTGCCAATGTGCAAGCACTGGCAGAGTTTAATGCGAGCAAAATCTTGCGTTGAAATTTCTATTTCGTTCTCCCATTAAAAAGTGGTGTCCGTGGTTTAGCAGCGTCTTATGGCTTCCAGTGCAGTTAATGATGAACGTACTTTTCATAAATAGGTTCTGGACTGTAACGCTTGGATTGGATCCGCAGTTTAACGACAGCTTATGACAACAGAGGCCGTTGCCGTCGACAAAGATTAGTTTTTGGCATATTACAGCTCAACTGTAACGCTTTGGGACGGTTTAGAAATTTAGAAATCACAGGAAATTCAAGAAACGATAAAAATGACGTCATCCATAGAATATAGATCACAGAACCTATTATTATCGGCGGTTTATCGCCAACATGAATGTAATCAAGTGTTGCGCGGACGAGTTATTAGTTTTATTGATGTGCAGAGCACAGTGTGGAGTGCCCACTTAGTGAAAATTCCTAGAATAAAATGTAGTTATGCTTTAGAAATTGCTGAAACCGCAAGTTTTTTAACATGCACAAACGCCTATGGAAGGAACATGGATTTCGATCCAGAAAACATAGAAACTGGAAAAAGGAATGCGAAAAAATGCATAGATCTTGATGGGAAAACATTGGAGTGACAACGCTGGTCCCTTGTTTAACAGAATCTTATGGCTTCCTGGATCGTTAACGTCAATCGTTCTATACATACTTCAAAGATCCAGAAATTCACTAATTGAACGAAAATTACAACCTTTTATATACTGTCTAAAAGAAGGATTTTAAAGGTGTATAAGCGGAGCCGTAGGTTTGAGTGCATCACGACACAATTTGAGTACATTTCTTTTATTAAACAATACTTTATGGCGTTGTTTAGTTGCTGTTTAACGACACTGTGCCATAAGAAGGATGACTAGCGTCACCCTTTTCACTATCTCAACGGACTGATTCCCATTGGGGAAAGACACAAGCGAAGGGGCATAATATTTTGTAAATGTTACTGTTTTGTTCGAGAACAGCCAATGAAGAGAGACCAATCCGTAGAATGTGTTGCGGAAGTCCTACACCAGTAAATGTTGCGAGAGGCATACGTAGATGCATTTTCGTAGATGCTTCGGCCAATGTATGGACGTCTAGTGCAGAACTTGTAATGTATGTATATCTTGCCTCAGGAATTGAACGGTGTTTCTATAATAAAGGCGATCGTTCCTCAGTCCGCAGCAAAGGAAGTACTCAAGAAGAGAGAGAATTTGTCTGGTGAAGGAAAGAACTCTGTTCCGAGAAAAACTCCATCCTCAGGACACTGCCCACCACGAGACAGCGGAAGAGACAGAGGCGGATCCGAAGACAGAACCGTAGGGCCACCAATCGGCATCTTATCGACGCTCAAAGAATCTACAATGTTGTCGTTAACAATGACATTGTCCTGTGATAGCCACTGAAACAGGCTACTCTACCACAACCATACAACTACAACTAATACTACTACACACAAGAACTACTACTACAGTGCATGTGGTGATGCTATCTAAGAAAAGAATAGGCCATGGATCTATTGAGCGGCTCTGACGCGTCTCTCTCATGAAGTGACGTCATATAAATTTACATTACCATTACCACGAGGACGTCTACTTCGACACCTTTTAAATGGACCTCCGAAGCTATAATTAGCATTAGCTTCATAAGTTGACTAATTTCTGACTCTTGTACCTCATCTCTAGTATCGCCAGTCCAAACCTGGACAATGGAGGATGGTGATGAAAATCATCTTTGCTATGACAAAGTGTCTTCAATCAGTAAGTAATGAATGCTTCACTGATGTGGACGACCTCAAACTGATGAATAAAAAAGTTCTGTATTATGTCAAACCTACCTAAAATAATTTCTGTCTAAGACAACGGTCTTTGTTGTAATAAGATGTCGTTAAAGTCTGGATCACTTCAACTGTTCGCTGATTATAATGATACATTACAAGTAGCGCTGGGCATTTAACGCTTTATTAACGCGATTAATGCGTTAATATTATATAATCGCGATACATTTTTTAACGCAGTTAACGCGATTGTCACTGCGCCCAATTATTTCCAGAAATGCGCTAAAACAATTCTTGATAAAACCGCTCAGTTTAAACTTTAAACTTAAAAGTAAACACTAAAGGAACGGTGAAACTGATCAAAGAAACCACGGTTAATTTCGTGTGTAAAAATAAGTAGTAAAAGCATTGTGTGCTTTTTGTTTATTGACTGCAATCATTGATATAGCGCATATTCAACGTAATTACTCAGAGTCTGTACAGTAGTTGTACTTGTTATCTATAGTGACATGCGTTAAAAATTAATCGCGGCGTTATAATTTTTAATCGTGAGATTAATTTCGATTAAAAGTTTTAATCGTTGCCCACCCCTAATTACAAGTGAAACCGTAGGAATGTTTTCTATGATCCCGGCAATGATCCTGATAACCACAAGTTGACAGTAAACACTGAAAACGACAACTGTTTGCTAGCTGACAATAATTGTTATAACATCAGACGGGAGAGAAATGTTGTCCTTTCGACATCAACGGCCTTTGATGCCATAATATGTCGCAACACTTTTGGAATACTTTTCGCTAGGTCAGAATTATGTTTCGACCGACGTCATAATTCTATATTCTCGAAATGGTGTCGCCCAGCAATGCAACAATTTCTTATATCGGAGGATGCCAGTCTGAAGCTTCAGTAAGGAGGGGGGCGATGATAGTCATCTTCGTCCGTGCTGCAACTCAGCATATTCGATCGGTCCTGTATTCACTGTAAAAAAACAATGCAACGACTGGACACCTTTCTAAACTAACCAACTCTGAACTTATTAAACGCCAAAACCGAGGTTTGGGTGGTAAGTCTGAAGCCTAAATAAAAGGGAGGGCGACGTGAGCCATGGCATCCATAAGATGCCGTTAAACATTTGAATCAACAAGTACTGCAACGTGGTAGTTTAACTTTAACGGCACTGTGTGATAACAAAGATCATTAGCGTCGCCCTCCTCCTTTATCCAGGCTTGGGATTGGCACTGCCAGAGTACGAGCAGTGGCGGAGTTTAGTTCTGCCACGTGGAATTTATTGAAATTTCGAAAAAAGATAAGGAAATGTACGCTAAATAATGTCGCAAAGCAAACTATACGACTGCGTTTTCACACCTTTTAATCGCTTCATACAGACACTACAGATACTTTTTCTAATTTCGTTTAACAACTGAAATTAATGCATACCGTGTCCAATAACGATTGAGGTTAACGACTCTGGCAACCCGATTGCGGTTGTTCTTATACATTATTTTGTTTTTGTCGCTGTTGTACTATGTACAACTCATAGGTGCTGTTGTTTTTTTAATGTTGTCGTTAGATTCTTATGCCTCTTGCCTTTCTTTCTATTTTGTACGTTTTCTGTTGCATTCTTTATTTGTACTTTCACTTATTTTTTATCATGTGGAGTACAAACTTCGCACCGTTTCTCTGTTGTATAGTTAAAGGTTTCGCTCGTTTTAGTTAACTTCTGTGGCTTTCTCCAATCATCTGATTTTGACCTTTGTCCTTTTGCGATGTCAATCGTAAGATTCGCGCCTTTTTATTGTCTGCTATTTTCAGGTCTTAAACTGTGTGGTTTAGACGCTTACGAACGCGTCCGCCCTTTCGTTTGGCATAATGCAGTTGAAATCAACACCACTTGACTTATTATTATTAATCCAATATTTAACGACATCCTATAGCTACAAGGCTGTTGACGTCTTTTTGTTTTTGGTGTATTTCAGTTCATTTTATTGTAATGTTCTCATAAGTTTTCTTTTTCTTTTCTCGTCTTTGATTCCGTTTCTGATAGGATGTTGACGTATTTAAAGTTTCTGACGGATTAAGTTCATTTTCGTATACTGTCTGTCATCAGTTTGCTTTCTCTCTTCTTGGCTTGGATTCCACTTCTGACAGGATGCTGCGATTTGACAGGTGATTGTTGTCGATCTCTGATTCATATAAGTCATTATATAGCCTACTGTTTTCTCGTCAATCTTATTAACAATATTTTATAGAATATCACATTGATCTATCTAAATTATCATCAAACTATCAATATTACATTTACAGGAGATGTTCAGTATTCATTATCCATCAGTCATAGTACATACAGATTCAATTATCAATTTCAACATGACAATCAAAGTATCAATATTATTCAATATTGGTTTTATGTATTACAAAATTAGCTCTAAAATGAATCGTATTCATCAACAAACACAAACCAATTTTAAGCAATAACTAAGGACCAAGAATATTAGAAATATTATTAGGCATCAGTTTTATCCAATACGAAAAGAAGAAGAAAAAATCACAGTATAAATCCATACATTTAACATTACGAACAAACCAATTAACATGTTATAAACAAGGAACATTATTCTTCTTTGACATCCACCTGTCAATTGGAGATTGGAGATTGATTTGGGATGGGTGATTGACAGGTGGAGGTCAAAGAAGAGGGGAGCATTCGGGACGTTAAAAGCAACTCCGCCACTGCCGTTTTTGGTGGTGCCAGTACGAAGCCTGGATAAAGGAGGAGGGCGACGCAAATCATCTTTATTAAGGCACATCTTACGTCAACAAGAGCATTTGACGTGGCCCTCGTCAAATGCTGATCTTCCAACGAGGCTGTAGATCCAGGACCGCCATGCCCCACATGGCTTTGGACTGGCACTATCATCGTAACGGTTGTGGCGGAGTTAACCCTCGGGCTACCAAGGGGGGGGCTGGTTGCCACCCCCCCCAGGTTTTCATGGAAAATTGTTTTTTCCATATGGAATATAATTTTTGCATTTTAGGTAGCTGTAGCAGATACATTGGCGCACATTTTGAGGTAAACATCGTGGTGGTAGCCTACGCCATTCAAAAGTTATACCTGATATACCAGAGGCACCAGAGGGGTGGATACCACCCCCCCCTTAGTTTTTCGACTATAGCTTATTGACTATTCTTCCTAGAAGAGAAATCATTATACCATTCTTTAGAGGGAATGCAGGGCTTCATTCGCATACCTACATCTTTGTCTTATGAAAACCGGAAGTGATCAAAATAAATAATAATACGCGTAATATGTGTGAAAAATGGCTGAATGGAAGCACTCCCTTAGTTTTTTGTCTGTAGCATATTCATTTGTCTTCCTGGAGGAGAAACAAAGATACCATTCTTTAGAGGGAATGTAGGGCTTCATTTGCATACCTACATCTTTGTCTTTTGAATACCGGAAGTGATCCAAAATAAATAATAATACGCGTAATCTGTGTGAAAATGGCTGAATACAGCATCACAACGTAAACCGATTATATATATATATATATATATATATATATATATATATATATATATATATATATATATATATATATATATATATATATATATATGTGTGTGTGTGTGTGTGGATATATATGTATGGATGTACATTTATACTATATAAACATGTGTAGGGATGATTTTGTGTATCATTTATACATAGATTAGTTTCAAAACACACATAATCTTATATTTGTTTATCCAAAAGTACAAAATGTACGCAATAATATAAAATATTGCTAATTAATGGGTTCCGTTGTTAAAAGTGATGTAATTTCGAGGTGCATTCACATAATGTACAACTAAATATACCATTCTGTGCAGAAATGAATGCTGAATCCATTGCTATATTACAAGTTATGATATGTGAAACCAAACACGAAATCCAGGGGGGGTGGTAACCACCCACCCCCCTTGTTAGCCAGTGTTACAAAAAGCTTGGTAGCCCGAGGGTTAATATAGATAAGTAAAAAATACTTTTGAACAGTATCAACCATTCGTATGCTGGCATAACCCGACCTCTCATTAACAATATTGCCATACTTAAAAGACAAATTACTCGCCGCACCTATTCAACTTAATTTATATCTCAGAATGAAAACGTTTTTAAGGTGTCTAAGTAGATGTCATCGTAACTTATCCTTTCTATTTCGTTTTATGACAACGTACAAGCAGCAGTTATTGTCCAATATTTAACGACAGAGAATAGATGTAAACTGGAAACTTTAACAGTTACTGTCCATGGTTGGGCGTTTTAGAAAATCAGAGATTACATATGCTATTACAACTGCCAGGGCAATAGATTATAGTCCTACGGACTGATCTTCTGGATATTGATCTTAATTTAAACTTGGCATTGGTGTGCCAT
>JACEVL010000334.1:671795-689295 GCA_020284085.1 Aporrectodea caliginosa | reverse complement strand
CCGAAAACGAAAAACGTATGTAAGAAAATGCCGTAACAGAACTCAAATACAAGGCTGTGTTTGAACACCTTTAAATTTTGTATTTCTAACAACATATAAATGTAATTTTCGCTTACGAACTATTACGTTCACATGCCGTTTTTTAAATTACGGTTAACGGTAATGGCTCTGATAGACATACAGTAAGACGATCACTTGCTAAAAAAGGAAAAAATAATGTTAGTTGGAAACAAAAACACCCTTTTAAACATGCGCCCTTTTGATTGTCGCCCTTTTAAACATGCGCCCGTTTTATTTCGCACGTTTCATTTGCGCCTCTTTGATAGTTAACCTTGTTGCGATATAAAGAGACGACAGCCACACAGCAAACGGAGACAGTTATAGGTAGGAAAGCTGGACATTTTATGCGTAATCGTAATCTATAGATTTCTATAGAGCCTAAACAGTGAAGTCGCGGAGCCAGCTTATTAACAGGTGCTCAGTCAAAACAAAGTCGATAGACAGGTTAGGTTAAAATCAGTTCCAGGTCAAGAGCCAAAAAAAATGCGTTGTGGAATTTTCGGCAAGCGAAGTCGTATGAGAATAGGAGTGCCATACGACGTTTATTTACTATGATATCGGTCTTCCATAGACAATCGTAACTCAGTGATGTTGTATCACGTAGGGCAATGTACATTGGTGTACCTTGCTGTGCATAAAGCTAGACAATATTATAACTAAATGGCATAAAGCGTATTAAAGAGAGCTAAAGTAGGCCTATACATAAAAATACCGTCTGAATTACAGTTTGTATGGTGCATAAAAAAGAGAGAGGGCAAATTCTGGACACCTTTTTCAACCGACCAGAGTTGCACTTATTAGACGTCGATCCTGATCGTCAACAGGTGTTGATTTAAACTGTACTAAGCCAAACGAAAGGTGAAAACATTCAATAATTTTTTCTCACAGACTTTACGCATGAATGTGTAACTACCCGTACTATGGCAGAGCCAGTCCAAAGTTTCGACGAAGGAGGGCGATGCTAATCACCTTAGTTATGACACAGCGTCTTAAAGCAGCAACTAACCAAATAATCCGATTAGCTGAATTTATTGCAGTCATCACATAGTCCAGCAGGGTGTTTCCAATTATTAAATTCACCAAACTAAGCAATATTGCCTAATATCGGATGGTGCCAGTCATAATACTCGTTGGTAAAGAAAGAGGGTAACGTAAATTATCATTGTTGTGACTGTGAAGAAAACCGCCTTTCTTCCTTGTTGTCGTCCGAATTGACCCCACTGATGGGACCACTGTGAAGAAAACGGGGCTCTAACGGCGTCTTCCGCTTCTCTCAGGATGGCGAGGGAAGGCGCGTGTCGCTCAGGATGGGAGCGCAAGTAAGACCTCCGTCGTTTATCGAAGGGTTTCGCGTCTGCCAGTCGATGAGCCGTAGCAAGCAATGTCAAACACCGAAGGATCAACACAGGAAGTTAAAATAACGATATTTTTTCACGTCACAGACGTATCACGTCATCAAAGTCACTCTCACACTCTCACACAACAGAACACTGCTCAACCTAGCCAACCAAATACTACTCCAACACACAACACTAAACAAGAGCGCTTCTATTTATAGCCAACCCAGACAATCAGCGGAGCCCTCAAAGAGGCCAAAGCCTAAGGAGGCGGAGCCTAAAGAAGGCCAAGCTAGAGAGGCCAAAGCCTAAGGGGGGCGGAGCCTAAAAGAGGCCAAGCTAGAGAGGCCAAGCCTAAGGAGGCGGAGCCTAAAAGAGGCCAAGCTAGAGAGGCCAAGCCTAAGGGGCGGAGCCTAAAGAGGCCAAGCTAGAGAGGCCAAGCCTAAGGAGGCGGAGCCTAAAGAGGCCAAGCTAGAGGCCAAGAAGCCCCTAAGGAGGCGGAGCCTAAAGAGGCCAAGCTAGAGAGGCCAAGCCTAGGGGGCGGAGCCTAAAAGAGGCCAAGCCTAGAAGAGGCCAAGCCTAGAGAGGCCAAGCTAGAGAGGAGGCCAAGCTAGGGAGACCAAGCCTAAGCAACCCAGGGACCACCCTGGGGCGCCACATGACAAAGCCTCATTAAAAAGAAACTACGAAACTATGAACTTAATTAGATTTTGAACTATCACGAAAACTCGTATGGCAAACGTGGTGAAGCATTTAAATCTACCACATTGCTTAGACACCTTTTAATCGGTTTCTCCAAACAATACATAGTCACAAAATACGTAACTTTCGTTCAGTTCCTGACGGCTGCTCTGCTGAATCACGCCTAAGGTTAACGCCAGGCATAAGACATTATTTTTTAAACAATCGCAAACTCTTAATGAAAACAGAAATAGAATCCTTCACGTAATGTGTCGCTACACATTCAAAACTACGGTCAATTTTATACTTTGTCTACACACCTTATATAAAAAAATCCGCAACTACTCTTAAATGTGGCAGTGCCAGTCCCATGCCTGGTGAAACTTTGAAAGGAGGAGGGCGATGCAAATCATTTTTGCTATGACACAGTGTCGATAAACTGAAACCACTACTACCAACTTAGTCACTGCTCGTACTCGCGCGGTGCCACTCTCAAGCCTGCAGAAAGGAGGAGGGCAACGGTAATCAAACGAACCATTAAAAAGTAATAGAAATTGCAATTATAATAAATATAATTATAATTCATATCAATAAAACGCATTCTGCAGGAGTTAAAAAGAAAACGAAAGCCAAAATTTATGAAAGTTTCAAAAGATTGTTGAGCTGTGATTTAAATGTCTCCACAGATGGCGCATTCTTCACGTGGTCGGGAAGACTGTTCCACCACGCAGCGTGTCGATCGGCAGAGAAGGAACAGCTCCTTCAATCGCACTTTTCTCATTCTCCACCTCCTCCACCACCTCCTCTCTCTTCCTCCTACTCTCCCTCCTTACCTTATCCCTTATTCGCATTTCCGTAGTAAACAATGTGGCTGACAATGACAATGCGAAACGCTAGAGTGGAAATTTAAGCGATCACTTTCAATTAAAGGTAAAATTAATGTTGATAGATGTAGCCTAATAATTAATATATAGCTTTTTAGCTTAGTCGAACTTGGCTGAGAAGGCCTTACGTACGATAAGTGTTGTTGAAAATATTGACACTGGACACATTGTAGTAAATAGATTAAATTAATATTGAAAATATAAGTCAATTCTGTACAACAATTACAGCAAATCCTATCTACCTATAGTGGCGTATTTAATCTACAATAAATAGATTATTATGAGGCTTATCTGATTCCCCATTACAAGTGCACGTGGATCCCATGTCGAAGTTATCGTAGAAGAATTCTTGGATTGGTCTCACGTAGTCGTAGATACTCGAGGTTCAATCGCTGGTCTCGAATACGTACATCACTTCTCCGTCTTTGAAAGTCAAGGTAGCGTAGAAATATCCGAATCCACACGTAGGAAGATAGTCTCACGCTTTAAATTCCTCGCAACTAACCGTCCACTTGGCTCGCAGTTGACTCCGAATGACGATCGCTCCCAAACAACCTCGCAACAGTAATCCCAGTTGAATGTTAGTCTTTCCAAGCTTACGCCGGAACGAATGACTTAGCAATCCCACTGTTTTACTCCGTTACACATCCACTTTCTCTCAACAGTAACTACAGCAGAATGACAGTCTTTCCTAACTTACGCAGGAACGATTGACTTCAAATCTCGCCGTCTTACTTCATCGAATAATGTCGTGGCAACGTTTCACTACCACCGACACTCGCAAGATTAAAGTTCGCTCGAACTCCACTTCGATCGAAACACTTTAAATCCTGGATTCACCGTGATCGCTCCTAATAAAGTCGATCCACGTATATCTCCGCAACTCAAACGATGCTGCCGTTTCCTTCCATTCTCGGCAATTCTTTTCACCACTCTTCTCTCTTGAACTTACAACGTCTCAACTGTTATTACCGGTCTTTAACCGTCCCTGTGTTTCTATCCACCTAGCGTCATTGGTCGCTTAGCAACATAGCACATCACGTGACATTTAAATTACGTTTAAAAGCCTCTTACCTAGTCTAATATTATATTTATTTATCGCCACTACATCTTTTATATATCGCCACTGTAATTGACTAGCTTATACTAGTATTATATTAATTAATTAGTTAAACATGGCATTTGATAAGATTTAATCGCTACAATAGAAAAGTCGAAGATGGCGACAAAATTAACTTTCTTCATTGCAATAAACAGTTCGATTGAAGTATAGATCCTGAAGCAAAGTTACCTATGAAATGTCCAGCCCTAGACGTCTATGGGGTGGGGTTTAGGTGAATGGTTAACACTCCGTCTCCAACAGGTCGATTCAGCCTTTCATTCGCCAGATGGCGTTGGTAAGACGAGCAGTAGGACAGATGGGCGCCTTGCATGACTGCCATACAGATAAATTCGATCCTGTAATAACTTATGGTCATCCGTTCATACTGCGGCTTGTGATCAGACTGCGTTCATATCAATTTGAATCAATAAACGAAATTATTATTAGAATACATTGACCCAAGCGTCTGACCTCCATCACATGTCAGTCGCACCAATAAGTCTACGTTTGTAGGACTTCCCTCCACACACTTGTAACTGTCACGCAACACATTCTACGTAATGATTTATCTTCAATGGCAGTTCTAGAACTAAACAGTTGAATAATATTATACTCCTTCCCTCTAATTTTTCTCCCATCGGGAATCAGTCTCTCTGGCGACCTCGTTCTCTGACATCGAACCCATCGAGAAAGTATAAAGAGAACTACGTAAACGCTAATCATCCTTCATGTGGCACACTGTGGTTAAACAGCAACTAACCAATGTCATGAACTGATGTTAAATGAATATAACGTACGCAAAGCACTCTAACCGAAGTCTCCGTTTACACACCTTTAAAACGCTTCTTTCCGACACTATATAAGAACAAATGTCCGCTTATTCTGCGCGTCGAAGATACTTCATATAATAATATTATATTAGACTGTAGTCTAATAATAGAAGTCGTCAGCAGTATTAAAATAATACGCTGTTCAACAATGAATATCAGTGATATTGTTAAATTCGTGTGAACGCATCATTTTCGAATTTCGTTTTCCCTATGATATTTAGTCGACACAAATTGCTTTTTTCTCACAGCTTTTTTCAGCAGACTTTGATGGATTTCTTCCTCCAAGCCATATACAGTACGTATTCCAAAAAGGACAAATAATACACAGGACTGGAAATTTTTTATTTAACGTTCGTATGACTAGCTTTGGGCGATAATCGTCGCTCAGAAACTTAAACACATTGTTAACATAACAAACACATTCAGTTAACTTCATATATGAAGGCAACAGGACGAATAATTATGTTTGTGAAGCAAAATATTGCCTTGAGGATATCTGAAATACCATAATTATATAGCATCAGAAACAGATAACCAGAACGGCTACATCTGCTTTCATTTAAGTGTGAAACAATTGATAAACTATTTTCAACAGTAACCATTCCTCT
This sequence comes from Aporrectodea caliginosa, assembly GCA_020284085.1. Taxonomy (NCBI): domain Eukaryota; kingdom Metazoa; phylum Annelida; class Clitellata; order Crassiclitellata; family Lumbricidae; genus Aporrectodea; species Aporrectodea caliginosa. The sequence goes on along the minus strand of JACEVL010000334.1, from coordinate 683,793 downwards.
AAATATTGATTCATTAAAATTCCAACACACCTCTTCCTTTTCACTGGCATTCTTTTATGTGATTCTGAAAGCAGTTGAGCTGATTCAAGCGATGTAGATTTCGTCTGTTCTTTTTTGTTGTGGTTTCATTTCAATTGATTTCGCTTTGTTTAAGATCGCTTCTGCATTCGCTTCAATCTGTTGATGTTTGATCAGAGCATGATACATACTATGAGCAGGGTTTTGGGATCTGAGTAGGATATGTAGCTATCATCTGCTAGCAAGCCAGACCATTCATCAACCGTTTGTAACTCCTCAACCACCGTATACGAGTCAAAGACAAGACTCTTGTTGAGTCAAATAATCGTTCTGATGGCATTTTTCCGAGTTGATCACTCTTCTGCATTTTTCCGAGTTGATCACTCTTCTGCTTCTACTTGCTTCACTATTAGAGTGTTTAATTGAGTAATGAGGTAGAATATAATATCTCGATTTTGTATGCAAATCAGTGTCGACCACGTTTAGCAGAACGGTTGAAAGAAATACACTCAAGTCTAAACTAAAAATACTCAGGTTTTATACTCGATGATAGATGATTGAAGCGGAGGACTGGAATACTTACACAACGAACAACGACTCGCCTACTTATAAGCGAACATTAACAAGAAAAGTGGTGTTTAATTATTTGACGCTCGATGATAACTGAATTATCCGGTAGCAGGAATGGGAAAAATTACTCGAAAAAATGTAACTGAATAACAAATCACAAATTACCTTGAGACATGAATGTAATTTCAAATTACAAAATACATGGGAAGTGTAATTGAATTACAAATTAACAAATTATAAATTGCGCAATTTCAAGTAATTTCAATTACGTAAAAATTAATTACTGCTCATCCCTGTTAATACGCATCGGAAGAAAACATCATCAAAATCGAGAAACATCAACACCGACGACCTTCTGTAATCCCAGACACTATTTTTCAGTGTTCAGTTCTTACCTAAATATTTTATTTATTTAATCCAATATTTAACGATATCCTATAGCTACAAAGGCTGTTGACGTCTTTAAAGTCTTTGATGTATTTCAGTTCATTTTCTTGTAGAGTTCTCATAAGTTTTCTTTCTCTTTCTCGTCTTTGATTCCGTTTCTGATAGGATGTTGACGTATTTAAAGTTTCTGACGGATTAAGTTCATTTTCGTATAACTGTCTATCATCAGTTTGCTTTATTTTTTTCTTGGCTTGGATTCCGTTTCTGGCAGGCTTTCCACTCACTTTTTTGTGGCCAAACAGGCTCTTTTAATAACTGTTTTCTTTCAATCTTATTAACAATATTTTATAGAATATTTAATTCATCTATCTAAATTACTATCAAACTATCAATATTACATTTACAGCCGATGTTCAATATTCATTATCCATCAATCATAGTAGCCTACATACAGATTCAATTATCAATTTCAACATGACAATCAAAGCATCAATATTATTCAATGTTGGCTTACTTTTATGCATTATAAAATTAGTTCAAAAATGAATCCTATTTATCAACATACAAAAACCAATTTTAAGCAATAACTAAAGACCAAGAATATTAGAAATATTATTGTTATTATAATTATTATATTATTATTATTATTATTATTATTATTATTATTATATTATTATTACCTTAATACTGTTGACGATTATAGGCTATAGAGCGTCGGTGAAAAGCTATTGAGCGAAGTATTAATAGAAGTGAATAGTGCCTGAAAGATGCGATTAATAGGCTTGACCGTCTTTCAACATTTTCGCTTGTTCAATGGATCGCAAATGGCAGTATCTGTAGTTTTCTATGGCTAATGACAACCTATTACTCCCGGGCCACATATACCCAAATCCCAGCCGGTATAGCAGGTCATGATTATAATGTAATAGTAAAACTAAAAGTTGGATGAGCGATGAAACATGGTATTAATGCTAAATTATTGCAGTAACATTAGAAGTTGGATGAGCATATATGTAGCAGAAATAGAAGCTGGATGGGCGATGAAAAAATGATTTTGATGCTAAATTACTGCAGTAAAACTAGAAGGTGGATGATCGATTACAATATTTTTAGTAGATGTAGAAGTTGGATGAGGGATGGAAATATTATGACATAGTATAAGTAGAAGTTGGTTGAGCGATGAAAACATGCCAAAAATATGTTTAAAAATTTTATGAACTGCTATACCGGTTGGGATTTGGGTAAATGCTTCCGGGCCGTTGAAGTTGCCTTCATCCTTTGGCAAAGGTTCAAGATGCATTTTATACCATATGAACGGTGTGAACTGTTAGAAAAAATCGCTACCGACAACTATTATCACGTAAAAATGTCGTTAAACTGTAGAATCAAGCCAATCATCAAACTTCAAAATGTTTTTTGAGGTCAACAGATGTCGTTAAGTCGTCTGATCCCAACTCGATCTCCGCCACTGCCGGCACTTTAGTAGTGCCAAACCCAATAAACGATTAAAGAGGAGGGTGACGCTAACCTTAATTGTTATGAAACAGCGTTGTTTAACAGTAATTATCTAACCATTTACTTTTCCGAAAATGAAAATAAATTTAAGCTCTTTCAAGGCGCTCAAATACACGACCCTGTTAAAACACCTTTAAATCGTATATTTCTAAAGCTATATAATGCCAATTTTCGTTTCGCACCATTGAACTACAGCAACTAATTTAATTACGGTTGCCATAAGACAATGCTAGAGTGTGGACATCTCCTCTTCAACTCTGCTCGTACTCTGTCAGTGCCAGACCCAAGCCTCAATGAAGGAGGAGGGCGAAGATAATGATCTTTGTTATCACACAGAGTCGTTAAACTTAAACTACTATGACGACATTAACGCCTGATGTATCTCTCTGTTTAACTGAGGCTGGGCTATGAGCGCAAGTGAACAGTCTCATTCAAGGGACGCTATATAAATCCTGGCAATGAGTGAATTTTCGGAATGAATGCTACTGGAAAAAGGAAGTAGAAACCTACAATCCCCTATATACGATGTCGCTAGAGCCTTGACACTAATAACAACAGCTAACGTTAGGCACCGTTGATAGTTTGTTACCGATGCAGTAAATATCCACATTTTCGTTCGATCGCTATCTGCCCACACTAATGCAGTGCCAGTCCAAAGCTCAGGTAAAGGAGGGGCGACGCCAATCATCTCTGATATGACACTGCGTCGTTAATCGGAAACTACTAGGTCAAAGGCGATCAAGAATGAGTGGTAGTGTTCGGAAGCGTCTAAGTAGAAGAGCTGATCGTTCATCAAAACTGCCGACAAAAGACTTATAAAGACGCACCCAGAAACGCCCTCTATCTTTAGAGTGTCATCCACTCGGCAAACTACAGAAGGAAATCAACAAAGAGTGAAATATATTGCAACATATATTATTGTGATTTCTGTGATTTCTGTGATTTTGTGATTTCCGTGATTTTATGATTTAAAACCCTTAAACTGTTCCGGTTCAATAAAGAACGTACATACTTACTTTTACCTACTTACAACTGAGAAGAAGGGGCAAAGGTTTTAACTCGACAGTGACCTCCCATAAGAAAATCAATCGTTGACCGGGAAAAGTGTCCTAATAATATTTATGGAACTATTTGGAAAAGAAACATCGTATGCCAAACGTGGAAATCACTTTACTCATGAATTTGCTTGGACACCTTTTAATCAGTCGCTAAAGGATCTATAATAGAGTAATCTTCGTTCAATCAGCATTTCTGCTACATAAATAATAATGCAGTGAAATCAAAAGATATTATATAAATTATATCCTAGCCGGTGGGGATTATGTCCTCGCATGGGTAGAATCTTTGTCGGCGGCAACGACCTATGTTGTCATAAGCTGCCGTTAAACTGAGGATCCAATCCAATCAGCATTAGATCTGGTGGTGGTTTTTCTGTTTAACGACTAGCTGTGTAGTAACAAAGACCATTAGCGTCGCCCTCCTCCTTTATCCAGGCTTGGGACTGGCACTGTCAGAAAGCGAACAGTGGCGGAGTTACATTAGATCTATCTAAGATAAGAGCTGTAATATGCCAAAAAATCTTTGTCGGTGGCAACGGCCTATGTTGTCATAAGGGTTTGGGGACGTTTCGTCAAAGGACAATTCGTCAACGGACTGTTCGTCAAGGACTGTTCGTCAAGTGGACGTTTCGTCAACGGACGTTTCGTCAACGGACGATTCGATTCGTCAACGGACTGCCAACGGACAGTTCGTCCAGAGGAAATAATAAACTTTTTCCAAAGTGGTCCGGTCCTCGCAAATCGCAATGCGTTATGCATTTCTCTTCTCCAGCGTGAAGATAGATAATATTCGTTTATTTTCTGACAGGTTGACAGACCGCAACCAGTTACAATAGAAATATGTTAAATAATGAAATCAAATTCAAGCAAAAACAAAACAGATGTGCAGTCAGATGTAGACCTAGGGCAAGCGTTTGTAAAAGTACACGTGAGATAAAGTTCTTCACATCCTTAGTAGGCAGTTCAAAGTTATGACGTCTTGGGCGGAGGTTGTATCGTCGTTGTACGATTGGCTCTTGAAATAACCCTCGCACTGTCTTTCGTCAGGACATGGCAGTCATTCCTAATAACTGCCTGGAGCAGTCGCTCTTCAGCTGCACCCACCATCTCCTCCACGCCCGGCGTGAACACTGAACAGCACCTAATACTGAAATTTCGGCTGAGAAGGAGAAGGAATTGAAAATTGAAGTCAACCCTCTGCGTTGAGCCTAACTAAAATAACAACTCCGCCACTGCTCGTATTCTAGCAGTGCCAGTCCCAAGGCTGAACGAAGGAGGAGCACTACATAATGATCTTTGTTATTACACAGTGTCGTTAAATTGAAACTACTACTAAAGTCTGCAATACCGCTAACCATAATGATTACACAACACTTACAAGGCGTGCATTAAACATTACCCCAGCGAGAACCGAAGCACATATTAATCCAACTCTGTTAAAACGAAGAAAAATAAGAAGTAGAAGATGATTGTGATGACGACGAAGACGACGATGAAGGAGAAGGAGGACGAGGAGGAGAAGGAGGAGGAGGAGGAGGGGGAGGAGGAGAAAGAGAGAAGACCTTTCAAGAAAAGAAGAGAAAGAAGAAGAAGAAGAAGAAGAAAGAAGAAGAAGAGAAAGAAAGAAGAAGAAAGAAGAAGAAGAAAGAAGAAGAATTGGAAGAAGAAGAATAAGAAGAAGGAGAAGAAGAAAGGAAGAAGAAGAAGGAAGAAGAAGAAGAAGAAAGGAAGAAGAAGAAGAAGAAGAAAGAAGAAGAAGGAAGGAAGAAGAAATTCACGAAGACTGAAGCCATAGAAATTAGAAAGAAGCTAGCTGTGAAGGCCTTTTCAAAATAGGGCTACATCCAAAATTCATGCAAATCTGAAGAAGAACCCCAGAAGCTATGTGAAAGCTGAAGAAGAAGAAGAAGAAGAAGAAGAAGAAGAAGAAGAAGAAGAAGAAGAAGAAGGTATGAAGAAGAAGAAGAAGAAGAAAGAAGAAGAAGAAGAAGAAGAAGGAAGAAGAAGAAGAAGAGAAGAAGAAGAAGAAGAAGAAGAAGAAAGAAGAAGAAGAAGAAAGAAGAAGAAAGAAGAAGAAGAAGAAGAAGAAAAAGAAGACAGCGAAGCTATTATGTGCAAGCGGTGCCTTTGAGACGTCACGCCTCCATAGTCTACATCTTTCCGGCTTTGCATCGCCGGTGCCTGGAGAGACCTTGGCGCCAGACTGGCAAAGTAACTTCGTTAATTATTCCCTGCCAAGAACAGAGAGAATAACGACCTTATATCTCTATCATTTAGGGCAGCTAACAGGGGCGAATTCACCTGGGAGGTTGGCCTAATGGATGCAACCACTGTAACTTGATAGAAAATTTTCAAATTGCTCTCTACCAGGCACCTGACCTCATTACCAATTGACAACGCGCTCCTTTTAAATATCATGTCCAGATGGTTCGTATGTACTTCGGAAATAAAAATAATAATAATGAAAACTAAATGCGCTCCTTTTGAATATCAATTCCGTAGGGTTCGTATTATACCTAGGAAATAAAAAAATTCTTCTAATAATGACAAATAAATGAGCTCCTTTTAAGGATCAAGTAAGTAGGGTTCGTATATAGGCTACCTCGGAAATAAAAAATAATAATGGAAACTAAACGCGCTCTTTTTAAATATCAAGTCCGTAGGGTTCGTATGCACCCCGGAAATAAAAAAAATAATATTGAAAACTAACTGCGCTCCTTTTGAATATCAAGTTCGTAGGGATCGTACATGACTGTAACGTACTTCGGAAATAAAAAAATAATAATGAAAATTCTAGAATTCGATAGATTTGAGAAATTTCTCTTACGGAAGCGCTATAGCCTACTAATAAAACTTTGCAACTATAGTTACAAGCAGGGGTTAAAGTGGGTGGGAACGCGTCCCAACGGCGTGCCCACTGCTCTAAATTCTTTGCTTGCGTTCCCACTGCTCACAATGCAATGGAACCCTGGGAACGCATGCGTTCCAGTAAAATTCTTCTTCGGAACGTCCGCCCACCCGCGGCGCTCGGTAACGACATCTGAGTCAGAACTCTCATTGCTTCTATAAATAACTATTCCAGCATAGTGTGTCCGCAGTCCGCTTGTTTAGGCCCAGAAACATCTCTCGCAGGACTTGATTAACGACCGAATTAAATCGGAAGTCATTGGGTGAAATTGCTGGGCGACCCCACCGTTTCTAGCCCCACCAGGCCCCACCGTTTCTAGCCCCACCAGGCCCCAACGGTTCTAGCCCCACCAGGCGCCCACTACTGTGCCAGGCTAGCCTGGCACATCACATGCCTAGTGGGGCTAGAACCGTCGTTAGCGCGTCGCGTGTTAATCTCTTTCTGTTGGGTTTGGTTCTCCACGTGTGAACAACCAGATATGAATAGATTCAATAGATTGAAATTTAGGTGTTGAATAGATAGAGGGACTAAGACGGTAGTAGACCCGTAGACGGCAGATAATTACCAGTTTTAAATTTCAATCAGAATGAAAATGTATTTATTGCCAAGAAAGGCAAGCAATGATGCAATCAACCAGCCTCCAAAATCAAAATTTTTGAATGGCGCTGCGGGCTGAGATTCATGCACACAAATTGAAGACGTGAGTACAAAATTAGTTTAGCTGTACAAAATCTTCTCAGCAATGTCACAGGGTCAAACGGTCCAACCACGGTTCATGACCACTGAACAGAACCACGCATGAACGTAGCGGGAGCGGTCTACGGGTAGGCCTGCCGCCGGGAAGAACATGCTCTAGCTTTTACATTAGTGGCTTAGATTTTGGAAATTAGAATGTATGCGATTTCGGATTTGATAAAACGTTGGTGGATGGTGCTTAATATTAAAATCTGTCAAAAGTGTAAGAGTTTATAGGTTTTAGGGTGTCAACCACAAACTTACCTATATGGACGAGGCTCTTCAATTCTTCCTCACAGTGGAGCCTTGTTTTTAAAATACCTACGAATTTTATGTAGGCCTAACTAATTGATTGTAGCCTACTCTGAAAACTGTTAGTATCGGCTGCCTGTATTTAGTTTAATATTATTTGTAATTTTTGTTCTTTTGTCAAAATATTATTTTTATTTGTCTGCATATCTAAATCTAATTTGTATAGGTTTGTAGAACAATAGGTTAGCTGTTATTCCCTGTGCACAAGCCTGCATTGTATTTTCATTCTTTTATCTTTAATAGTCAGGTTGATCATGATTCATGATGGCTCGGCATTCATGATATTATAATTAAGTTGTATTTGTATTTTTTCAGTCATGTCATATCACCTGATTCAGAGCAACCATTTTTTCGGAATGGTCAAGAAACTGACTAAACCCTGTTTTCATTCAAACAATTTATGACTCAGACTCATGTATGATGTCCTGGACGACTTAGCTGATGCATCCTTGACATTACATAGACCTAAAGCTGATATCACTCTTCCTGTTGCTCATCACCTCTTGATAAGACAAACAGAAGTATTTGCAGCTAGAGAAAGAGTCCAGTGGACATTACTATGTTGAAGCCTGTCTGGCTGTCGATGCACCCACTTGTTGGGTTTATACATGTCTGATGTGGTCCAACAAGTGGGCCAAATTTCACGTAAATCTGAGTCGGTCCTGTCAATCATAAGTTGCAAATTTTGTAATATGACACGGGATCACCCAGTTCAGTTTTTGTACCTATAAGGTCCTTGTTTGTTGTTGATCAGGTGGCTCACCATTCAGACTGTTCAGTCAAGATTTCTTTCTGTCATCATTGATTCATTGACTGAATCAAATTTCTTTCAGTTTTCTTTCTAAATTTATCTGACTGTGTGATACAAAAAGATAACATTATTAGCTTTTGGTATACTAGATTGTGTCTGGATATTTTAAATTTACAATCAGAAGGATAACCTGCAATGTTTCTTGTTTATAATTGCACATCACTTACTGAATCAGAAGTCCTTTGTATTTTTTTCTTAGAATGCTGTGAATGCATTTTTGTGACTGCAACTATTCAGTTAATAAGTTATGGCATTAGTTTTGCTTTGTGAAATTATTGCATTTATTTTGGTAGTTACATTGAGGGCCAGTATGAGTTTTTTCATGTGTAATGCCCATCATAGACTGAATTGAAATGTCTCTGCTTTTTTTCTAGTAGAATTTTGTAGCTACTTAAAATTTAATACCATTAGCCTACTTATTAAGTTTATATATATATACATATATATATAATATATAATTAATATATTAATGCTATTGGTTTCTGAAATGCTCAAAATTTGGAGTTCCCACTGCTCACCCAAACCACTTTAACCACTGGTTACAAGCACAATAATTAGGCGTGCAAACATTTGATCTACCTTCACCGCTTACCTGTTTCTCAATTAAATGCTAGACTGACGTGTTAAACTACAATTAGCCTACTTAATGGCATCTCCTAATGACTTTTCGTCAAAATATGACGAGTAGCAGATAGAATAAATAAACCCGCTGTCGGCCACTGTTAGCCGTTGACGAGCCAGGCACGGCATCCAGGTCTGCAGAGTATTGGGCGCCGAATACGTCATTATATTTGATCGCCCAAAGACTCAATTGACACCATTTTGATAAACGCATAAATTATGTAATCGATTGTCCTGTCTTGAATCCGAAAGACAGGGGAAAGACACAGCATTGAGAGAATGAGAAGAGAGAGAGAGAGACATACTGAGAGAGAGAGAGAGAGAGAGAGAGAGAGAGAGAGAGAGAGAGAGAGAGAGAGAGAGAGAGAGAGAGAGAGAGAGAGAGAGAGAGAGAGAGAGAGAGAGAGAGAGAAAGAGAGAGAGAAGATAGAGAGAGAGAGAGAGAGAGAGAGAGAGAGAGAGAGAGAGAGAGAAAGAGACGTGAGACAGGAGAGACAGACAGACAGACAGAGAGACACAGACAGACAGACAGACACAGACAGACAGACAGACAGAAGGCAGATAAACAGAGAGACAGACAGGCAAACAGACAGATAAACAGGCAGGCAGGCAGACAGGCAGGCAGGCAGACGGATAAGTAGAGATACAGACAGACCAATACGGTTCTTCAATTGGACAGAGTGGCTACTCGAATGTTTCCATTGATGTGTCACGAAGAACGACCGTTTACTCAACAAGCAACACTTTGTCTCTGGACAGCCTTGTCGATTACAATCGACCCAAATATACAACCATATTATATATATATATATATATACATATGCAGACATATGTATATATACACACATACATATATATAAATATATTATATATATTATATTCGTATATATATAACTGGATATCATATTATGTAGAAAGTAAATTGCTATCAAAGCACAGTAATATTATAGAGCAGAAACAATATCAATATAGGCTTATGTATACAGAGGCATGAGCACACTCGGACGAGAGAATGCAAATACGTGGGAACGTTATACAATCTGTTGATTGTTTGCAGTTCCGTCATATATGCACAGGAGAAGAAGCATGCGAAGAAGAATGCGAAAGAGAATGCAGAGAAAAGCAGAATGCGAAGAAGAAGAAGAAGGTCATGATGGAGAAGAATGCAATGCAAAAGCAGATGAAGAAAAAAAGAAGATGGTGATGATGATGATGATGATGATGATGATGATGATGATGATGATGATGATGATGATGATGATGATGATGATGATGATGATGATGATGATGATGATGATGATGATAATGTAAGTGATTCAGGAGGCAAGCGAAGAAGCATGCGAAGAAGAACAAGAGCAAGAACAACACGAACAAAAAAAGAAGAAGAAAAGTGTGAAGAAGAAGAAGAATGCAGAAGAAGAAGAATGCAGAAGAATGCAAACAATAAGAAGGCGAAGAAGAAGAAAGCGAAAAAGAAGAATGCGAACAAGAAGAATGCGAAGAATGCGAATGTGAAGAATGCGAAGAAGAAGTAGAATGCGAAGAAGAAGAATGCGAAGAATGCAAAGAAGAAGAATGCGAAGAAGAAAAATGCAAAGAAGAAGAAGAATGCAAAGAAGAAGAAGAATGCGAAGAAGAAGAATGCGAAGAATGCGAATAAGAAGAAAGCGAAAAAGAAGAATGCGAACAAGAAGAATGCGAAGAATGCGAATGTGAAGAATGAGAACAAGAAGAAGAATGTGAAGAAGAAGAAGAATACAAAGAAGAAGAAAAAGAACAGAAAGAACAAGAACAAGAGGTTGAAAAGCGTTTCGTACAAGACGTTGTTGAGACCAGGTTCTAACAATACGCCATTGAGAGGATGTTCTTACAAGAACTGTGACAATTCTGCCCATATATAATACGCCTACCACTTAAAACCGTTTAGCAGTGTATATCAGCTTCATTACATTTAGCCACAGCTCTCCTTGCAATACAAATACAACTGATCTTTGATATCGCCCTTCTTACTAAGGTTGCCCCTAAGCTCAGAAGTGCACACGCCTCGGCGGCGCAGAAGCAATTATATTGCAGAGCAATTGTGCGCCAAGGACTTGCTCAAGGTCCCTACGCGGACGGCTTGAGGTGGATTCGAACCTGCAACCCTCCGGCTGCAAGGCACCGAACATACTCCTACACCACCGCGCCCCACAATGGTTGCCATACGTACCTACCTACCTACCGACACAGCCCCGTGCGATTGTCCTACAGTGTCCTAACCTCTACGGCAGTCACGGTACGCAGAGACCACGGAGTCTATCGGCGCCGCGTTGACCGGCTTCGGTCGGGGGAGGCGAGGGAGACCGAAGACCGGTTGGACGGTGTCGATAAGGCCTGCCCGTCTTCGAAGCTTTATCGTCCCATAAACTACAGGTTGTATTCAGTCGACCGATGCCGCCTTTTATGAGTGGAGGATAATAGGGAAAAATCCGTCGGCTGCGTCCATGGAATTATCGAGTCAAAGGCCACTCAATATTTCTCTTTTAAATGATCTCTCTCTCTCTCTCCATACGTCCATTCATACAACCATTCATCCATTATCCATTCATTCATTCATTCATTCATTCATTTATTCACTCATTCATCCACCAATCCATCCATCCATCCATCCATCCATCCATCCATCCATCTCTCATTTATCCATCCATCCATCCATCCATCATCCATCCATTCATCTATCATCTATCTATTCATCTATCTATCTATCTATCTATCTATCTATCTATCTATCTATCTATCTATCTATCTATCTATCTATCTATCTATCTATCTATCTATCTATCTATCTATCTATCTATCTATTCTATCTATCTATTATCTGTCTGTCTATCTGTCTCCATTCATCTATCTATCCATTGTCTGTCCATCTTTATCTCATCCATTTATTCATCTATCTATCTATCTATCTATCCATCCATCTATCCATTCATCTATCCATCCATCCATCTATCCATCTATCCATCCATCCACCCATCTGTCATTCATCCATCTATCCATCCATTTATAGCAATACGTAACTGAACG
>JACEVL010000334.1:640000-671759 GCA_020284085.1 Aporrectodea caliginosa | reverse complement strand
ACAATGAAGAATGTGGACCAAACCTGTAAGGTCTGATAAGAATCAATGAACTGACTAAATTGATAATTTGGAAGATGTTGAGACTGACAGACGTTATATGTTATGACAATGATGACAGAGAAGTCAAACAGTTGAGGAGTTTTTATAAACAGGAACAGGAAAATGTGTTAAATTTGGTTGTCCATTTGTAACAATGCAGTCATCATTGTAATTTTTAATTACTGACTGTTTTAGCTCTGCTGTTATTTCTTTCTATGAAAACTCTGGTCTGTGGCATTACTTCAAACTTCGGACACCACAGATAATACAAGTGAAGCCCAACCATGCGATTAGTAATGTTAACGGGTTCTAATAAGTTATGTCGAAATAAAATCTTTATTATTCCGAACAATGTTCTGTCGACGTCAACGCACTCTCTTGCAATAAGATGTCGTTAAGTAAGTAAGTATATTCTTTATTCAAGCAATTGCATATCCACGAATTTTTGGTAATGATGGGTCTGAAACTAGTTTATTAAAGATTATACCACTGAATTCAGTGACATTAATAGACTGCTAAATGATGCACAACTGTATGATTGTCACATGGCCCTTCCACACTAAACTGTCAAATTGACCAACCAGAGCTTAATCATCACTCAAATTAAAGAAATCTAACAGCTTAAGAATGAATGTAATTGATAAATTATGAAAACAAACTAAAGCTGAACTTTTCAACCCATATAAGGGCCTAATGATCATTACCATTCAAATTTTCTGTCATCCACCAACGTTTGCTCTAAAGCAAAGATATAAGTGTGCAAGCCATGTCACCTGCTGAGCGGTGACTGCAAGAGACATGGGCAACAGTTTTTCATATTCAACAGTGACCGCATGATGCAGATGAACGTACTTTATTTGCCATTGTTTTAAAGCACTGTATGGTTTGCTGCAACATGTGAATATGCCACTGTGACTTGTTCTGTATTTAAATTTGAGCTTTACAAAAAAGAACAACTTTACTATTTTGATTGATAAGTACTTTATTATTTTGATTCTTGAAAATAATTAATAAATAATAATAATGCAATACTGAATTATGGATTTGTGACACACTGACATTTTGCTTCATAGAGCCTTCAATGAAATCAATCATTGCTATTATTAATGTTTATGTTATCTGATAATATGAGCATCTTATAAATGATTTGCAGCTATTAACTAGATAAATACGATTGATTTACACATTGCTGAAAATTTAATTACATGTACTAGTGAACTACTAGTCTTGTAATTGTTTTATTAAAAAATGGTTTATTCTTGTTGACTTCCGAGTATAGACAATTAATGACAAGCTTAGGATAAGAAGCCTTCAGTTTGTATTAGCTCATTTCATTGTACATGTTCCACTTGAAAAGACAACACAAACATCAACACTTTATCAAACAAAATACAGCCAGTCTACCAGCTACTGGTCTCTAATCTTTATTACACGACAGTCACTCATTTTAGTCACCGTGTTCACTTGTAAAGGGTATTACAAGCAGTAACTGTACACTTGCATCAGATTGAATTATCAGATTCAGATTATTTGTTGTTGTCTGCTCACACATCACTTAACTTGGACAGAAATGTGAATTTATCATCACTCAGTGTATAAGTTAAAGATTACCTATCTACAAGTAATTGGATGCAACACTTGAAATGTAATGGGACTTTCTCTAACTTCAAATTAATTAAGTATGGAGTACCACAACTTCCACAAGGTTCTTTACTTGGTCCTTTGATCATTCTAATACACATAAATGATCTCCCAAATACATCCTCTCTTCTCCAATTCATAGTGTTTGCTGACGACTCAAATATATTCACTTCACACAATTCCTATGAAAACATGTATCAGCTGTTAAACAATGATTAAAAACTGTATCTGACTAGTTCAAAGCCAATAAGCTCTCTATCAACTTACACAAAACCAACTACATCTTATTTTCTTCTCACAGCAAACGTCAGCCATCTCAACAAGACTCCGTTCTGATAGATTAAACTAAAATTTCCCAAGTAAAGTCAGTAAAATTTCTTGGTATTTATATAGACCAGTATAGTACTTGGAAGGACCACATTGAGCACCTTCATTTAAAATAGCAAAAATGCCCTTCCTGTCCAAGAAATCCCACACCAGTGACGTGACTAGGACTTTTCGTTTGGGGGACTTTAAGTCTTTCACTATAGGCTAAACTAAAGCTGCCGCTGAGCTTGGCGAGTGCGGCAGCACTAGCCTATAGTGTGGGGCCGGGGGCTTGACTTATGTTGTGGAGGCTTCAGCTTCGTTTGGGGGGCTTAAGCCCCAAGCCCAGCGCTAGTTACTTTCCTGCTCCAGACAGAAGTGGCATACAACATGCAGTTGCCCTAACGACGTCGTTTAGCTTTGAACCAATATTCGTTGAATTTCAACCAATCCAGTTGACAAAACGCAACAGGTTACAAGTAAAACAATTAGCTAAAACAGTCAGGCTAACGTTAATAATTCTAGACAAATATACAAGTAATTATAATTATAGGACAATTAATTAATATGTATCTTTAAACAAGATACGTGGTATATAATTACATTTATCATTGATTGGTAGGTTAAAGTTGTGAATTCTAGGACGTAAGTTATATTTGATTTGCTGTGTAGGTGGGAAGACAAGACAAATCATGAGCAACCAAGACACGGCGAGCGTACACTGAAGCACAGAATCCATTTAGATGCAAATTTGAGGACATGGCGAGCCTCGTATTTTGCATGTCTTAAAAATACCCGTGTGCATGCAGTTCGATCGATCACATTTCAGTCGTATTATGCCTTTTTAAAGCGCCATCAGCCCTACCTAATAAGCATGTAAACAATGGAGACCACTCTCCATTTCTGAAATCCCAAGCTCTTGCCAAAAAATCCCAAGATTGACCAAAAGTGTACTAAAAAATCCCAAGTTACCGAAAATGAAAAAGTTGTGATGAAATATGAAATGCTTTTAAACTTTTAACAATCACAATTATTCACAAAAATGCCTAGTTAAGAACTTGCAAAGAAAAAACCGGAGCAAAACATTGAATAATTAACACTGTTTACAGGTTACAATAATAATAAACATCTTTCAGACTGAGTGAGTTTTCTAAACTGATTCGCTGCCACTGTTGCAAAGTACGGTAAAAACTAGTCTGTAGACCTAGGGAAGACCTTAGAAAAAATCCCAAGATTGCTAGGCAAAATCCCCAGATCCCAAGTCGGACACCCAAAATCCCAAGATCTTGGGAAATTCCCAAGCAGTGGTCGCACTGTAAACAACATTATCAAGGCTAGACATTCTCATTTTAAAATGGGCGTGGCTTATAGATGAAGGAATCGTTTTGGTAGCATCTTCTGAAGGTGTCGGATAGAGTTATGTGGGAATGTTAAAGTACATAAGATAAGATTTATAAGACAATTCTTTAATGACCAGTGGCTATCCGCATTTTGGTGTACAGACATTGCAATACACATACATCATCCATTGAGCTGATCAAGACAAATTCTAAAATCACACATTATTATCCTAAATCCGTAAACCTATAAATTATCATCCCAAGGACCTATTATAGATTCCTTGATATCATCCTAATGATGAAAGTTTGCCATCGTGGTCGCAGAGGTAGAAAGCAGCTTTGACCTGTCGGAGGCACTGGGAGCAGGTCGTGCAGTAGGCCTACTTGCATGACCTCCCATAAAATGAAAATAAATGTTATAGTATTCTCAAGTAAACAATACCCTCTAACACATTCTAGAGGTCGTTGTCCAAGTACTCGTAAGTAAGTAAGTAAGTAAGTAAGTAAGTATTTCCTTTATTGAGAAGCACTAGCAAACGCACAGCACTGTACATAGCAAGATTAATACATTCAAACAAATAAACAAAAATTTCTGCATCCACTTTAGCTAAAATCTTAACCAATAACCAATGTGTCACTCTTCAAATTGTAATTACTGATATAATTGTAATTGTAATTGTAATCGAACATTTATATAGCACAGTTATATTTATTCTATATTCTCAAAATTATTTTAGAAAGCACAACTGTGTGATCATTTGAATGTACAACAATGAAACATTCATTAAAATTTCGTAATACAAGATAGAAAATAATGTCTCCAGATAAATTATGTTAAACATGATGTAAACAGTTATAGGTCGAATGTGGTCCGTTAACAGAAGTGCTTTACTATGCATGCGTTAAAAGGCGGACTGTGTTGTCTCGATGGTTGGCGCATGTGATCTTCAATCTCGTTGGTTCTGGTTCAGCAAAACAAGGAATTGTTAATAACTCAAATGGCAAAATTTGTAACGAATCATTTTGTTGTTGGGCAGTCGTCGTGTTGCACGGATTGTGTGAAAATGAAGTTGAATTTAGGCGTAGACGAAGCTAGATGACAGTTGAAAATAGGAAATTTGCCAGTTGCATTGCAATCCATAACCTTACAGCTTGAAGCGGCGCCAAGGCAGATTGTCCTTCGATTTTATCGATCATTCTTAGTTCGTTCAACCACTGCAAATGTAAGTATCGATTTAATCGATCATTTTTAATTCAACGTCTATCGTAAGTATCGGGGATTGAACCTCAGCAAACTGGGGGTAGATAAGACAACGCTTTTATTTTTATTTTTAGAAGTAGGGTTGTGATTAAAACCCGGAATATCCACCATAAATGTCGGTCCCGGCATGCCAGTATATGTTAGTACCACAAGGCAAAGTGACAGAATGTCTAATAATTTTTTTGTCCTGCATAAACTTGCGTCTGGCACGAACCGATGAAGTATATCATAAACCACGAATTTTTAACTTGTGACAACATTGCAAGGAACATAGACAGTGGCCTTGAACTGTTTCTAGGATCTGGCGTAGCCTAGTTGTTGGAAATGAATTTAATGTACAAGAGAATACCATGGAAAGGATGCCAAATAACGGACCATTTAGTCATTCTTAAACAGAGGTTAGCTTATTGGGTTCTATGCATAACTGACGTTCAGTTAAATTTGAGGGTGTGGTCTGAATCGCGAAACCCGAATCCCTGATACGAATTTCGGCCGGATCCCCGAAATTGATTTTCTAAGTCCAACCCAAATGAACGAATGACAAATAAACAAACTTGTGAATATCGATATACATCAAGGCCACTAGGTCTATGTCATGTTTACAATTTAACTCTGAATAGCTTTCTCGAGTTTGACCGCTTTCTAGAAAACTTTTTTTGGGAAATCAGGCTTTTGTGTATTTTCAGCATTTTGGGGGTTTTGGGATTCGGGTTGACCCCAAATTTGATACTCATTCTTTAATGATAAATGCAAACCATGCCAGTTTATTTACATGCTCTCAGTGCTGGTAAGGTACGATAAAGTCAACATATGCAGCATACCCCCAAACCACTGAATTGAAATTGAAGCCACTCGGTGCTTGCTGAACTATACAGACAAATTGAAGGGGAGTACTGCAGAAGATCTGGTCAACCAAACTGAAGAAGGAAGGACCAGCTGTGACAGAGAGTGATGGTCTTCTGTACTTCTCTTGGTTTGACCAAATGCATGTGAGCCTGATTTTGTGTATACACAAACTCTTGTATTTCGAAAAACTCTGTACCAAGCCAACAGCCGATCACTAGCGTGTAGTTGACAAGCCAGCGGCTGCAGAACTCTACATTTGTTATATACAAGGCGTTGACCACTCGGTTCAGCTCCTTTGGTTCAGTTTGAGCAGTTACCAACAATAGAAGGGGTGAAAGAAGTTCCTTGTGTGCCATCTAGAGCTCTGTGTGATCAATGCCAGTATCATATATAGTATATACTTTCAGCTACGCCAAGGCCAACGGTTTTATCCCACAGTTTCATATGGATGTTGTACGAGAGCTGCTTGCTAACTGTGAGCAACCTTTCCACCCACCATCATGTCTGCTACGTGACAGACATTTCTTGGCCAACATTGCCAGCCTTGCCCCTGGTGGCAAACCCTCATACCTGGACCATGTAGTGTGTGCTGATTAGCATAATAAGTGACGCCAGATTTGGACACTTTGCAAACAAACAGTGTATGCAGTGCCTTGCTTTGAATGCTACCACACGCTGATAGATTACAAGGCAAAGTGTGCTTCAGAGTACTTACCAAAAATAATGAATTTGGGAAGTCATTCGAACTTTGGACTGCCTTTAATTCAAGTACACTTCATTGGTTATGTATGTACATATATAACTTGGATGCATTGTAAAAGAACAAGTGTGAATGCAATTTGCAGTCTTTTAAGAAAAGCTACAAGATCTTTTTTTAGTCTTTCTTAATTAATGCACCATGATGATAGCACCTTTTCAAACTGCTATATCCGAAAAAAACAGGTGCATGTACATTAGGGTGGCCAAAACAAAAAAGGTGGAAATGTTTGGCTCCACAAGGCTGCCCTTGTTACACATGAAAATATAACCCTGTATGCAAAATTTTGGGCAGATTGAACTATATTTAGAGGTCGCGCCTTTTGCACACTTTTACTCTATATAGTATGAAACGTCAAAAGACATGTAGGCTATCATTTTGAATTTCAAGGCAGTCATTATTTTGAACGTTGAACAGCCTAATAAAATATATATATACCGCAGTGTTACTGCTTAGTCAGAGTGCATTAAATGCAAATAATTTGTAATGCAATATAATTTTTTATTATGAAAGTAGTTTTCCAGTCTGCATAAATAACCGTCATTGAAGTGCCGGAAAACGCGAAAACCGCGATTATTTCATTTTGCTCTTGTCGGAAAAGAAATCATTGTGCGATGACTGGAGTCAAGTTGCAGCAAGTATTGTTTCTGTGACTCATCCTTAGTTAGTAAGCACATCATTGTGAGACAAGATCAGAGCCACTCCACGTTCTGCACAGTCATTGACTACATCAAAAGTTTGACATTAGGCTTCATCGACTGGAATGTAGGGTTCAATGGTCAGAGAGCAGAAAGCTTCGATAGGAAAGTTTTGGCTTGTTCTTGACCATGGATAGTAAGACGACCAAGCAGTTTTAAAGAACTCCTTGTGACATACGCCTTCAGTGTAGTGTGGTGGTCAAAGGATCTCCTGTCCAGCCGTTTCGTGGATAGCTGATTAGGTGGGTAAGTAAGGTTTTCACCATAGTGGCCTTGATGTTTCACTGTTTTCTCATCAAACAAAGCAAGTGGCACAGGGTGCACGGTGAAATACCAGAGAAGACGACTGAATGCCTCCACTGCTTTTTCTTTGATGACACGGTCTGAGTATTCAAGGAACCATGCAAGAAGCTTCAAATTATTGAATTGTAACAACACTACTTAGTTGCAATTGGTCGGCTACTTACTCTTACTTTCGAACTGCCGCTTGAGCGCCGCTGAAATTCTTGTGAGTCTCTCTGTTCGTCAAGATTTTGGCAACAAACTTGAAGGATCTTTTTTCTCATTTTCCGTGTGATGTCACTGCTAACTGTAGCGTCACGGATTCAAATCCCGCTTTGTCTTTGTCGATAACTTAGACGCTTGAGGAACGGTTTAAAGGTTTTATAGACTGATGGTGACTGAATTGCAGCTTTGGGACCCCGTGAATCTTTCGAAAATAATTATTGCTTTACAAATGCCGCTATAAAATGCGCTTTTAGCTGCTTTAGATTGGAACTATTGTTTGATGTCATTATGATACAATGCATGTCTTTCGTCATATTAAGACCCAGATGGAGAAATCAAATGTGTAGACCAACAGACAGACAAACAGACAGACTAGAACACAAACGGAACGACGGACTGACTGACTGACTGACTGACTGACTGACTGACTGGCTGACTGACTGACTGACTGACCGACCGACTGACTGACCGACTGACTGACTGACTGACTGACTGACAGGCTGACTGACTGACTGACTGACTGACTGACCGACTGACTGACTGACTGACTGACCGACTGACTGACTGGCTGACTAACTGACTGGCTGACTGACTGACTGACTAATAAGTAGCTGGCTCGTTTGTTGGCTAACTGGCTCATTGATTAATTGACTGTCTGTCTGTCTGCCTGCCTGTCTGTATATCTGTTTGTATCTCTGTCTTTCTATCTAGCTGTCATTCTGTATGTCTGTCAGTATGTATTTATGTATGTATGTATGTATGTATGTCTGTATGTATGTATGTATGTATGTATGTATGTATGTATGTATGTATGTATGTATGTATGTATGTATGTATGTATGTATGTATGTATGTATGTATGTATAAATGTCTGTTTGTCTGATAGACTAACAGATAAACGGAAGGACGGACTTGACTTGTTAACTGACGGATTGACTTGTTAACTGACTGACTGACTGACTGACTGACTGATAAGTAGCTGGCTGGTTGGCTCCCTTGTTGGCTAACTGACTTAATTGACTGATTAATTGACTGTCTGTCTATATACCTTTCAGTCTGTATATGTATATATGTATATCTGTCTGTCTGATAGGGCTACCGATCCGCTTGGTAGTAGAAGGAGGCACAGAGAACGGGATGCATGGACTGAAGTGAACGGAGAGTGCATGCGATAACATCAGCCTACTACATCGATTGTGTCCAACAGAATTTAATAGACATCTATATTATATTGCAATACCTATTCCAGATCATGAACTACTCTTTGATCCTTTATGTCTAGCTCCAAATGCAGCGATCGACGGCACCCTAGAAACGTGTTAATTGTATTTCTTGTTCCCAGAGGATCTAAAGACCACAAATACAAGTCATTGACATCAGCAGATTTTCCATTTAGCGCTTAGCGGATTATTTATGGCCATTATGTACGCGCATACAGTCTGTGTTTAAGCGAAGGAGCCCACCACTGAAATCTACATAACATCGGATCAGACATCCACGTTCTCTTGGCAAAGGCATCGTGTCCAGGCAATTTGCTTGGTTTCGATCGATTAATCGCTGAATCATGAGACTGTGATCTTTTACATAATTGTATACTATTTCAGTAGGTTTCTTTTGCAGTAGGCTACTAGGCCTACTACCATATCCTCGGACTCGTCTTGGAAGACCTAACTCTTGCGTAAGCTTTCTCCGTTATGGCCACGCGCCTAACTCTACATCTCACGTTTCCTCACAGTGGTTTCCAGCACCAGAGACATAATTATAGCCAAGCAGTGGTTAGTGTATATAAGAGTATATATCTACAAATGCACATTGTAAATATGTTACATAGATATGCCAAAATACGTTAACGTCTACTCAAGCTAATAACTTCGCCCGTGAAGACAGTAACCTTGCAAGTGGCGTCGCTTCTGCTAAAAAATATAGATCTGATAGGTTATAAATATATAATTTATTCAGATGAGGCAAAGAATATCTATAGGCTATCTAATCTAATCTAATCTAATCTAATCTAATCTAATCTAATCTAATCTAATCTAATCTAATCTAATCTAATCTACTCTGAACATTTCCCATGCGCTTCTCACTGCAGTGCTATTCAGAAGCGCTCTGAGCGTGACAGGCCTGAGAAAAGAGAAATGTCTTTAAGCAACGAAGAGATGCCAGTGAAATCCCATCCAGAATCCGGCTACGAATTGCAGGGGAAGGTCATTCCATATTGAGGGACATACTACAGGGAAAGCCCGATGCTGGGTTAATGAGGTTCGCGACCGAGGTACGAAAAGCTCAAGCCGGTCAGCAGAACGAAGAGGGCGAGAAGAACGTGCAGAGAGTGGCTTACACATTAAGTCACAAAGGTAGCTAGGAGCCAAGCCCTGCTGGGACTTAGTAACTAGGAGCAGGATCTTGTACTTGATTCTAGCCGAGAGAGGGAGCCAGTGAAGAGCATTAGTCATGTATGTGGAGATGTGAGAGTACCGAGGAAGACGTGCAATAAGTCTGGCTGCAGCGTTTAAGACAGATTGCACAGAGGACAAGCGAACCTAAGACAGATTGCACAGAGGACAGGCGAACCTTAGGAAGCCCAATTAGTACAGAGTTACAATAATCAATGCGTGAGGAGACAAAGGCATGAACCATGGTTGTAAACACTTTTTAATAATTGCTTATGTCAGCATGGACTTATGTGGACTTATGTATACAATTTAAATTTGAAAAAGATTTCAATATTTTTAATTTCTCAATTTCTTTTTAAACCAAACTTATAAAAAAGAAAATAATTGTTGTAGATTACTGTTAGGCCTACTTGGTGTAAACTTACTTAATAAAAAGTTATGTTATTTGCTGATTAAAATTAAATTGTGTAAACAAGGTTTTAATTTTAAAATGCAGTAAAAGATGTAGCAAAGTCAAATTTTTTTTTCCCGTTTTTTATTTGGAATAAAACGAGGTTTTTTTCGTTTTTTATTTTGATTTTACCGTTTTTAACAACTGTGTTTTAAACAGTGAATTTGCCTGAGTTTTTTTGGCAATGTTATAGTGCATATTAATATTTCAATTTTATTTCTAACGCACGTATAGTGCATATTTTAACGGATATGGACTAATGGGACAAAGTCTGCAATGACTATGGGCTCTGAGGGAATATCATAAGCCCCCAAGAGGATTTCCTGCCAAATGGTGCCCATTTTAGCCACTTTATTTTACCAAATTTGCTTTTTATTATCATAGATTTCCCTATTAACTCCTGCATAGGCCTGTCAAATATGACATAATTAGTTCAACCATGCCACCAAACTAATTGATATAAATAACATATTTCTATTGTAACTGGTTGCGGCGTGTCAACCTGTCAGAAAATAAGACGAATATCTATCAAGTCAGTGACAGATGAGCTGCAGCTACAGCAAACAATGATAGTTTCAACTTCAGCAAACACAACCAACTTCATTTTCCAATGTGATTTTGATATGCCAAACCCAAATCAAACAACGATTCACGTAGCCATTTATTCGGCGGTCCATTAATCTTGATCATGGCAGTTGAACAAACAAAAAATGGTAAAGATAGGGCAGTGTAGGCTAATGAGTCTGAGTTTGATACTGATTTCACAGAATCACTTACAATGTATGTGCAGAAAATACTAAAGAAATCCAAGTCGTTAGCCTACATTGTCCTATCATGCTATGCATGTTACATTGTCTTACAAGACATTAATAGGCCTATGTCTAACAACTGTGACTAGAATCGATGGATGTCTGCAATAAGTTCAATTTCAAACCAACTAGACTACTGTTAGGGAAGAATTAGAAGGTTAATAATTTAATGGCATTATTTTACTCTACAATTAAAAGTAGAACATTACCATTTACCTGGCTGGGACAAATCATCCAAACTACTGGGACAAATCTTAAGACCACTGGGACATTTGTCCCTGTAGGTGTACAGTTAAAATATACACACCAAAAGCAATAAAACAAAGTTGGTTTAATGTTGGGGTCTCCAACCTTTTTAATGGTGAGTCAGTGGCAATTTTTTCCAAGTGGCGGGCCATGCAGGGTGCCGAAGACGCCTGAGCCTGGGGTAGGGATCTGGGAGGGGCTCAAGAAGCCAGTCGTGTTATAGTGCGCTATAAACTTTGATTCTTATTGTGTTGTATTGTCTCTATCTGTATTTGTGTATCTTATGCCAGTTGCACAGTAAATAGAAGTTTAAAACTTAATTAACTGCCCTTCAACGTGTCTTATACTTTTACAACAAGCTTAAGTATTATTAGAGCTACTATTGTTGGTTTATACAATTAGGTCTGCAAAAAGTAACTGCACAAAATCTGATTTTTAACTGCACAAATTTCCTTCCCAACAAAACACTTTGTGTCCAGCTGCACGTTAGAATAAGCCCTGGATTGACATGATATGAGTGGTCTTTGCTAAGTAATTTGCTTATGTGGGTCTGTTATATATTAACAGTTGCGTTGATCATAAAAGTGTGTGTTAATTTATTTCCAATTATTGTTTAGTTGGCTTGATTTCTGTAAGGCCTTAAAGCTGTCTTTTATAAACAAATGCATACAATTAGTGTGATTGAGTGTAAGGATCCATACAATTTAATTTAGCTTTTGATTGCTATAATTTTTAAGGTGGGTTACTACCTCTCTTTGCGTTGAAAATTAATGTATGCATGGTTTATGAGTGACAGTGAACTGTACCATAAAATGTCTTATTTTTTTAAAGTTATTGTTATGTCCTGTTTCTTCATTATTATGTCTTATTTTTAGATGTATTTTTATCCATCTAGTTTAACTTACGGGAAATCTTGTTTGAGCCACAGGCTAAAAAGTCAAATCTTGCGACGACTAATTCGATCACTTACAATCATTCAATCGTCCTGAAACTTGGCAGATAGACTCGCCCTCGCAGACACTTCATTCTATAAAAATTTCAGCTCCCCCCCAAAAGGCAAGCTTATAGAATCGGGGACTCAACTTTTCGAATCGGGGAATCCCCTTTTCCCATACGCAGCGTTGTCATTGGCCAGCGTTGTGATTGGCCGCAACAAAAACGGGCGCGCTGCCTGATTAAACGCACGCTATGTCGTAAAATGAACGCGGACTATATATTTGTAGAGGTAACTGCTTCATAAGACGCATTATAGGATACTAGATGGATATAGTAAAAACTTTGTTTTACGGGCTGTATTTTATTTGTGATTTATTATGTCTTTTTTTATGTAAATTATAGTTTGTTTATCTCATGACAAGGTGTCTTTTTCAAGTGTGGTGCGAGATCTTGTCCGGGGTGGAGATGTGTCTGGCTCCACCCACTTCCGTTGTCAAGAGAGTATTTGGCACAACATATGCGATATATTGTCCGTGTGAAATAATGTCCGGACCATAGGCTGAGAGTTAGACGACGTTTGAAGTATTGTGTTAATGTTTCAAGTATCATATTAACGTGATATGAAAATGACACGCGAGGCAATATATTTATCAGTCAAGACGAGAAAGAACAGCAAAAAAGTTTGAGCAGTTTAATCATTATTGTAACACACTATACTTGACATGCTGTGATGACACGCGAGTTTTATTTTTAGAAACAACAAATTCCCCACTGTCGAAAACCTCTTTGTTGTAGTGTCCTACATTAGGCCTACGTAGCACTTTAATACCATATTCACAGGTCCTATGTAAACAAAGGTATAATCTTTATCGTAGTCTGTATAAGAGTTGCACACACCTACTTTTGGAAATGAACGAAATTTAGGTTTTTATACTAGATTTAAGGTTTCTTTATTTTCTCCAGATCTCTATTCAACGGAAAATGACTTGTGATTGTGCACAAAGTAAAAAGCATCAGCTGAGTTCATTACTTTATATTTAGGCCTATCTGATAAGCATAGAAATGCATGAATTAATTACAATTAATTAAATTTTATCGTAGCCGAGTGTAATATAACCCTGTCAGCATGCCTGCATAAATAGCAGATGTGGATGAGAAGAAATCATAGTATAAAGGTAGTAATTATAAGAAAATGAGAAGTAACTTAGAATAGAGGAAGATAATAAGTGGATGAGTACCGTAGTAAACATAGGATAGAGCAGTGTTTCCCAAACTGTGGGTCGCGACCCAAAAGTGGGTCGCGAAGCTCTGGCAAGTGGGTCACCAAGTTTCTTCGTGAAACATTTTTTTGGGAGCTACAACATTTCTAAATGCTGTATGTAAATCTGCATATTTCGATGCCAATTTACGAATCAAATTTTAGTGCACACAATACATAATTGCCAAGATTTTCACAAGTGGGTCCCGGCCCAGAGAAGTTTGGGAACCGCTGGGATAGAGGAAGCTAGTAATAATAAGTGGATGAGAAGTAAACATAGGATTGAGGATGATAGCAATGAAAGGAAATTAGAGTACCTATTGAAACCCATATTCATTTCAGTTAGTTGTCAGTAAGTGCATTTAAGTGATCTATTGAGGGAAGTCAAGGTCAGCAGGCTATGCATGTTTACGATTATGAGTTTATCTGACTGAATTGTTTAAGTATTCATTTTCTAACTTCACCTAAATATGTGAAATTATTTCTTCCAATTTTCTTGAAGGAATTCTTACAGGAAACAAAATTGCTTGCTGAATGCTGACATGCTTTATAAACCCTTAAGGAGCGCAGTTAGTTTTCAATATTATTTTTTTTATTTCCGGGGTGCATACGAACCCTACGGACTTGATATTTAAAAAGAGCGCGTTTAGTTTCCATTATTATTTTTTATTTCCGAGGTAGCCTATATACGAACCCTACTTACTTGATCCTTAAAAGGAGCTCATTTATTTGTCATTATTAGAAGAATTTTTTTATTTCCTAGGTATAATACGAACCCTACGGAATTGATATTCAAAAGGAGCGCATTTAGTTTTCATTATTATTATTTTTATTTCCGAAGTACATACGAACCATCTGGACATGATATTTAAAAGGAGCGCGTTGTCAATTGGTAATGAGGTCAGGTGCCTGGTAGAGAGCAATTTGAAAATTTTCTATCAAGTTACAGTGGTTGCATCCATTAGGCCAACCTCCCAGGTGAATTCGCCCCTGTTAGCTGCCCTAAATGATAGAGATATAAGGTCGTTATTCTCTCTGTTCTTGGCAGGGAATAATTAACGAAGTTACTTTGCCAGTCTGGCGCCAAGGTCTCTCCAGGCACCGGCGATGCAAAGCCGGAAAGATGTAGACTATGGAGGCGTGACGTCTCAAAGGCACCGCTTGCACATAATAGCTTCGCTGTCTTCTTTTTCTTCTTCTTTTCTCCTTTTTCTTCTTCTGTTTCTTCTTCTTCTTCTTCTTCTTCTTCTTCTTCTTCTTCTTCTTCTTCTTCTTCTTCTTCTTCTTCTTCTTCTTCTTCTTCTTCTTCTTCTTCTTCTTCTTCTTCTTCTTCTTCTTCTTCTTCTTCTTCTTCTTCTTCTTCTTCTTCTTCTTCTTCTTCTTCTTCTTCTTCTTCTTCTTCTTCTTCTTCTTCTTCTTCTTCTTCTTCTTCTTCTTCTTCTTCTTCTTCTTCTTCTTCTTCTTCTTCTTCTTCTTCTTCTTCTTCTTCTTTTCTTCTTCTTCTTCTTCTTCTTCTTCTTCTTCTTCTTCTTCTTCTTCTTCTTCTTCTTCTTCTTCTTCTTCTTTTCTTCTTCTGTTTCTTCTTCTTCTTCTTCTTCTTCTTCTTCTTCTTCTTCTTCTTCTTCTTCTTCTTCTTCTTCTTCTTCTTCTTCTTCTTCTTCTTCTTCTTCTTCTTCTTCTTCTTCTTCTTCTTCTTCTTCTTCTTCTTCTTCTTCTTCTTCTCCTTGAGCTTCTTCTTCTTTTCTTCTTCTTCTTCTTCTTCTTCTTCTTCTTCTTCTTCTTCTTCTTCTTCTTCTTCTTCTTCTTCTTCTTCTTCTTCTTCTTCTTCTTCTTCTTCTTCTTCTTCTCCTCCTCCTCCTCCTCCTCCTCCTCCTCCTCCTCGTCCTCCTTCTCCTTCATCGTCGTCTTCGTCGTCATCACAATCATCTTCTACTTCTTATTTTTCTTCGTTTTAACAGAGTTGGATTAATATGTGCTTCGGTTCTCGCTGGGGTAATGTTTAATGCACGCCTTGTAAGTGTTGTGTAATCATTATGGTTAGCGGTATTGCAGACTTTAGTAGTAGTTTCAATTTAACGACACTGTGTAATAACAAAGATCATTATGTAGTGCTCCTCCTTCGTTCAGCCTTGGGACTGGCACTGCTAGAATACGAGCAGTGGCGGAGTTGTTATTTTAGTTAGGCTCAACGCAGAGGGTTGACTTCAATTTTCAATTCCTTCTCCTTCTCAGCCGAAATTTCAGTATTAGGTGCTGTTCAGTGTTCACGCCGGGCGTGGAGGAGATGGTGGGTGCAGCTGAAGAGCGACTGCTCCAGGCAGTTATTAGGAATGACTGCCATGTCTTGCGAGGGTTATTTCCACCAATCGTACAACGACGATACAACCTCCGCCCAAGACGTCATAACTTTGAACTGCCTACTAAGGATGTGAAGAACTTTATCCCTCGTGTACTTTACAAACGCTTGCCCTAGGTCTCACCTGACTGCACATCTGTCTGATTTTTTGTTTGAATTTGATTTCATTATTTAACATATTTCTATTGTAACTGGTTGCGGTCTGTCAACCTGTCAGAAAATAAAACGAATATCTATCTTCACGCTGGAGAAGAGAAATGCATAACGCATTGCGATTTGCGAGGACCGGACCACTTTGAGACAAAGGAGCCGATCGCTTAGAGCACGGGTTCAAACCATAGAGATGTATAATATATAAATATATCACTAGAGCAAACATCTACGATCTATGTTTGAGGCTGCCGATTCAAAACGGCCTTCGCCCTTAAGCTAGGCAAAATGAGCGTTGACTGACGTCATAATCGAGAAATCGACGTCATCATCGACGTGTATTGCGTGGACACGTCACCAATTATGTTAATGAGCGCTGGCTGACGTCATACAAGCTTCATTTCACAGTACAACTTGGCTGTGACAGGCTACACAAAAGTAACCATCGATATTTATATTTAGAATGCCTAGCTTCTGGGTCAAGGTCGCTTACCAATTGTGACTTCACTTCGACCTGAAGGAAACATACGTCATACGGCCTCTAGCGCTTATAATTTATATCTCATTGGTTCAAGCCTGCACTGAGTAATAAAGACATCAATCAAGTCCTTCACGCACAATGATGCTCAGCGCCTTCGATATTCTGTCGTATGGTCGTGTCTGCACTTCTGAACTTTGGAAGTAGGACAATCAATATAAATACAGTTGTATTGTATTGTATCAAAATACAGCTGTATTGTACATAGTTGAATTTTATTTTAAGACACGATTTTGCTGCAAAGATTCTAATTTTCAATCAACAATTCGGCATGAATTTCTCCGATAAATGTCCATTTAATAAGTATTCGTTTAGTAATTCAAGCTGACAACTGACAAGTACGCAGTAAGATAACATGATATAGTAGTAACAGATGATAACAAGCTTACCAGGAGACGAATTTAACTGTATGACAGCCTGCAAGGTGCCCATCTGTTCTACTACTCATATTACAGTCGCCCATAGGGAGTGAAAGGCTGAGTCAAACTCATGGGGCTAGCCGCTAGCGATACCCGCTAGCGGCTAGCGGGTATCGAACCCGCGTCCATCTGATCGTCGTACCAGCGTGTTACCATTCAACCATCTGGGCGCCAGTGCGTTATGATCTATTTCTATTTAGGGCACGAGCGTCCTTCACTACATCCGCTGGTTCCCTAACCACAGGAAGGATGACTTCGCGGACAGTCGGATGCGCGGTCTTCACACAGTCATTAACTTTTCGCTTTGTTGGTTTGCACTGCACTCGTCCTTCGAACGAGCGCTATAAAAGCGCAATCTGTGGTCCTATCTTTAGCCTCTATGACTCCGTTTATGCCTTCCATGGCTTTTAATCACCACTCCGAGCGGCTATTTATAGGTGAACCAAAAACATCAATGGACGCGTTATTAAGGCCGCTCCGGGAGCCGTTCACTGAGGAATGTCTTTACTTAGGATGGTCTAATGAACGCTGTGAGGTCGTATGACCGATGACCTTCGAGCTTTGACTTCTCCACTTCCAATGGAATCGGACGTTAACAGCTGAAAAGATGTCTCATGGGGCGGAGGCTATGGCTTAAAGCCGGTCGTTAATCAGTCACGTTGTCCTTTATATATGGGTTCATTTAGAGGATTTATGCTGTAATGACTGAGCGCGTGTTGGTATGTTCCTCCGTTATATGTCTTGTCCTTGGCAGGACATTCATTCACAGTTGCTTTGCATCTGTAATGTCTTCCTTTTATTGTGATTCCTTTCCCTCTATCCCTCTATCCATCTATCCATCTATCCATCCATTAATCTATCTATCTATCTATCTATCTATCTATCTATCTGTCTGTCTGTCTGTCTGCCTATATATATATATAAGCCATATATATATATATATATATATATATATATCTATCTATCTATCTATCTATCTATCTATCTATCTATCTATCTATCTATCTATCTATCTATCTATCTATCTATCTATCTATCTATCTATCTATCTATCTATCTATCCATCCATCCATCCATCCATCCATCCATCCATCCATCCATCCATCCATCCATCCATCCATCCATCCATCCATCTCTCTATCTTTGAATCCATCTATATATCAGTCTTCTCCCATCTCATCTTTGCTGTCATTGTCTTGATTTTGCAATTTCAACATTTGCATATTCAATCCATCTTCCCTCAATTGCTTCTGTCATCTGCTCCTTTGCATATATCTTTTCCATCTGCTACCTCTCCTACATTCCATCCTCACCATCCCTTACAACGTCCTTCCTTCATCCCTCCTTTACGTTAATTTAATCTTCATCTCATCTCTATACCTCCTTTCCTCGATCCTGCTGCTATCTCTTTCTTTTGACATGACTCTTCCATCCGCTCTTCCTACATTCCATTTTCACCATATCGTTCTCCGTTCTTCCTCCACTCCTTCCTTTACGTTCATTTAATCTTATCTCCATCTCATCTTCTCCCACCTCATCCTTTCCTCGATCCTTCAGCCTCTCCATCCATCTATCTATCCACCCACCCATCCATTACTCCATCCATCTATCCATCCATCCATCCATCCACCCGTTCGTCCGTCCGTCCATCCATCCATCCATCCATCCATCCATCCATCCATCCATCCATCCATCCATCCATCCATCCATCCATCATCCATCCATCCATCCATCCATCCATCCATCCATCCATCCATCCATCCATCCATCCATCCATCCATCCATCCATCCATCCATCCATCCATCCATCCATCCCATCCATCCATCCATCCATCTATCTATCATCTCATCTTTACCGCCATTGTCTTGATCCACAATAATTCCACATTTACATATTCAATGCATCTTTCTCAATTCAACCCGCTCCCCTGTGCATTCCATCTCTACAATCCCTTAAAACTGACTCCCTCCTTCCTTCCTTCCCTTCCTCCTTTCCGTTCATTCCATCTTATCTCCATCTCATCTTCTCCACCTCATCCCTTCCTCAATCCATCCACCTCTCCAGCCCACTCCCTTCATCCCTGCTATCTTCCTATCTTCTTAATATTTGCCTTCGTCCTGCGATGGCTTGCCTTAAGTGCAATTATACGGTCGGCGGGCCCTTCAGCGTCCGCAATTACAGGCTCCGGGCGAGACAAAATAAATTGCTGCGACAGCCAGTAAGCTGGGCGTGGGCGGTTGGACGTCTGCCGGCGGTCCCACAGTTACTGTAGTAGCGTCGAGGCGTTAGGGTCTCCGCGAGCTTCGAATCCCTGTGCGTTAAATGTAAATGTACATGGCTTTCTACAGCGACCGTCTATGGCCTCGAAACTGCTCATTATTCAATGAATTGATCGGGTGAGATCCTTCACCACCGCTGCCCGTTTGAATGGGCGCCACGCCCTTTAAGGTCAGCGTGTAAGGACCGTGCTAAAGCGACATTCAAGTCCCTGAAATAATCAACGAACGGTATGCAAACCGAAATTCTCGAGCAGAGAGTCGCATGGGACGTAAGCTCTAAAGTCAAACAGTGTAGCTGACTGGGTTGTGTGTGTGTGTCAGGACAATAATAACAGGGGGGCCCGTGGCGCATTGGATAACATCTGGCACAGAGACCGAGAGGTACCGAGTTCGAGCCCCCGTTGGGCGGATATGCTTTGTAGGCTGCTATTAGCGACGTTGTATTGCAGGTTGTCTGTTCTGTTAGTAGTTAAGATTTCAATTGCATAACATGTAAATGTACAGCGCAGTGCGTTTGTCAGGCGCTTATTAAAGAAAACATATTATTATTATTATTATTATTATTATTATTATTATTATTATTATTATTATTATTATTATTATTATTATTATTATTATTATTATTATTATTATTATTATTATTATTATTATATAGTGCATTTTGATTGACTCACAAAAGCGCTGTACACATGACTAGCTGACTGCATTTTGAACATAGACCCCCCTTAATTTACCAGGACAGTTACTGTAGGCGCTCAGCTTCGGAACTTGGAACTTGGTTTCCATTGTCAATTAACATTTTTTTCTATCACAAGAAATGAGCGAAGAGTCCGATTTGGATGGACTTTTTCGTTCTGTTTGACTCGACGAGAGTTCCATCTGGGAAAATATAACGACACTAAATTCTGGGTCATTCAAGGTAATAACAAAGTCTGAAAATTCTAGCAACATCAGCGAAAAATGGCCAGAACTCGGCCAATAGCTGCTGAAATCGACCAATTCATTCTTGTACTTATCGTTTTGATAAGGTATGAAACAAGGCTATTATACAGTTAAGACGATCCAAAGTTATTTCAAGGTCAAAAAGGTCAATTTTAGAGGGACTCCTTCTCCTCTTCTTGTCTTCAACAAATCTCTCCTTGTCTGTCTGCTTGTTACGTTCTGTTTCTCTGCTTGTCAGTGTGCCCCTGTCTCTCTTATACATGGCATGTCGCTCTCTGTCTCTGTACGTGTCTCTATCTGTATCTATACGCGTCTCTGATTCTGTGCATGTTTCTACGTTTGTCCTTCTGAAGCTCGACGTCTCTGTCTGTGTGTGTGTGTGTCTGTCTGTCTCTCTCTCACTCCGTGTCTCTTTTTCTGTCCCTCTGTAAGCATCGAAAGCCCTTTAATTTGTTGCCAAGGTTTCACCAAAGTGGCACATTTATAAGTCCTGCTATTCTGGTGGCAGATGGCTAAGACGGCTAATGCTTTGTCTCATTCGGGATCCGATGAGTCTGGGAATTCCGATCCATCATGCGATTCTGGTGACATTCTAATCGTTTTTATCTAGACGCACCTGTTTCAATCCCTTAAGTGACAGCGCTTCTGAGAGGATCCAAATTGCGCTCTATAAAAAGCCCAGATATACACACACATGCATACATACAAACATACATACATATGGGCGTAGCGAGGAAAACATTTCGGAGGGTTTAAGATTTCGGGGGGTTTCATTGGAGATGGTCGCAAAATTAATGTTTGTTTTGTATTTCGCATGTAAAAGCATATAAAAAATTTTCGGATACTCATTTGGGGGGGGGGAGGTTTGAACCCGTGAAACCACCCCTAAATATACATACATAAATATCTACATGCATGCATGCATACAAGACTTTTACAAAGTTTGTCCTATTGTTGCCGAAATTGTCCTTGCCAATTGAACTATAGCGTTTGAACGATTCATGCACCTATGACGACGATTTCTGTTTATAAGGAGCACAATAAATTCATCGATTACCGTAAGTAACACTGCCCGTATTTGCATTACCTTGCCATGGTAATGTTGATGTTTGTGGTGGTGTTTGTGGCCGACCGGTACCTGGTGGTATTACGTTATGTTTGCAGCAATGATGGTTTTTGTGGTGGTAATAATAACATGTTGTTGTTGTTGTTGTTGTTGTTGTTGATGATGATGATGATGATGATGATGATGATGATGATGATGATGATGATGATGATGATGATGATGATGATGATGATGATGATGATGATGGAAGTGGCTGCAGTGCTGGTGTTAATGTTGGTGTTTTGTTGTGGTGATGGTACGTGGAGTGGTGCTTGTGATGGTGTTGGTGGTATTTCTGTGGTAGAAGTGAGGTTATTGTTGGTGATAGTTGCAGTGGTGGTGATGTTGGTGGTATTGTTATTTTTGATGGTGGTGGAGGTGGGGTGGTGGTATTGGCGTTCAAATGGGGTGGTGGTGTTCTTCGTCGTGGTCAAAGTCGTTTTCAGTGCCTTAAGATGCATGTCCTTCTCGGACCATGACTTTCACTAACCTCAATCTCCTCTCATCATCACTGTCCTCTGTTACCATCTTCCCAAGTCCTTCTCCTTTATGTCACACTTCTATTTATACAGCGCCTTCATCTTCCGCTTGTCAGTCGACAAAGACCTATCGTCAGACGATCGGCTGCTGTCAGAGGGACGTTGTCAGTGTCGATGGAGATGTCAGATGGAGATGGCAATGGGTTGCAGAGGCAGGAACTTATCAAACAACTTCATCGACGCAACTACACTCCATTCAAAGCCCGCTGTCCCTTCACAGGCGGCGACTGTAATTAACTCAGACGATGGATGTACATAGAGAATCTATGGCCATTCAATGGACAGCCAAAATCTATGGATGTTCAATGGACAGCCAAAATCAATGGATGTTCAATGGACAGCCACAATCTATGGATGTTCAATGGACAGCCACAATCTATGGACATTCAATGGACATCCATAGTCCATGGACATTCAATGGATATCGACAATCTATGGACATTCAATGGACATCCATAGTCCATGGACATTCAATGGATATCGACAATCTATGGACATTCAATGGACAGCCACAATCTATGGATGTTCAATGGACAGCCACAATCTATGGACATTCAATGGACAGCCACAATCTATGGATGTTCAATGGACAGCCACAATCTATGGACATTCAATGGACAGCCACAATCTATGGACATTCAATTGACAGCAACAAACTATGGACGTTCAATGGACATCCATAGTCCATGGACATTCAATGGATATCGACAATCTATGGACATTCAATGGACAGCCACAATCTATGGATGTTCAATGGGCACCCACAATCTATGGACATTCAATGGACAGCCACAATCTATGGACATTCAATGGACAGCCACAATCTATGGACATTCAATGGACAGCCACATTCTATAGACGTTCAATGGACAGCCACAATCCATGGAAATTCAATGGACAGCCACAAGCCATGAACATTTAATGGAGAGACATTTAATGGAGAGACACAGTCTATGGACATTCAACGGACAGCCAAAATCTATGGACGTTCAATGGACAGCCACAATCTATGGACGTTCAATGTACAGCTACGAACCATGAACACACACACTCATGCCCACGCCACCCACACACAATCCAGGAACATTAATTTTATTATTGGGGCAATATCGTCAACACATTCTTCAACATCCACGCGGTTTGGATACACACTTCATTGCTTGTGTCGCGTTACATTGGTCTGTAAATAGGTCTTCCGAATATAGTGGGAATGGAAATGCCTAAACTGAGAATAAAGCCCATTGTTACGTCATTTCAATTGTGAAACACGTCTATCATTAATAATTCTAAATTTAGATTTAAAAACCTCTTATTACGTCACTACAATTATGATTCACGCATATTATTATTAGTAATTTTAGACTTAGAGAATAAAGGCCTTTGTTACGTCACTTCAATTATTATAAACACGTCTATTAGTAATTCTAAATTTAGAGAATAAAACCCATTATTACGTCACTGCAATTATGAATCACGCATATAATTAGTAATGTTAGACTTAGAGAATAAAGGCCTTTGTTACGTCACTTCAATTATGAAACTCGTCTATTATTAGTAATTTTAAATTTATAGAATAAAAACCTATTATTGCGTCACAACAATTATGAAAGCATATAATTAGCAATGTTAAGACTTAGAGAATGCAGGCATTTGCTACGTCACTTCCATTATGAAACACGTCTAGCATTTGTGACTGTAGATTTAGAGAAAACCTATTGTTACGTCACATCGATTGTGAATCATGTATAATAATATTTGTATATTATTAACAATTTTAGACTTAGAGAATAAAGGCCTTTGTGACGTCACTTCACTTATGAAACATGTCTATTATTTGTAATTGTAGATATAGGGAATAAAACCTATTGCTACGTCACTTCAATTATGATTCATGTATATTATGAGTCATTTTAAATTTAGGGAACAAAGTCCTATTGTTACGTCATTTTAATTTAATTTTGAATCAAGGATATTATTTGTAATTTGAAAGAATAAAGGCCTATTGTTACGTTTCTTCAATTCTGAAACACGTCTATTGCTAGTAATTTTAAATTATCATTATTATTATCATTATATGCTATTGTTACTATTGTCATTATGTTTATTATAAAGCCTATTATTATTTTTTTTCGCCCGAGGTAAAAAAGATCTCTCAGGCTCTAAGAAACTAAACTACTGTGTCAAAGGTTCTCGTCCCCATCGTGCTGATCAAAAGTGCCTCTGAATGCCACTGCATTAAAACGCTGTGTGCAAACGGACAGACGCTGAAAAAGGTGACTTGTCTCGCGCGGGTCTCCCGTTGCCTCAGTGATACGGCGGCCCAGCTCCTGTAAGAATTCTAGTCCGGTGCGGTTTATGGGGCCCAATGATTCGATGGCCACTGGGACGAATTCATGCGTGGCAGGGAGGGTTGAGTATTTGGCAATCTTACGTTCTGCTGCTTGTTATTATTATTATTATTATTATTATTATTATTATTATTATTATTATTATTATTATTATTATTATTATTATTATTATTATTATTATTATTATTATTATTACTACTACTACTACTATTACTACTACTATTATTATTATTATTATTATTATAATCATCATCATCATCATCATCATCATCATCATCATCATCATCATCATCATCATCATCATCATCATCATCATCATCATCATCATCATCATCATCATCATCATCATCATCATCATCATCATCATCATCATCATCATCATCATCATCATATCACAGTTATTTCCGCTACTACTACTACTACTACTACTACTACTACTACTACTACTACTACTGCTGCTGCTGCTGCTGCTGCTGCTGCTGTTGTTGTTGTTGTTATTATTATTATCATTATTATTACTGGTGCTATTATTAATAGGTTTTCTTAACTAACGTGTAGGTAAAGGTTGGAGCTATTGCCGACTTAGTCCTATACAGATTGCTGTCTGGTAATATAATGAGCCGGGTCTTATACTGGCGCTCCTGGCGGCTGAGGCGATGATAACTTTGCTCATTAAGTGAGACGAGCCATGGCGATCAATCAGAGGCATTGATTGACTGCCTTAGTCCGATTATCCATCGGTGGCTGAGTGGATGGCTGGCTGATTGATCGGTTGATTGAACTTGCGGGTCACACGTACGGCGCTCTCTTTCTATACATCCTCTCTTCCTCCTTCTCCTTTGCCTCCTCCGCCTTTCTCCTCCTTCCAATTC
Source organism: Aporrectodea caliginosa (assembly GCA_020284085.1). Taxonomy (NCBI): domain Eukaryota; kingdom Metazoa; phylum Annelida; class Clitellata; order Crassiclitellata; family Lumbricidae; genus Aporrectodea; species Aporrectodea caliginosa. Next base: position 646,719 of record JACEVL010000334.1, on the reverse strand, counting down.
TTCCACCTCCTTTCTCCTTCGCCTACTTTCCTCTTCCTCCTCCCCACCTTTTCCTCCTCGTTTTCTCCTCATTTTCCTTCTACCGCCTTCACCTCCTTTTCTTTCTCCTCCGTGCCTTTCCTACTCCTCCTCCTTTTTCTCCTCCTCCCTTGATCCTCCTCCTTTTCCTCCTCCTCCATCTTTTCCTCCTCCTCCTTATTTCTTTCTCCTAATTATTTTCCTCCTTCTTTTTCTCCTCCTCCTTCTTTTCCTCCTCCTTATTTTCCTCTTCCTCCTTTCTCTCCTCATTCCTTCTTCTTCTCCTCCTTATTTTCCTCTTCCTCCTCATTTTTCTCCTCCTTTTACTTCTCCTCCTCCTCCTCCTCCTCCTCATCCTTCTTCTCCATTCGCCCTAAATGTTCCCGGACGCAGTCCAGTTATTGCAGAACCTTGCGGTCTGAAGGTATACATTAAAAAAATTGAACACTGCGTTTAATTTTAAACTACAAACTAACAGAGATGGGCACGACTAGTTAAATTGCTAATAGATTAAAATTAGAATTAGCTGTTTGTCTTATCGATCAGCTAATCGATTAGTTACATTACTAATCGTTTAAAATTAGAATTATAGCAAAATCTTGTAGCTAATCGATTAGAATTAGAATTAGCTACTGAAATTTGCTAATCGATTAGAATTAGAATTAGCTACTGAAATTTGCTAATCGATTAGAATAAGAATTATAGCAAACTGTTGTAGCTAATCGATTAGAATTAGAATTAGCTGTGTAATCAATTATCTACTGGATTAGAATTTAATCGATTAGTCACCCACCTCTGCAATCTAATCTGATCTAATGACTTATATAGCGCCAGGACATCAGTCGATGGTCGCTTGGAATTAAATTACAGTCGAGACTCAGACTCCAGCCTTTGGAGGACGTGCTGCGTTGATACCTGCAAATTTTTCACAGAGAGGTTTCTAGCAACGTTAGTGTCTGACGTCTGTAGATGTTGATCAGTTTAGAGAGCGTGGCGATTCGTTCAGTGTGTCACTGTAATCCGATTCAAAGCGACCATTCGTTCGGTCCAACTGGACCGCATCCATGAACAGATCCATTCATGCCTCTGTGCAGCGACTATACACTGTGGACCACAAGAAACACGTCCAAGTATAGACTTTCCATCTATTATAAAATCCAATCCAATCCAATATAATCGAGTGAAATCTCAATGATAAAATCACAATTCATTCGAGAAGCCAGAAGAAGGTATAAGTTTAATAAATATCGACGCTTTGTGCGACATTTTAAATTGACAAATTCATAAATGAAATGAGGTAAATAAAATTATGTTGTAATATGTAGCCGTTGCATCCTAATTCATTGCTATAGATCGAGATATATAAGATAGAGGTCATAAGCTGATCTTATGCGTTGGCCCCTAGAAAAAGTGCAACTCCTATGTACAACACATGACAATGGCAATGGTAACGCCACCATAAATTTTGCAAATTTATATAGCGCCACTAAAGATAGACTAACCAGAGTTTTATTAGGATAAAGTTAAATTTAAATATTTGATCATCTGTATTAGAAATTATGTTTGCAAGCGTTTGGTGATCAATGGAGTCACTCTTGCTACTGCTACTGCTACTGCTACTGCTGCTACTGCTGCTACTACTACTACTACTACTACTGCTACTGCTACTGCTACTACTACTACTACTACTACTACTACTACTACTACTACTACTACTACTACTACTACTACTACTACTACTTCACTCCCACCACCACACCACCACCACCACCACCACCACCAAACCACCAACACTACTATTTAATGAAATAACTTGTGAAAGTTGCAAATCATGACGAGAACGCTATGCATCAATTTTTGTGCTACCCAGTGTTATGCAGTGTTGTAGAACTATTTGCTGAGTTGCTGAAAATCCGCTTCGCTGCTTTCCATTTGAAGCGCAATGCATCTTCTCGAGGTCCACTCTTCTGTCGCTGCGCTCGCAATAGTTTAATCCACTCTCATCAATTAATTTAATTCCCCAAACGAGTTGAGTGCTTGGCTGATTGAACAGCTCTCGTCAGTCACCAAACGCATCCACTACTCGAGTGTGATGGAAGGGACGGTTCGTGAATTCCCTCTGCCCAAAACCGAGATGAATCTACACCGGTGGCAATGTCAGTGGCGTACTACTGCCACAATGAAACATGGGAGCTTTGCGGTTGTCGGTCCCTAATTTGGAACAGGCTCCCATGCGATTTGCGACATGTTGAACTTTTCTGCGTTCCATGCTTCAATTTCGCAAACGGTGCTTGTTCGATTTATAGTAGTAACAGCAGTAACAGTAGCAGTAGTAGTAGTGGTTGTGGTGGTACTTGTGGTAGTAGTGGTTGTCACCTTGTCACCTTGTGCCGTCGATTCGTTGAATCCTAGCGACCGTCATAGTCAACCTTCTCCACGTGTTCCGATCTCTCGTCGCCTCTCTCAGCTCCGGAAGCTTCATCTTCATCGTCTCATGTATCTCATCCATCCATCTTCTTCTCGGTCGTCCTCTTCCCCTCCTCCCCTCCCCGCATGCCAGCATCACCTCCTTTTTCAGTCCATCCGCGCGCATCACTGTCAAGGAGAAGGAACAAAACTGTCATGGAAAAAACGAACTATGTAGTGGTTGTAGTAGTAGTAATAGTGGCAGTACTTTGTTCAGTACCTTGTTCGATCGTGGTCTTGTGTAGGCAGGTCGGGAACACCTCTGCCGATCTTCTTGAATAGGCGCTATATAAATTAGCACTTACAATCACAATATTAAAATGCTGTTGAGCTTGAAGATGCATACATGAAATTGTTACTTTTTGAACCACAGATTGAACCGCAAAAAAATGCCATACACGCATACAGTACTTAGGTTTAATTACAGTATGGAAATAAACTTTCCCTTATCCATACTTATCTAATGACAGCTCAACAATTTATAATGCATTATCAATGCATTCTTATAATTCATACTTTCCCTCTTTGTCGCACTCAATAACATGTCGCCCCGTGGGGGTTCGTGCACCTCAGGTTGGGAACCCCTGTTCCATCTACATTACAATGAGCTTTTACGTATAATATACGTAAAAGCTCATTGTAATGTAGATGGAATAGCTACTTCTACGCTATGTATATGTAATGTATATAGAAGTGCCTGCCTTATCTAACCAGGCCTTACCTTGAGCTGAAGTGTAGCGTGATTTGCTGCCACTATAAACAACGCGTCTCTCTCTCTCGTGTACAAGAAACGCCGTCGGACTCTTTTGTTCTATCCCGACCAATGTCTCCGTGTCCCTGTCATCCATGCGAAACCGGAAACTACTTAGCAGGCGCTATATAAATAGCAGCTATTCTAATTTCTCCAGAAGAGAAAGAGACTTCCGGTTGTTAAGTCGATAAATCGAAGTCATCGATGTAACAGCTGCAGAGGAGGAGGAGAAGGAGGAGGAGGAAGAAGGAGTAGGAGGAGAAGGAGGAGGAGGAGAAGGAGGAGGAGGAGGAGGAGGAGGAGAGGAGAGGAGAAGGAGGAGGAGGAGGAGAAGAAGGAGAGGGAGGAGGAGGAGGGGAGGAGGAGAATGAGGAAAGGAGGAGAAGGAGAGGGAAGAAGGAGAAGGAGGATAGGGAGAAGGAGGAGAAGGAGAAGAAGGAGGAGGAGGAGGAGAAGAAATAGGAGGAGGAGGATAAGGAGGAGAAGGAGAAGGAGGAGAAGGAGGAGGAGAAGGGAGGAGAGGAGGGAGAAGAAGGAGAAGGAGGAGGAGGAGGAAAAGAAGGAGAAGTAGGAGAAGAAGTCGCATTAGTATTAGTATTAGGAAGAATAGTATTAGTATTAGTAGGAGGATGTGTTGTTGTTGTAGTAGTAGAAGGAGGAGGAGAAGGATGATAAGGAGCAGGATAAGAATTCCGAGTAGTAGTAGGAAGAAGAGAAGAAGGGTAGGGGCCTGCGGGATGGTATGCGAGAAGGAACGAGCGACGGTTCGGAGACAGAGTGAGTGACGCCGAATCATCTGATCCAATGCGACGCTTGATTAGAGTTTGTGTCGATGTGGTCGTCAATTGACCAAAACCCATCATGGCGTCAGTAATGATTTCCGTTACGTCAGCCAAACTGAAAGATTAATGGACGAGAGATGTGGATCATCATCTCCTATCTACTGTCTGATGACAGCACAGACCTTCCGTAGCACGCACACACACATGCACGATGGGTGACGACGGTAGCCGATTAGTTTTGTAATTGTAATCTGACATTTTTTACAATCTTCGTTTATTGATTCAAACTGACATCGTATCGTATCGTATCGTATCGTATCGTATCGTATCGTATCTGAGAATTTGTAAAGCGCCTCTTACAGTACTAGCTATTCAGAGGCGCTCTCAGCATGACAGCCCGGGGAATTAAGAAACTTTTCATGACATGAACGCAGTATGATTGCAAGTCATAGTATGAGCGGATGATCACATGTTTTTACAGGAGTCGAATTTAACTGTATGACAGCCATGCAAGGCGCCCATCTGTTCTACTGCTCATTTTACCGAGGCCAATTGGCGAATGAAACGCTAAGTTGCATGGCCATTGGGAGGGTAATGGGAAGCGATCCCGTGTCCATGCAAAGCGCCTATCTGTCATTCTGCTCATTTTACCGAGGCCATTTATGTACGTAAGTAAGTAAGTAAGAATATTCTTTATTGAGAAGCACTAGCAAACGCACAGCACTGTATACGTGGCAAGATTAATACATTGAAACAAAACAAACAAATTTATATATACAAGCAAAGAATTGAATGGGAGAAGTTATTTTATATCAAGGGAACCTAGGGGAAGAAGAGATAGGGCTAGTTATAGAAGGAAAATTAAGAACTTAAATGGACTGATTTATTGAAAACATTGTTTATTTGTATAGCATCCGGGCAAGGAAGCATTTCTGAGTCAGGTTGTCAAACATAGGAAGCTCACGGTTATGGGACCGTGGCCTCAGTGAGTAGCAAGATGGCTTAATAGGCGGTAACAAATTTTTGGGCAAATGAAAGGCTGAGTTGGCCATTGGGAGGGTAATGGGAAGCGATCCGGTGTCCACGGTGATCAGCTGAGCAGCTCTAGAGAATGGTGACCTCAATTGAGTGTCGTCTTGTAACGCACAGGGTTCGAACCTTCAATCAGGACCTTGAGCAAGTCCTTCACTCACAATTATTGCTCACTGCAAGCGATTGATGCTTGGTCATTCGAAAGTGACGCTTAATAAAATGCGCTATAACAATTATAATATTGCCAGAGTAGAACTCTAGTATCTTCTCAAATGGCTGATGCATTCATTACCTTAATATAGTCTGCTATATAAATGTAATAAAATTTATATATATATTAAAGCTGCCTATAAATTCAAAATTATAATAATTATTATTTTTTTATGCCCCGAGGTAAACACGATCCCTCAGGACTTCAAGATTAATTAAATTTTTAAAACCTCAGGAACGGTTAGAACTCCTCGGGCTCGGGCAAAAGGCTGGCAAAGGTCCAGGCAGATTGCAACAGCCTTCAATCGTTGCATGGTCAGAGAAATGCGTTGGAACAGATATGTGGTTTCGCGAAAGGTCTCCTGATACATTGTTATCATTATTATTAATTTTTTTTTGCCCTGAGGTACTTTCATTCCCCAGGGTCTTAGATATTATATAAGGTGAAGCATCTGGAACGGCTACTCATCCATGTCGCTTAAGGGCTTAACAAACGTTCCACTTATTATTATTATTATTATTATTATTATTATTATTATTATTATTATTATTATTATTATTATTATTATTATTATTATTATTATTATTATTGTTTTATTTTTATTATTATTATTATTATTATTATTATTATTATTATTTTTTTTTTAAATTTGTTGGCCCCGAGGTATACAGAATCCCTCAGGGACTTAGATATTACTATAGCTGTTGTAATTTGTCTGGAGATGACCCTACTCGTCGGTGTCCTGGTTGGCGAAAGTGCCTCGGAACGCGATTGCGTTATAGCGTTGTATTGTTAATTATTATTATTATTATTATTATTATTATTATTATTATTATTATTATTATATTAGAAAAATTTATTTCTTTATAAAACCAACAAACTTATTACAGACTGATCAAAAATGGCTGTTTCAATAATTTTAAAAGCCGTCATTCAGTCCTGGGCTACTGTTGTTGCAGTCCGCGGTGGCTAAAACAGACAGAGAGTTTCCAATCTGTAGGGCGACCGATAGGCGTTGCAGCAGATGACTGGTCTCACGCTGGTCGCCTGTCGCTGCTGAGACCTTGCGTCCCAGTTCTTGAACAAACTGCAGTGATTCTGTGTGCCAGCTTCCTGCAGTTTCGACTGCAACAGGGACGAAATGATGTGATTGTGTGATAGCAGCGTACTTGGTTTCCTTGTTGCGAGCTGCCTTTTCCGCTGCCGCACCTGCGTTTTGCGATGTTATATCTTCGTAGGATGCAGCGAAAGTATCTGGCACCGTGACATCCCATGCCAAGCAACGACCTCTGTACCAAGGTATGATGGTGACTCCGTCAGGCCTTTTGCCGTCTGATCTGGAGAGGCCATTGGGCTCTTTGATGGCAGGTATTTTGGCTCTGGTGAAAGCTCGCCAAATAACGTCGTTGAGCATGCCATGTCGATGTTGTCTACCTGCTCCTTTGATGCACGAGAATCC
>JACEVL010000334.1:612500-635000 GCA_020284085.1 Aporrectodea caliginosa | reverse complement strand
TGAGCAGGGAAAACAAGAAGGACGGGGAGGGAGAGGAGGTGAGGAGCAGGAGATGCAAGTGGGAAACGGGTAGGAGTTGATGAGGGAGGTAACGTGAAGGTAGTTCCAAATCTTACTCGCCACTGTTATAACCCTAAAGTGAGCATGCATATTAGGAACAGGTTACGCAAAATTATGTATGTTAAGGTAAGATATGGTGAAGTAAGATGAGGTTATGAATGAGGTGATTTAAGATATGATGAAATGAGGTGAGATAAGTAAGGCTATTCATTCAGTTATGAGTGAGGTAAGGTAAGATTATGATGAAATAAGGTGAGATAGTCTGGTTACGAGTCGGATAAGGACAGATATGATGAAATAGTTAGGTTATGATTGAAGTAAGTTAAGAGATGATGAAATGAATTGTGACTGCCAGTCTGCCACACTTGTCTAATGTACGATTATGCAGTCTTGTGTTTCATAAGATTATCTCATCTTGTCTGTCATATCTTGTCTTAGCTTGTCTTATCTTTGTTCTTATCGTATCTCTAATCTTCTCTTTCCCTATCTTGTCTTTATTCTTATCTCTTATCTCTTATAATATCTATATAATCTTATCAATTCTCTTATCTTATTTTCTCTTCCGTTCTCATATCTTGTCTTCTCTTCTCTTATATTATCCTAATTATGCATACTAATCAAGTGACCCTATGACGTCGTTTTAGAGGTATGAGGCTTCAAAACTGACCCCGAGGCAGGTGACGTAATATCGGGAACTGGATAAGGTGCAATATGTCTCCTCGTCTCATGACACCTGTCTCGGCTAATGACGTCAACAGGACCTAATTAGTGATATTTTTGTCCATTTTGTTGATTAGCAATAGTATGGCGCTACCTAAAAACGTCGTGGGCGTGACTGCAACTGAGGTAGGATCGATTAGGCGGATCGCTTCAGCCGTCATACCATCCGGTTGGGTTAATAGACGCTTGGTTCTGTTACTCAGTCACTCAGTCACTCACTCTGTCACTCTGTCACTTGCTAACTCACTCTGTCACTCACTCTGTCACTCGCTAATTCACTCTGTCACTCACTCTGCCACTCACTAATTCACTCTGTAACTCACTAATTCACTATGTCACTCGTTAATTCACTCTGTCACTCGTTAATTCACTCTGTCACTCGTTAATTCACTCTGTCACTCCTTAATTCACTCTGTCACTAGCTAACTCACTCTGTCACTCACTAATTCACTCTGTCACTCGGTAATTCACTCTGTCACTCGTTAATTCACTCTGTCACTCGCTAATTCACTCTGTCACTAGCTAACTCACTCTGTCACTCACTAATTCAGTCTGTCACTCACTCGCTAATTCACTCTGTCACTAGCTAATTCACTCTCAACGATTAAGAAACAGTCTCGTCCCTTTCTGTCTGTCTGGTTGGCTGTGTCGTTCTGTCTCTCTCTCTGTCTAACTATATCTCTCCCTTTCTTTCTGCCTCTGCATGTCTGTCTGCCTCGTTCTGTCTGTCTCTCTCTTCTCTGTCTGTCTGTCTGTCTCTCTCTCTCTTTATCTGCCTCTGTCTCTTTCGTTGTCTCTCTCTGTCTCTATCTCTGTCTATCTCTGCCTCTATGCCTCTATGCCTCTCTGTCTGTCTGTCTGTCTGTCTGTCTGTTTGTCTGTCTCTATATATTTATGCCTATCTCCCCTTATCTCCTTCTCTTTCTCACTTCCTTCCAGCATTGCCTCAGCTGCAGTTGGTCCTGCTGCCCACTATCAATCGCTGCCACATCATAAATGAAGTTACCCTGAAAAGTAATCTCACAGTTCGACCCCGCGATCACAAATCTCTCCAAATCTTGTTTCTATCAAATCAGGGCCATCCATCATAGCAGGTCAGACCATAGGCCTGCCAGTCTAAGCTCAGATCTTATATGATAAATTGTCTCTCTTGTCTAGTAGCATCTTGATCATGTTTACTCGCTTTTATAGCCCAAGTCTTTCTTAGCCTCACTTGCAACTTCTTCCGTTTCTTCCCGTCTCGACTACTGCAACTCACTTCGCAGAAGGATTAATTAAAGAAATTTGCACTAACTACAAATCGTTCAACATTCTCTGGCAAGAGTCATAACAACCAACTACTAACTATCAATATAATTATCACTGCAGTGTTGCACTCATACTAGAACACCTATGGCTCAGTCCTGATCCTTTACCTCAATTGGTCCCTCTCTTTGGAATACGCTGTCTCCATCTACACGTTCTCAAATTCTAGCTGGTAACCCCTTCTCCTCATTTGCTTTTCTCAAAACCTATTTCTTCTCTCGTGACCTTGCGCACTGGGAGCGCCTCTGAACGATTCACCCTATTAGATTTCTGAATACAATACAATACAGTAACACTGGCTGCACATCGAGCTGTGAATTCAGTTCAAAATCTGTCTTGTAGTTCACAAAATGTTTCACTTAAATCATCCTACATACCTCAGCTCCTTGGCCGTGCCTGCAGATACTTAATTCACTCAACAGATACCATCGCTATCGTAACCGTAAACCCCAAATTTCTAAAAGTACCATCTACTACAGGGCAGCGAGGGCACCAGCTTATTCACGAGCGCTGCGTCGTATCAGAGGGGTTGTCCGGAGATCGATGTTTTCCCACTCTTAGGAAAATGTTCGATAACTACTTGCTGCAGAGCCGTATAGCCTATGATAGATAGATAAACAGATAAACATATAGGCAGACAGACAGGCAGATACACAGATACACAGAAAGGCAAGACAAGAGGTAGGAACACAGAGTGCTTGAGAGGGTTAAAGGGAGAGAGAGAGGAGAGAGCAGAGCGAGAGGGAGGAGAGGGAGAGGGAGACAGAGGAGAGGAGAGGAGGGGAGAGGGAGAGGGAGAGGGAGAGGGAGGGAGAGGGAGAGGGAGAGGGAGAGGTGGCAGAGGCAGAGGCAGAGGCAGAGGCAGAGGCAGAGGCAGAGGCAGAGGCAGAGACAGAGGCAGGGCAGAGGCAGAGGCAGAGGCAGAGGCAGAGGCAGAGGCAGAGGCAGAGGCAGAGGCAGAGGCAGAGACAGAGGCAGAGGCAGAGGCAGAGGCAGAGGCAGAGGCAGAGGCAGAGGCAGAGGCAGAGGCAGAGGCAGAGGCAGAGGCAGAGGCAGAGGCAGAGGCAGAGGCAGAGGCAGAGGCAGAGGCAGAGGCAGAGGGCAGAGGCAGAGGCAGAGGCAGAGGCAGAGGCAGAGGCAGAGGCAGAGGCAGAGGCAGAGGCAGAGGCAGAGGCAGAGGGAATCAGTGTCGCCATCAGTGGCATTAGTAAGGTCATTTGTATGCAGAGACATAGTTTCCCCTAACTCCGATAAGCTGAGAGCAAGCCATCCGCATTTCCGATTCTCAGCCGCTGTTCTCCTCTGCTGTTCTCATATGCCATTCTCATCTTGAATTCTAACCTGTTGTTATCAACAACTGCTATCAGCAGCTGTTCCACGTCTGAGGTTCTTATATGCTGTTATCGTCCACTGGTGTTCTTATGCTCTGTTCTTACCTTTTGTCTTTATTGCAGTCTGATTTATTATTATGTTTGTCCATTCCGTTGATATTAATGTTCTGCTCTTGTCAACAACTTGCTTCGACACAACAAATCAAAGTTGAGATAATCCATCTGTTGTTATTCACAGTCCAACCACGCTGCTCAACAAGTTCCTCTTCCGCCCCAACACTTCTCCGGCCTTCCGTCACCTTATCGCTAAAATTTGCAAATTGCTCCATAGCCATAGCTGTTCCGCCTCTCTGGAATAAACTCCCACCAGAATTACGACAAATATCAGATCCTTCCTATATATATGAACCCAAACAGTGGAGGCGCCAGGATTTCAGGTTTGGGGGGGGGTAAAGCTCCAAGCCCTTCCCTTTTGTCCCCTCCTCCCTGTAATTTGCAGTCATTTCCAATTTTTTTGGGGAGGGCTGAGCCGCAGTTAGGGGGATAAGCCCCCCCTATTCCCTGGCGCCGCCACGGAACCAAATAAAACCTCACCTCTTATTATTTCCCCACAGGTCTTTCACTCAAAACTGAAAACACTGCTCTTTCACAAATCCTATCCTGATTCCTCCTCTTCCCATTACCTCCCTCGATGTTTCAATTCTAAACACCATCCACCTTAGACGTCTGACTGTCTTCGTTCTTATAGCTGCTAACAAGTGCACTTGGCCCAGTGACCGCCTTTCATCGCCTTTCAAATCCTTCCGTATAACAATCAACCACGATTGTTATCCATTGTAATGCCATGTCATAACAAACAGCGCGAACATAACAATAAACAAACTATTACCGTTGTGTAAAATAGGTGTGTTGAATCCACTGTCTTCCTGCCTGACTCGTTGAATCTTGACCTCTGACTCTTTGCATCTTGACCTCTGACTCTTTGCATCTTGACCTCTGACTCTTTGCATCGTGACCCCTGACTCTTTGCATCTTGACCTCTGACTCTTTGCATCTTGACCTCTGACTCCTTGCATCGTGACCCCTGACTCTTTGCATCTTGACCTCTGACTCTTTGCATCTTGACCTCTGACTCTTTGCATCGTGACCCCTGCGTATCGATTTTGCTTCGACTGAACGACTGTGAATAAGCTGGTTCCCGCGACTTAGCTGTTGTGTGCGGTGAATGAATCTATTTTTAGGGGCTAGATTACGCTTAGTAGTAGTTTCAGGTCTTAACGACACTGTGTTAACAAAGATTATTATAATTGTCGCCCTCCTCCTTTATCCAGGCTTGGGACTGGCACTGTCAGAGTATAAACAGTGGCGGAGTTTAGATTACGATTAAGATCCGTTTATGAATAAATGGTTAAATCTCCCCGTTGCATGGTCTTCTGTTTTGCCTGGCTCTGGTCATAACAAGACTAAGAGCTGTTCTTGGAAATACACTATTTTTAGGGCTCGGTCGTGTTCCTAGAACACACTTCTCAGAATGTGTACGGTCTGCTAAGTCCTCGTCATTCTGTTGACCCCTGTTTAAGAATTGCGTGTCTCAATGTTCTAATTCTGTGCTCGCTGTTGACCACATCCAAAGCATCAATCGATCAGGATTTGGACCGTTGACTAGCCCGATTTCTTGAATGGCGTTAGCTCGAGATTAAACTCACAGTCTTTGATTTTGCTATGCGTATATTTAATTAAACAAGCAGTTACAATACAATACAATACAACTGCATTTTGATATCGCCCTTCTTCCAAAGGTGACCCAAAGCTCAGAAGTGCACAGGCCTTGGCGACACAGATGCAATTATATATTGCAGAACCATTGTGCGCGAAGGACTTGCTCACGGTCCCTACACAGTAACTGCTCAGGTCTGGATCGAACCCGTACTCTCCGCGTTACAGGTCAACCGCTCTAACCAGTCGACTTAAAACTTGCAACGGAACTTTAACGCGCTCTCTAACAATTAGGGCTGCCAACTTTTGATTTTCGCCAATCCGGGCGCCCGCATAGTCACTCGATATGCAATTACCGATTTACCATGTCCACAGCACTGTATGGAACCAATATTGCTTCAGCCTAATATGGGTGATTGTGGGATCTACAGTCTACTGAAAATAGTCGTTAAAATAGCAGTCAAATCATCAAAAGAACAACATTTTGTGAACTGTTCCTTTCAAGAATTAAGTCAACTATCGAATATAAAATTGATATATTTTTCAACTTTTGATCAATCATCCTTATGCTGTTGACGCGAGGAACAGCTCAAACAGGTTACATTGTGTATACGTGGAGCTGCATGAGAAACACCGTGTGTCTATTAATTAGTAGCTTAATTAAACAAACAATGCTTTCTAACTGCTAACAATTGCACTTGGCCCAGTCACCGCCTTACAAGTCCTTCCGTTTAACATTGACAACGTTTGTTATCCATTGCAATGTCATGTAATAGCAAACAGCACAAAAATATAAATAAACTATTACGATTGTGTAAAACAGATATGTTAAATCGACAAACGCATGTTTCGGAATTGTCTCCTTTAGATACTGTGAGATAACGAAAGAGATATATTCATTCATTCGGGAATTTTTATAGCGCCCCTTCAAGGAAACTTCAAGCACCCAACGCATGTTTAAAGGAAAGTTTCTAAGTGTAGACGCAGCTCTTAGAGGAAGACCATTCGATCATTGGCGCTCGGGCAATTGCGAGTGCAAGGACTTGCTCAAGGTCTCTACACAATAATCGAGGGGAGGCTCGAACCTGTATTCTCCGATCTAACCAATCGGCAACCCAAAAAGAAATACGGACAGAGAGACAAAAGGCCAGCGGTAGAGAAATTGGGAAAGATGGAGAGAAAGGAAACAAACAGGAAAGGAGAGAGAGTGAAAGGAAGATAGACAGAGAGAGTTAGAGACAGAGACAGAGACAGAAATAGAGACGGAGAGATAGACAGACAGGCAGAGCAGAGACAGAGAGATAGACCGAGATGATTGGACGGGAAAAAGAGGAAGTGGAAGTGTGCGTGTGTGCGAGAGAAACGAGGTCATCAGTTGGTCCAGATATTCCGGATCAATCCGTTCCTGTGTCTTATTGGGTCATCATGGCTGTCTGAGCCTGAATGATCTTTACGTTGATGCAGGCATGCAACCGCACAACCGTTGCTTAATGGGTCAGAATGATCGACAATGAATTATGAATTACCAGTCTCATGTTACGAGTCTCTGAGACGGAAGATAAGAGGCCAATGTTTTATGCAATTTAAAACTAAATGATACATACGATATTGCAAAGTAATGTCTTATGGCCGCATTGTAATCTTTAAGTGGCGCTATATAAATGTTCAATTGCAATTGCAATTACAAATTCTAATTACCTCGTTGTAATTCGTAATTGCACAGAGTACTAATATCGGATCATTCGTTCCTGTTTGCCTGTCTATTTGTATGTCTGCCTTTCTGTCTTTCTATCTCTTTGTCTGTCTGCGTGTCTTTGTGTGTGTGTATGTCTGTATGTCTATTATTTTGTATGCCTGTCATACATGCCTTTAAGTCCGTTTGTCTTTCTATCTGTTTGTGCCTGTCTTTCTATGTGTGATGTATGTCTGTAAACTCTGTATGTGCCTTTCTATCTTTCTGCCTGTCTGTCTCTTTCTATATTCTTTCTTTCTGCCTGTTTGCCTGTCTGTCTGCATGTATGTATGTATGTCTTTATATATGTTTGCCTGTGTGTGTGCCTGTGTCTGTGTGTTTCTGTCTGTCTGTCTATCTGTCTATCTGTCTGTTTGTCTCTCCCGTATTTGCCTGATTCAAGTTTGTGCCTAGTGTTTTCAACAAATGGATACCCTTTCATTCCCTATAACGAATTTCACACGACGCACTGGAAAGTTAAGGAAAAGACGTAAAAGAATCTGATAAAGGTCTATAATTATCCTCTGACGATGGGCCTACATCGCACCCGCAGCGAGACACCAGTTGCTACCAGTGGCACAATGTGGGTCCGCTCTTGGCCTAGTAATTACTAAACATGGCTGTCTGTAATATATGCAGTTTAAAGCCGAGACCACAAGATGAGTTAAGTTAATGCTTTGATTTCCATTTGATATGCAATCTTGCGAATGAATGATATTGGCACATGCAATAAAATAATAATGATTCGAGAAGAAACTTTACAGTTTCATCCAGTGATGCAACAACGATGTAGTTCTATGATTCTAAAGACTGATATTTGACCAATACCACAGAAATATTGTCAAGCAATGTTGTACATGCCTGGGTAGAGAACAGATACTGGACTCTGTCTTTTGACGCGGACGCTGGTTGACTCTATACAGGACATACAGGCATTGACAATCTAGTATTCAATGGCATTCGATTAGGCCTATGCAGTCAGTGCCGGTATTTGAGACTTGTAGAGCAAGCAGACCAAAGTATCTAGTTGCAGTCCACGCTGACTGCGTTACATCACTAGACACATCTGCTATCAGCTTTCTAGTCATAGATGATACTATATTTATTACTGTATATTTACATGTACGTGAACAAACAAAAATGAAACAAACGTTTCTCGTTGAAGAAAGACAGTAGCGTCTGTAATAATGTTGTTGACTCCTTGACACAGAAAACGTTTGGTGAGATTCACGAGTCGCAGTAGTATCCGATTCGAATGAAGAGGCTCGCTATCTGCAGCGGGACTTTAGCCCCCGTTCCGTTGAAAGCCATCAACTATACTTGATTAACGAAATGAGCAACCGTTCGGGGGGACGTGGCCGGCTAAAAGCGTCCGCGTTCGGACTCCTCTCGGTCGTCCGCTAACCTGCTATCAAGGCGCCGACGCCGACGCCGTCACCGCTGCGCCACTGTCCGTCTGATGAATTGCTTCATCAATAATCGTCCTTCCATCGCGTTCGTCGGCTCTCCCTGTTTTCATCATCGCTCGGTCGGGTGATCCATCTTCGGCGGTGGACAGCAGCTCCACCGCCGGAGCAGCAGCCGGTTTAGCGGCTCAACCGAAGAAATTGCTCCGTCTTATGTCGAACCCCACTTTTGGTAACAACTGTGCGCGACGCGGAGCCGCATCGAGAAATATCGATCATGTCTCCATTTTGCGGTCATAATTCAAATGCACCTCTTATGATAATCAGATACATTGCAGCAGCAGCAGGGGTTCCTTTATGGAATGACAAAATTTTACTTCTTCATTTTGTACCCTTCGCTTTTTCGTTTGGCATCAGCTTGAAATGTTTCTGCTGTTGTTGTCATCGATATTATAGTAGGCTATTTAAGATATTCTTAAGTAAAACCGGATGCTAGGTGTTGCATCAGATTGTGGCTTTTTAAAATCAAGCTCCTGTTGCAAGTTTCTGTGAGATTGTCACTGTTGCCGTGAATATTGGTATGAGTGCAATAATATGCTACATTGTTTTCTGGAATGTTATGCCAATTCTCCGCAAAATTTAGTACCAGAAGTGGGGTTTTAGACGGCTTTCAAGGGCGAACCTCTTACTCTTTGAGAAAAGACTGCGACAAACTGCACGCGACTCTGCAGGTTCATTGAGCTGCGCTCCGGTTCAAGTGTCTGGAAAACAACGCGGAACACTGGAGACTTGGAAGAGACGACCGCGATTCATTTTCTGGTGATGCTGGCATAGGAAGGAGGCGGCTTGACGTCGCGAAAGCAGCGGTGGGACAGGAGATTAAGGGCCGACGAGCGCACGACAGGAGCTGCCTGTCTTTCGTCGCATATTGCAAACGTCTGAGAGACACCGTAAGTGGTGGAAGCCGTAGCGACGAAGCTGCCGCCGCTGCTGCTCCCAATGTCGCTGACGATATCCGGCGGGTGGAGCGACGAGTAGTGGTCACCGACGGACGAGGAGGAGGACGAGTCCGGCCGGAGGAAGTCGATGTTCGTCTGGGACCCGAGACAGCGATGGCACCCGCCGTCCGCCATCATCTCCCCCGTCGGCCTCGTTCGGATCAGTCTGTAGGCGACGTACTCCCCGCTGATGAGGACTCGCTCCAGGTCGTGGCTGTGGTGCGGCAGCGCGTAGTTGCTACAGTCGGGCCCCAGCATCGCAGACCCCGATCGTGCCCCAGCGCTTACCAGAGCGTGTCCATAGTCACACGTGCACCTCTCGCCACTCCCCCCTTCAGAGTCCCGACGAGCGCCCATTTGGTGGTGGCTGTGGTTGTGGTGGTAGTCGCGGTTCGGCAGGATGACGTGGTCGAATCCGCGCGACGATATCGGTCTGCTGTATCCGGTCCGGACGACGTGTCCGGAATGGCGTCGTCCGCGATTGGCCAGGTAGAACTGGCGACCTCTGGCGCCCTGGTAGAACTGTCGGCCGTAGACAGCGGCGTGATTGAACTGCCTCGTCGACAGATCGGTGTCCTCATCATCGTCCCCTTCGGGGGTCGACTGCTGGGCGGCGGGGGACGTCCGACAGGGACCGAAGCCCTGCCTCGGGTCGCTCGGTACGCTGACCGTCGAGTAGTTGGGCGGAATCGCCTTGACGAACAGAACTATCGGTTCCGTTGTTCTACTCCCATTGGTTGTGGACGAAGTCACGTGCGACGTCGGCTGGTACCCTACTGCGCCTGGGTTCGGCCGCCTTCCGCCGCAGAGTTCGTGGACGCAGGCAGGGCACCAGTACTTGTAGACGTGAGCGGCGCATTCGAGGACCGTTCCGAGGATGCAGCAGAGAACGGCGACTGCTACGATGACACCGACGACGATGGCTACGATCTCGACCAGCGCCATCTGTGGCTTGTTTTTGTAGATGTCTACAACAGAATATCAGAAAACATGATGCATAAAATATGAACCTTATAATCAAAAGGTCAGCCTGGGACGAGGCCTGGTTTATCAGAGATGCATTTTTTATGCATTTTTTGCTTCTAACATAATTTTTTTCCCTGATGGATCATTTCTACCTCGGTAAAAATATAAAAGTTGTATATGTATATATATTCATATATATATTCATTCATTCATTCATTCATTCATTCATCACAAAGATTTATATATCGCCCCTTCAAGGCTACTACTTACTACTCAGGAGTATAATATAATGTCCATAGTAAAAGGGATGCTCGATAGTGTAGTGGTTAGCGTGCTGGACTGTCAATCGAGAGGTCGGGGGTTCAAATTCTCGTCAGAGCATAAATTTTGTTAGAGATTTCTGCTCCCAACTGCGAACCCTATAGCCAACTCAGCTATAATGAGTACACTGACCGTACACTGTTGGTGGGAAGATGAGACGGCGAGGGAGAGGACTGGCCATCTACCCTCATACACCGAGGCTAAGAAATTGAAGTCGCTAACAGTTCATAGCCTACCCATGTCTGCTTCTCGGGCTAGCTTGAGGGACTGCTCTTCTTCTTCTATAATAAAAGGCTTAGACACAGACATGATTGGTACTCCATTTGTACACTTAAAACAGAAGACATCTCAAGAATAATATGAAAATACATAATAATTGATTTTACACCTGGTAAGAGACGAGGAAAGGAAAACGGAGGAGAGAGGTAGAGGAACAAGGGTTATAGTTAATGGGGTACAGTGCACAGAGGATTTCCATAGCGAAAAGGATCACAGTAATACACTGATACTGGTAAATGCAAATTTATATAGCGC
Organism: Aporrectodea caliginosa; assembly: GCA_020284085.1. Classification (NCBI taxonomy): domain Eukaryota; kingdom Metazoa; phylum Annelida; class Clitellata; order Crassiclitellata; family Lumbricidae; genus Aporrectodea; species Aporrectodea caliginosa. The sequence continues at coordinate 623,911 of JACEVL010000334.1, read as the reverse complement.
CACTTCAAGATAGACTCATCAGAGGCACTCCAGACCTAACACAATAAAACCATAATCGAACGAAATGGTCTTCAAAGCGTTTTCGGATAAGAGGCAGAGAGAGACTGAGAAGCCAGTGTCACAGGTTATAATATAATTAATTAGATTTCAGCCCTGAATCTAATAAATAATATCTGACGAATGTAATAGAATTTAAAACCTCTCATTGGATGCCATTAAACGTCGCGTGAAGGAGAACCCACCCTCGAAGTTGTCGACAATAAAACCGATAATTTTCTGCCAGTACAATATTGATGGCTCTGACCAATTGTTAATGAAGGACTTGCTCAAGGTCCCTACACCATAACCGTACTCTAAGAGGAGTCTGGAACCTGTGCCCTTCGCATTCGAAGGCGAGTGCTCTTACCGATTATGCCCCATAAACATCAGTCAGGTTTGGAATCTCTTATCACGAACATTCATCATTAAGACATCCGCGTTCATTAGTCTAACACGTGTTGCCCTTGATGGCCGCTATTGCACAGCGTAATACGAGTCGTATGATCGTGCGGACTCTGCGGAAGAATAGTCTATGTTTATGGATGCGCAACATTGACCTTGATATCACCTTTGAACATAGCAGGCTAAATATGACAGTATCTGTAAAAATGAGCGAAACTTACCTTTGAAATAATATGAACGTTAACATATTCTCTGCTCTAGCAGACGATAGTTGTGGGCACTACCTCAAAAATCGCTCGCAAATGCACACACGCCTGCATGCAGCACAGGGGGAATATGACAGCCGGTAATACAGTGTATATTAGATGTCTTAGCACCAAAGTGCGATTAGCAAATGTTAAATAAATAATAAACTTACTTACTTACTTAACTGTAAACCAGACTGATACCCTTAGATTTTCGATTGATAGTTGTGCGGAGGTCTAAAACGTCATCTCTGATATCTAAGATGGTATAGATTCTATAGAAAGTGCAATCATGGGTGCAACTCTGCCCCAGAAAATGACTGTGACCAGTCCACATCTCCCTTCCCCTTCCCCTTCCCTTTCCCTTCCCTTAATGTCGGCGACCTCAGAGCACCCTCCGCTCTCCATCTCTCTCCTTGCCCACTTACGAATGTATACTCTGTCGACCACTTTGAGGTCACTCGCAGATAACAATGTACGCGTTTACAATCTGTTTCACAACTGTTAATATGTTGACGACATTCAAAGGTAAACAACTCGTTAATCTATCGAGAATCATTGGCGTTCGACGAAACATTATTCAAACCAAACTAATGCTGACCAAAAAGCAGTGCTGACCAAATAGGAATTTACGCCTATGAGTGCAATCAGTCGCTTAATCTCCGACTGTAGTCCGACAGTTTCCGTTCAGTCACAAAGCCTTCCTCCTCCTCCTCTCTCCTCCTCCTCCTCCTCCTCCTCCTCCTCCTCCTCCTCCGTCTCCTCCTACTGTTCCTACTTTTCCTCTAATCTTCCCTCTCCTTCGCCTACTCCTCATTCTCCTCTTGCTCCTCCTCTTGCTCCTCCTTTTTCTTCTTCTTAGTCTTTTTCTCCTTTCTCCTTCTTCCTCCTATTCCTCATCCTCTTCCTACTCCTCTTCTTTCGATGCAACTTCCTAGTCTTTTTCTTCGTTCTTCTTCCTCTTCCTCTTTTTCCTCCTCATCTTCCCCCTCCTCTCCCTTCTCATCTTCTTCCTCCTCTTCCTTCTCCTCTTCCTCCTTCCTTCTTCTTCTTCCTCCTCTCACTCCCCTCCTCCTCTTCTTCTTCTGGCATTGTTTGCCTACCTCTCCTCCTCCTCCTTTTCCTTTTAGTCTCCCTTTTCCTCCTGTTTCTTCTTCTCCCCTTCTTCCTCCACCTCCTTCTCCTCCTCCTCTTATCCTCCTTCCTTCCTCCTCCCCTTCCTCCTCCTGTTCTTCTTCTGGCAGTGGTGTTTGTCTTCAACTCCTTCTCCTCCTTTTCTTCTCCTTAGTCTTTTTTCCTTCTTTTCTTCCTCCCCTCCTCCTCCTTCTCTTCCACCTCCTCCTCTTCTTAGTTTTCCTCTTCCTCCCTCTTCCTTCATCCTCCTTTTCTTCTCCTGGCATTCCTTCCTCTTCCTCTCCTCCTCCTGTTCTTCTTCTGGCAGTGTTTGTCTTCAACTGCGATCGATCTATCAGTTCGAATCAAGTGCTGATAGGCAGGAGACATACGACGCCAATTACGTCGACAGACGTCACTCAGCAAACAATACTCATCGTTCCTGTGTCTGTGGTCTCTGTGTCTGTCTCTGTCTCTGTCTCTGTCTCTGTGTCTGTGTCTCTGTCTGTGTCTCTGTCTCTGTCTCTGTCTCTGTCTCTGTCTGTCTGTCTCTCTGTGTCTGTGTCTGTCTGTCTGTCTCTGTCTTTTTCTCTTGCTCTGTGTCTCTATCTCTGTCTCTGTCTCTGTCTCTCTCTGTCCCTGGCTCTGTGTCTGTCTGTCTGTCGTCCGTCTGTCTGTCTGTCTCTCTCTCTTTCTCTACCCACGCACCGTTACCGCAATGACCACTGCCGCACTTCGAGCCGCTTATAGCAGTCCCGGCGGCAGAGTAATACCACCACCATCAACGCCATGACTGTCGTGACTATTGTGGTGATTGTGGTAGTAGTGGTACTGGCGGTGGTGGCGGTCTGGTGGAGGGAGGGAGAGGAGAGAGAGTGGGTGGTGGTGGTGTTGGTGGTTTTGGTGGTGGTGGAGGATGGTGGGATGGTGCGCCTGCAACTAACGTTTCTGTTTTTTAAATTACAATTTTTTTTTCCTACTAATGTAGGCCTATCAATAATTGCTGGTGAAATGTTGCTGCGAATGCTGTCAGCCTGCAAAACTTTCTGCTGCTCCTTTGGCAACTGAAGATGAAAAATATAAACGACTTGTAGATGAAGACTGAGAGAGAATATGAGACAGTGATATTATTCATTCATTTATTCATTTATTTTAATTCAAACTGAGAAACCGCAGTACGATTATTTTACCATCGCCCCTAGGGAGTGGAAGGCTGAGTCAACACTATGGGACCAGTGGGTATTGAACCCACTTCCTTCTGCTCTTCGTGCCTGTGTATTACCATTCAACCTTCACCATGTTCACTCTATTAGTGTCTTAGCCAAACAAGGTTGCTATGGCAAAATAAATAAACTCTATGAAATCTAAGGCAGTGCCATTCTAATAAGAGGTTACTACGGCAACATAGCCTCTATGATATCACAATGCAATTATTATAAGAGGTTACTATGGCAGTACAGCCTCTGTTACATCACAATGCAATTATTATTATAACAGGTTACTATGGCAACATAGCCTCTGTGAAATCACAATAGAATTATCTTTCGTTACTGAAGATGAAAAATATAAACGACTTGTAGATCAAAACTGAAAGAGTATAGGAAACAGTGATAGATAGATAGATAGATAGATTCGACAGACAGACACACAGATAGACAGACAGACAGATAGCGATAGAGAGATAAACAGACAGACAGACAGACAGATAGTCACACAGTCGGCAAAGAAGCCTTTATTATTCGGTGGTCTCATGTCAGCACGATCTTAGAATGCTAAAAGCAGCGGAAGCCACGATTATTAATTATTTGTAACTTGTAAATGAGGACATAACATCGCTTGGACTAACACTACGGGGAGCAATGGACTTAACAAATTACCGAGGACAATGGAGACCATTCACTCGTACCCATTGCCCCCAAATGGATGGCGTCAGGAACCAGGCCCGGGTTAACCATTGGTGCACACGGAGCACGTGCTCCGGGGCCCCCGACGAGAAAGGGGCCCCCAAATCCCAAATAATGAATAATTTTTTCTGCGTCTCAAAATGCAAATTGAATTCACTTTTGGTGATAAAAATAGAATTCATATTTGTTAAAGTAGGCCTACGGCGACAAGACACGTGACTTTGCATTCAGCCTAAACTCCCTAGATTTGACTCTGGAGTTTCTTTGGGTGAGGCTATTAGGCCTACTAGTCTAGGGAGTCTAGGCTGATCACGCTTCGGTATACGTATCTCTGTTTGTCTTTGTACCTATCTCTTCGTTCTTCTCCTTCTTTGACACCATGCCTTCAACTCACCGGGTGAAGTCAGTTCAAGCCAGGACTGACGGCCGCCTGGCGGTCAGAGGTCAATGTAATTTGAACTATTATCGACGATGATGATGATGATGATGATGATGATGATGATGATGATGATGATGGGTGATGATAACGATGGATGATGAAAATGATGGATGGATGGATGGATGGATGGATAGACGACGACGATGATGATGTGATGATGATGATTACGACGACGACGATGATGATGATAGCAACAAGTGCACTGCACCAAGTGACTCTCCATCCACTGTTGTTGTTTATGTGATGCTTCTCAGTTGCTGCTGTGATCTGTATATTTGCCTGAGCAACAGCAGCTGATAATGTTGACGTCTTCCTGGTTGCGGCAGTTGGCATTTATAGAGAGACTGGAGCGAGTGATGGGGATGCGGGATACGGAGGCTGATGCGTATCTCATTGCTAATGATCTGGTTATATGTCTTTGCACTCCGTCGTTCCACGTTTAGATCCATGGCAGCGGTTTCTATTTTATTTGTTTATTTAATGAGGTAATTTATATTACGCCACTCAAATAATCAGAGGCGATATCTGCCAGCCTATACCCAACTGATGTTTTAAAATAATAATAATAATAATAATAATAATAATAATAATAATAATAATAAAAATAATAATAATAATAATATCTAAGTAATATCTAAGTAATATCTAAGTCCCTGAGGGATCTTGTATACCTCGGGGAAAAAAGTAATTATAATAATAATCATCATCATCACTAAACCTTACTGTGTTTTAACAATGACAATAGTAGTAATCAATAAGCTTGTTTAAGCCTAATTTGCACCAATAAGCTGGTATAAGCCTAATTCCAGTTTGCTGGTAGAAGCCTAATTCCATATTGCTGGTAGAAGCCTAATCTAGTCCAAGTACAGTTCAAAGGTCAAACGACCACCTCCACCAAAACAGACAGCAATTAAATTTGGTCAAGGGTTGCACTTCTTGGGTGGGGCGTGCGTGTGCCTACCCCTCCCCATTCTTCTCTCTCAATACACGGCTGAGCAAGGTTCATTGAATATTCATTCTATTTAACCCAGTCAAACATATGCAGGCAGCCAATTTTTATACACGCAAGCTACCAATTCTTTCAAGCGACATCAATCATTTCACATAGGCAAGCACTCAATTTTTACTCTCTAGCCTTCATCTAGCGCCCATACCCATCAACCATCTTTGCTCAAGCAATGCAAGGCACCCTTTTGCAACGTTTCAGCTTTGCACAAGCATTGTTTGCAAGGCTGACTAAGTCCATTTTATTATTCATTAAATACAAACTGAGTTCTTTTACACAATAGGCCTATGCAAGCTGCTATAGCCAGTGTATTTGCGCTTTTACACATAGGTGCGCAGCGTTGTGCTAGCAATCTCCTTCAATGCGCACTAAGGCTAATTTATTAGGCATTAGGCACAAATTGCATGGTTTTTGAATTTGGAGCTCGTCATTTACAAAGCTCATTTTACACTGTTTCATTGTACAGCCAAGTTGTCAATGTTTTAGACACTCACACTTAGACCAACTTTAAGCTTGCACATCTGTGCAGCTAGACTTTGCTCATGTAGCTGCACATGTATTGTTTTACAAGATTGATCAAATCTCAATGAATATTCTTTTAGCCTTCCTCCTTTTACACTTAGTGTGGAAGCCAATACAGGCAGTGTTTGCGCCTGCATGCCAGTACCGCGCTCCCCATTTAGCCATTTGCAAATTTAAAATTTCGGAAGTCGTGGTTTTCAATCCTTTAGATTTCTGAAGTTGTGGTTTCCAACTTTAAAATTTCAGACACTCTGGTTTTCAATCTTTTAGATTTCAGACCGGGTGGTTTTTCAACATTTTAATTTCAGAACTTCTTGCTTGCTAATTTAAAATTTCGGAAGTCGTGGTTTTCAATCATTTAGATTTCTGAAGTTGTGGTTTCCAACTTTAAAATTTCAGACTCTCTGGTTTTCAATCTTTTAAATTTCAGACCGGGTGGTTTTCAAAATTTTAATTTCAGAACTTCTTGCATGCTAATTTAAAATTTCGGAAGTCGTGGTTTTCAATCCTTTAGATTTCTGAAGTTGTGGTTTCCTTCTTTAAAATTTCAGACTCTCTGGTTTTCAATCTTTTAAATTTCAGACCGGGTGGTTTTCAAAATTTTAATTTCAGAACTTCTTGCATGCTAATTTAAAATTTCGGAAGTCGTGGTTTTAAATCCTTTAGATTTCTGAAGTTGTGGTTTCCAACTTTAAAATTTCAGACTCTCTGGTTTTCAATCTTTTAAATTTCAGACCGGGTGGTTTTCAAAATTTTAATTTCAGAACTTCTTGCATGCTAATTTAAAATTTCGGAAGTCGTGGTTTTAAATCCTTTAGATTTCTGCAGTTGTGGTTTCCAACTTTAAAATTTCAGACACTCTGGTTTTCAATCTTTTAGATTTCAGACCTGGTGGTTTTCAAAATTTTAATTACAGAACTTCATGCTTGCTAATTTAAAATTTCGGAAGTCGTGGTTTTCAATCTTGTAGATTTCTGAAGTTGTGGTTTCCAACTTTAAAATTTCAGACACTCTAGGTTGCATCTTTTAGATTTCAGACCTGCTGGTTTTTCCAAATTTAATTTTTCTGAACTTCTCATTTGCAAATTAAAAATTTCTGAACTTGTGGTTTTCAATTCTTTAGATTTCTGGTGGTGTGGTTTACAACTTTAAAATTTCAGAACTTCAGGTTTCCAACTTTTAAAATTTCAGACATTCTGTTTTGCTTCTTTAAGATTTCAGACGTTGTGGTTTCCAACTTTTAAATTTCAGATCTTGCAGTTTTCAATCCTTTACATTTCAGATGGTGTAGTTTTCAAATTTTAATTTCAGAACTTCTCGTTTGCTAATTTAAAATTTCAGAAGTCGTGCTTTTCAATCCTTTAGATTTCAGATGGTGTGATTTGCAACTTTAAAATTTCAGACATTCTGGTTTACATCTTTTATGTTTCAGACTTGGTGGTTTTCCAAATTTTAATTTTCAGGTTTGCATCTTTTAGATTTCAGATGTTGTGGTTTCCAAAATTAAAATTTCAGAACCTCAGGTTTCAAACTTTAAAATTTCACACATTCTGGTTTGCATCTGTTAGGTTTCAGACCTGGTGGTTTTCCATCCTTTACATTTCAGACCTTGTGGATTGTAAATTTAAAATTTCAGAACTTCAGCTTTGCATCGTTTAGCTTTCAGACTTTTAGATATCTCAGTTTGGTATGAGGGTGTCTTCTTTGAAAAGTTGCTGACTGTGAGTTAAAATGAGGGTAATGTTGCATCTCTTAGGTTGAGCAATGCTATTTTTCTTACTAAACCTCCAACTTGCACTGTTTCAAGTGTTTCAAAAATGAGTGTTTTAATCTCTTTGCAGCTCGTTCTCTGCTTGTGCACAGAAGAGTGGCAGCGAAGCTGCCACTCTGTTACTGCGGCGGAGGCGGAAGCGGAAGCGGCGGCGGCGGCGGCGGCGGCGACAGGACCTCCCATGATCTTACCAGTATCCATGGGCATGGGCGCTGTATACAAGCTAATTGGATCATGTCCAAGTCTTTTAATTTTTGGAGTTTATAGTGCTAACCGAGTATCAAACTTGAAATTCTCTAAATCTCAGAAAGATGTCAACTGAGCAATGAGAACTGAGAGATGGGAAAGCTGAAACATTCAACTCTGAAAGATGCGAATGCAAAGTTGTGAAAACGGAAAGATGGAAACCTTTGCAACATGTTTTAAATTTGCAACTTCAAGAGGAGTTGGCATACCAGGCTTTGCAAATCAATGCATACAATTTAAAAAGAACATAACGAATTACAAATGACCAATAGAAATGGTACTCATTAATCCTTTTCCATTTGCAACTGGTTGGTTGCGCTGAACTTTATGTCTATTTTTGCAACCATGTGCATATCCAAATTTTCATAGACTCTTCATTTTTGGAGCGAGTGCTCTAGCAGCAGATGTAGAAGCTGCACCTGTAGAAGCAGTAGCATGAGCTTTCTGAATAGCAGCAGTAGCAGCAGCTGTAATGCACGCGGAGCTTTGGCTCATTCACCATTCAACTCAAAGCCGGTATCTGTTTTGAATGTGTATGCGTTGGTGGCTGCCATTAATCGATCACGTTTATGCGAAGGGTGTGCTCCACAACGGTGTGTTGAGAAATTTTAAGAACTTTTTGCGAATCTGTTTAAGTGTAGCAGCTGAAGCTTGTGCCTATACAGACGCAACGATAGAACGTCTAAGAAGAAGAGTTTAGCCCAGTGTTAATGTGCATATGCGAAGAAACGAGTATATGTGATTAACCTTCGGAGGCCGAAGCTCCGTTTCTGGACACGGAGGCCGAAGTGGGGTAGTTTTCTACCCCAAAGAAATATGTAATATCTCAGCTCACAGGTAAGCTACAATGACAAATGAGGTGTCGATTCTAATATTTCAAAGGTCAAGAAATCGAAATATCGCATTGCGAATAGTGTGGGAATAGTACTATCTAAGATGGCGGCCAATATGGCCGCCGAAACTCCAAAATATGTATATTTAAGCTCATAGATAAGCTATAATGACAAATGAAGTGTCCATTGTAATAGTTTCAAGGTCAACGAATCGAACTATCGCATTGGCAATAGTGTGGGAATAGTACTATCCAAGATGGCGGCCAATATGGCCGCCGAAACTCAAAATGTATTATATCTACGCTCATAGATAAGCTAGAATGACAAATGAAGTGTTCATTGTGATAGTTTTAAGGTCAAGGAATCGAACTATCGCATTGGCAATAGTGTGAGAATAGAACTATCCAAGATGGCGGCCAATATGGCCGCCGAAATAGTACTCAAAATGTGTATATCTACGTTCATAGATAAGTTAGATGACAAATGAGTGTCCATTGTGATAGTTCCAAGATCAAGGAATCGAAATATCGCATTGGCAATAGTGTGGGAATAGAACTATCCAAGATGGCGGCCAATATATCTATGAGCGTAGATATACATTTTATGTTTCGGCGGCCATATTAGCTGCCATCTTGGATAGTTCTATTTCCACACTATTGCCAATGCGATAGTTCGATTCCTTGACCTTACTCCTATCACAATGGACACTTCATTTGTCATTATAGCTTATCTATGAGCGTAGATATACACATTTTATGTTTCGGCGGCCATATTGGCCGCCATCTTGGATAGTTCTATTCTCACACTATTGCCAATGCGATAGTTCGATTCCTTGACCTTGGAACTATTACAATGGACACTTCATTTGTCATTCTAGCTTATCTATGAGCGTAGATATACACATTTGAGTTTCGGCGGCCATATTGGCCGCCATCTTGGATAGTACTATTCCCACACTATTGCCAATGCGATAGTTCGATTCCCTTGACCTTGGAACTATTACAATGGACACTTCATTTGTCATTCTAGCTTATCTATGAGCGTAGATATACACATTTTATGTTTCGGCGGCCATATTGGCCGCCATCTTGTATAGTTCTATTCCCACACTATTGCCAATGCGATATTTCGATTCCTTGACCTTGGTACTATTACAATGGACACTTCATTTGTCATTCTAGCTTATCTATGAGCGTAGATATACATTTTTATGTTTCGGCGGCCATATTGGCCGCCATCGTGGATAGAACTATTCCCACACTATTGCCAATGCGATAGTTCGATTCCTTGACCTTGGTACTATCACAATGGACACTTCATTTGTCATTATAGCTTATCTATGAGCTTAGATACATTACATTTTGAGTAATATCTTCTATAAATACATCTTTATTATGAACGAAAAAAATAGTAACGCCGAGGCCGAAGTGGGGTAGATTTCTACCCCATGACACTTTGGACTGAAATAACTTTCTCAGACAACATGACATGATGATCGTTTTGGTGTGGGAATATGTCGGGGGTGTTAACTTGTAAACATGTGGAACGTCAAGTTATGACTACCTACAGTTACTCCGCAATCAACATCCAAACACCGCTGGGGTAGAAATCTACCCCACTTCGGCCTCCGAAGGTTAAAATTTTATTGAAGATGTGGTCGTCTTGGTTTGTTCAGAACAAGTCAATCATATACATTGTAGAATATTAAACCGTGTATATTCTCCAAGTTTCGACAACCCTTTCGCTACACACTGGGCAGTTATGTAAAATGGCTGCGCATCTTGAACAGGTTACGAGGTGTGTGCAAGGCAACACCAGAATTTCTACATTAATCGATTTGCAATTTCTACAAATCATAGACGTTTTAAACATTTCATTCTCAGGCTTAAGAGTTAATAGACGATAGTTCGTTGATTTCTCTTCCTTTCGCTCAGCTTCGGCCACGCAAATTTCACCTATACATCCATAATTTCCACAGACATCGAAATGACAACGCTGCACACGAATAAAATCCGACAACTTTAATATATGCTCATCCTTGCCGTCGATTTCGTCTACATCGATATGGTAATTATCATTCGACAATTGCTCACACATCTTGCTAAACTCCTCCGTGTCAAGCTTAAAACACATTTTTGCGTACTGTTTGAGAAATATATCGAATCATATAATGATCACGAGAGTAAGAAATTTCTACATTAAAGATGCACTCAAACCAGTGAGTGCTGAAGTTGCAAATTTAAAACATGTTGCAAAGGTTTCCATCTTTCCGTTTTCACAACTTTGCATTCGCATCTTTCAGAGTTGAATGTTTCAGCTTTCCCATCTCTCAGTTCTCATCACTCAGTTGACATCTTTCTGAGATTTAGAGAATTTCAAGTTTGATACTCGGTTAGCACTATAAACTCCAAAAATTAAAAGACTTGGACATGATCCAATTAGCTTGTATACAGCGCCCATGCCCATGGATACTGGTAAGATCATGGGAGGTCCTGTCGCCGCCGCCGCCGCCGCCGCTTCCTGGTAAGATCAGGGGAGGTCCTGTCGCCGCCGCCGCCGCCGCTTCCGCTTCCGCCTCCGCCGCAGTAACAGAGTGGCAGCTTCGCTGCCACTCTTCTGTGCACAAGCAGAGAACGAGCTGCAAAGAGATTAAAACACTCATTTTTGAAACACTTGAAACAGTGCAAGTTGGAGGTTTAGTAAGAAAAATAGCATTGCTCAACCTAAGAGATGCAACATTACCCTCATTTTAACTCACAGTCAGCAACTTTTCAAAGAAGACACCCTCATACCAAACTGAGATATCTAAAAGTCTGAAAGCTAAACGATGCAAAGCTGAAGTTCTGAAATTTTAAATTTACAATCCACAAGGTCTGAAATGTAAAGGATGG
>JACEVL010000334.1:595000-607500 GCA_020284085.1 Aporrectodea caliginosa | reverse complement strand
GCCGAGATATAAAACAAAGAGAGGAGCAATTCCCAGATCAACATTATGAGTGGTTATTTAATTAGCCACACAAACATCATCGGCCGTTGCATCCATCGAAAGAGAACCAAATACGCAGTTACTGTGGATGGAGCGAGAGTTCCGTCCTTCATAGTTCATATGCACCGTCAGGGTTGGGGAAATTACTCGGAATAATGTAATTGAATTACAAATTCAAATTACTTTGGGACATGTAATTGAATATCAAATTACATAATACATGCGAATGAATTACAAACTAATTTGAGACATGTAATTGATTTTCACATAACAAAATACGTGATACGCTGAGGCTAAGAAAATGAAGTTGCTAAAAATTCGTACCCATGGTTACTTATCAGGTTAGCTCAAGGAACTCTTCTTCTTCCTCCTCCTCCTATTCCTCTTCCTCTTCTTCCTCTTCTTCTTCTCCTCCACCACCCTCCACCTCCTCCTCCTCCTACTTTCCCTCCTCCTCCTTCTCCTCCTTTTTCTCCTACTTCTTCTTCCTCCTTCTCTTCTCCTCCTCCTCCTTCTCCTACTCATTCTCCTGCTTCTCCTCCTCTCTCCTCCTCCTCCTCCCTCCTCCTCCTCGTGTTCCTCCTCCTCCTCCTTTCTTCCAGTGGATTACATCCGATGCGGTATGTCCTTTTCGAGCGTCTGGTCTCCGCCATTTTCCTGGCTCTTTCGATCATCTGCTGTTTATCTTTGACGTTTTTACGGTTGGCGTTCGATTGTCTCTCTCCCTGCCGGCGAGATCTCGTCCCTTATCATTGCGGCGGCACGCCATCTTGCCGGGGCTCGCTCGCGGAAGAAGTGGCCTTCGCTGCCAGCATGTCGCCCGGTCAACCGCCAGGCAGCTGTGCGGGCTAATGCAATTGTCGCTCGGGGCTCCTGGCCCGCTCCTCCTTCTCCCGTGAATTTCTGCTATTATCACCCGACCGTGGACTGCTCATCTTGAACTGAATCGATGTCGTAAAACCGGAAGGAAATTACTGGCACGAAATTCTTTACACTCTCCAAGTCTAATGCTGCGTAAACAGCCGTTTGTATTGCGCGTTCCTAACATAGGGCATTACACACGGCCCAGCCAAGACTACCTAGTGTGTCCGAGAACACGGCGTGGATAGTGTGGCCCAGAACTGGTCGATTTTGCCAGAATAAATTAAAAGCCATACAATTTGGTCGTATATATATATATATATGACCGTTGCAAAAATAGGGCAGCTAAATAAACAATTGTAAAATAGTGCAGCTAAATAAACGATTGTAAAATAGAGCAGCTAAATAAACAATAATATTGTAAAATAGAGCAGCTAAAAATAGACGTACATGTAAAACTGCAATGTAGCATCTTTCAAATATGCCACATGAATTATTAAACTGAGAAAATTTGAAGGTTGGGTTGAAGGATAAGAACGAAGTATGATCAAGTCAACAATGATAATAAGAGAGTCTTCAAAAAACAATAAACGCTGCTGAAAGGCTGACCAACCGACCGACCAATATACCGATCAACCAGCCAACCAACCAACCAGCCGGCCTGCCAACCAACCAGCAAACCAGTCAAACACCCATCCAACCAGCAAACCAGTCAAACACCCATCCAACCAACAAGCCAACCAACCAGCTACCCAACCAAACAATCAGCCAAAACCAACACCGACCAACCAACCATCCAACCAGCCAACCAAGCAACCAACCAGCCAGCCAACATCCAGCCAACAAACCAAACCAACCAACCAGCCAGCCAACCAGCCAACCAACCAACCATCCAACCAACCAGTCAGCCAACCAAGCATTCAACCACCCAGCCAACCAACTAACAAGCCAGCCAACAAACCAACCAGCCAATCAACCAACCAGCCAACCAGCCAACAATCGCTCTAGTTTCCAGCCTAGACAGCAGTCCACTGACGATGCTTAGCCGCAGGGAAATGATCACACGACACCCGTTGTATCGACGATCTACAGAAGCCGTAGAACAAACCCAACAACGAGCGACGGCAAATAGTCCGAAGATATAAATACATCAACGTTCTATTAATAGACAGGTGTAATTTGAGAGAGGCAGACGAAGACAATGTCGACGCATTAATCGCTCTATTCTAACATCAGTCTGCGATTTTTACGAGCAGTTGTGACGAGCAGAAAGTTCATGACCTTTGCAGACAATTCACGTAAGAGAATGGAACTCTCTCTGCACAAAAAACTCTGAAGGTTGTTTATGCTAATGTTCGCCTTTAAAGCTACTATATAATGTAATGCAATGAACACCTTGATGATGATGATGATGATGATGATAACAATGATGATAATGATGATCATGAATGATAATAATAATAACAATGACAATAACAATAACAATAGCAATAACAATAGCGATAGCGATAACAATAACAATAATAATAACACTACTACTACTACTGCTGCTGCTGCTGCTGCTGCTGCTGCTGCTGCTGCTGCTGCTGCTGCTGCTGCTGCTGCTACTACTACAACTACTACTACTACTAACTACTACTACTACTACTACTACTACTACTACTACTACTACTACTACTACTACTACTACTACTACTACTACTACTACTAATAATAATAATAATAATAATAATAATAATAATAATAATAATAGTAATAACAATAATAATAATAATAATAATAATAATAATAATAATAATAATAATAATAATAATAATAATAATAATAATAACAACAACAATAATAATACAATAATAATAACAACAACAACAACAACAAATAATAATAACAATAATAATAATAATAGGTAGGTTATATGTACACTTTTAGCTGCCCGCCTCTCTCTCTCCCGATGACCGTCTTTATATATCTGTAAGCTCTTATTTCTTCGCTTGCTCTATTCTTATTCCAATTTTAGAGAGATCGAATGGCGCTCTGTTTACTAAATGTCTCGGCTCGGCTCTCGTCGATTTCAATAGACAAGGCGACGTCTTTGTCGCCCCGGATTTCATAGTCCAGTGCATCGACCTCCAATATATACCCTCCTCCTCCTACTCCTCCTTCTCCTTCTCCTCCTCCTTCTCCTACTCCTCTACCTTCTCCTCCTTCTCCTCCTCTTCACCTTCCATTTCCCCTTCCTCTTTTCTTTAGCTTCCTTCCCATCTGTATTCCTCTTCCCCTTACTCCTCTTCCTCATCCTCTTTCTTCCTCTTCCACTTCCCCTTTTGTTCCTCTGCCTCTTTTTTCCTCTTCCTATTCCACATCCTCTTCCTCTTCCTCTTCCTCATTTTCTTCCTCTTCCTCCTCCTCCTCCTCTTCCTCTTCCTCCTCCTCCCCTCCTCCTCTTCCTCTTTCTATTCCTCTTCCTCTTCTTCTTCTGTACTTCCCCGATACAGCCTTCTCCTCCTCTTTCTTATCTGACTTCTCTGCCTCTTCCTCCTTCTTATTAATCTTTTCTGTACTCTCCCATAAAGCCTCCTCCTTCGTCCTCTCTGCCGCCTCTTCCTTCTCCTCTTCCTATTTCTCCTCCTCCTCCTCCTCCTCCTCCTCCTCCTCCTTCGCTGCCTCAGTCCGTGCGCTTCTTCCTCTACTTTCAATCCACTTCCTTAATTTCCTCTTCCATCATCTCCGCCTCTTCTAGTCCTTGAACAACTGCTGTCTCTGCCCACCCGATCCTCCTCCACCACCAACAACTCCTCCTCCTCCTCCACCTCTTCCTCCTCCTCCTCCTTCTTTCCCTTGCCATCCATAGACTGCCATTTACTCTCCTTTTGCCATTTCAAGTCCATTTCTTCGTAGCACCACCCGGAGCGTCATTGCTTTCCGTATTACTCGGTCCAAGCGCCAAGAGGAAGTGAGTGCATGGCTCTGAAGCAGGAGGAGGAGGAGGAGGAGGAGGAAGCAGAAGAAGGAGGCAATCGCTTCAGTTGACGAAGTCTTTTGCCTACTCTCTTTCAGTGTGATTCTCCTTACAGATTTTATTTCAGTTATAGTTACAGTTATAGGAGGAATGGTTTTATTTTAGTTATAGTTATAGTTATAGTTAGTATTATTTTTTAGTTATAGTTATAGTTATAGTTAATGGATTTTTATTTTAGTTAATTTTAGTTACTACGTAGTTACAATAATTAAGGCTATAAGCAAAATTGTGCGTATTAACACGCTGTTTCACAATTTGCTCAGAGCTTTCAAAGCCTTTGAAGCATGGGTGCATTCAGCTTCATGATTACACGAGTTTCCAGGAAGTAACTGACAAATTGCATAATAAAAATATCGCATTTTTGTTCTCATTTATGTCGAATCGTCCATATTGCACTCCCTATTTTTATTTTTGCATTAACGAAAATAAAGATGAATTTTCGTTATAGTTATAGTTATAGTTATTGATATTTTTTAGTTATAGTTATAGTTATCGTTAACGAAATTATTTTATTTTCGTTAACGAACATTTTCGTTATCGTTATCGTGCACGATCTTTTGCCTACTCTCTTTCTGCTTTTCTAGATCTTTCTCCTTGCCTCTGTTCCTTCCTCTTTCCTTCGTCACTGTCTCTCCCTCTCTTTTCTTCCTTCTTTCTTCCTCTCTATCTCTTCCTTTCTCTGTCCCTGTCTCTGCCTCTGTTTCTGCCTGTCTCACTCTCCCTCTTTCTCTCCCTTTTTCTCCTTCTTCCTCTTTGTCTCTCCATTCCTCTCTCCATTTCTTGCCTTTCCTTCTTCTCTTTCTTACTCTTTGTCTCTCTCCCTCTCGTAGTGCTTCCTTTATTTTTCCTTTTCTACCACTTCCTTCCTTCGCTCTTTTCCTCCTTCGCTCTTCGGTTTTGTTTGGCTCAAGCCCTCATTCATTCATACATTTCTATCCGTCAGTCACTCTCTATGTCTGGCTGTCTCTCTCTCTGTCTCTCTCTGTCTATCTGTCTGTCTGTCTGTCTGTCTGTCTGTCTGCCTGTCTCTCTTTTTTTCTCTATCTCTCTCTATCTCCTCTGTCACTCTGTGTGCGTGTCTCTCTCTGTCTCTCTGCCTCTCTCTCTCTCTGTCTCTCTGTCTCTCTCTCTGTTTGTCTTTGTCTGTTTGTCTCTCCCTCCCAAGCAATGGTCTCTACTTACACTTCTATATCCGTCCTAACCTTTTCCCTCTCCGTCTTTTAAGACTCCATTCATCCACTATGTCCCTCCATCCATCCATTCGGTCCTTCCGCTTTTCATTGTTTGTTCCTTCCATGTTTGTTCCTTCCTTTCTTTCTTCCTTCCTTCGCTCATCCTTCCCTCCGTCCTTCCTTCCTGTGCTCTTTCCTCTTCTTTTCCTATCCTCACCGTCGTCCTGTTCCCCCCTCATTTCATAAACGATGCCTTGCGTTCCTTCCCTCAACCTTTTCAGCAGGGTTCGAATCTCCTTCCTTTCCTGTTTTACCCTCTTCGATAGGCCATTCAGTTTTCTCCCGCAATTGCATGAGAAGAAGGAGAGAAGAGAAGAGAGAGAGAGAGAGAGAGAGAGAGAGAGAGAGAGACAGACAGACAGACAGACAGACAGACAGACAGACAGAAGACAGACAGACAACAGACAGACAGACAGACAGACAGACAGAGACATAGAGTCAGAGACAGAGAGAGACAGAGAGAGACAGACAGAGACAGAGAGATCAGCAGAGACAGAGAACCAGAGACAGAGACAGACAGACAGAGACAGACACACACACACACAGAGACAGAGACAGAGCTAGAGACAGATAGCTCGAGACAGATATAGAGAGGCACAAAGAGAGTCAGAAAGTAGAGAAAGCAAGACAGACACAGCCTGAGACAGAAAGCCAGATACAGAGACAGAGACAGACAGATAGCCAGGGACAGACAGGCAGACAGAGATAAAGCCAGGCCAACAAAGAGCATAAATTCACGCATTCAAGGAATCATTATGGAGTCAGATAAACCAAAAGCGATTGAATAGAGAAAAGAGAGAGAGAGCCCAGTGTGATTTTCCTTACAGGTTTTATTTTAGTTATAGTTATAGTTATAGTTAATGATTTTTTATTTTAGTTATAGTTATAGTTATAGTTAGTATTATTTTTTAGTTATAGTTATAGTTATAGTTAATGGATTTTTATTTTAGTTAATTTTAGTTACTAGTTACAATAATTAAGTCTATAAGCAAAATTGTGCGTATTAAACGCTGTTTCACAATTTACTCAGAGCTATGAAAACCTTTGAAGCATGGGTACATTCAGCTTCATCAATACACGAGTTTCCAAAGTAACTGACAAATTTCACAATAAAAATTTCGCATTTTTCGTTCTCATTTATGTCGTATCGTCCATATTGCAGTATTAACGAAAATAAAGATGAATTTTCGTTAGTGTTATTTTCGTTATAGTTATAGTTATAGTTAATGATATTTTTAGTTATAGTTATAGTTATCGTTAACGAAATCATTTTATTTTCGTTAACGAACATTTTCGTTATCGTTATCGTTAACGAGAATCACACTGAGAGAGCCAGTAGCGCCGTCTCATTTATTACCCATATATCGTGACTATTCTAAGACCTCTAGGACATAAATACTTGACCGGTGCTAATAGATGGCTACTAGAACGTAGCTACTAAACGTATAATATACTAAAAAAGTAGGCACTAGAGCTCAGGCACTAAATATAGGGCACTAAATATAGGCACTGGAAAGTAGGTACTAAACGTATAATATACTGAAAAGTAGGCACTAGAGCGCAGGCACTAAATATAGGGTTCTAAATATAGGCACTGGAAAGTAGGTACTAAAACGTATAATATACTAAAAAGTAGGCACTAAAGCGCAGGCACTAATTATAGGGCACTAAATATAGGCACTGGAAAGTAGGTACTAAAACGTATAATATACTAAAAAGTAGGCACTAGAGCGCAGGCACTAAATATAGGGCACTAAGTATAGGCACTGGAAAGTAGGTACTAAAACGTAAATACTAAAAAGTAGGTACTCGAAAGTAGGATTACAAGTAGGCACTAGAGCGCAGGTACTAATACGTATATTAAAGAATTTACATAATTACATAGGTACCAAAGAGTAGGTACTAGAAAGTAAACTAGAACGGAGGTACTAGAACGTATAGGTACTAAAACATAGTCACTAAATATAGGTACTAGAACGTTGGTAGTATCACGTAGGTATTAAAACATAGGCACTAAATATAGTCATTAAAAAGCGTAGGTACTAGAACGTAGGTACTAGAACGTAGATACTAGAACGTAGTTACTAAAACATAGGCATAAATATAGTCACTGAAAAGTAGGTACTAGCATGTAGATACTAGAGCGTGGGTACTAGAAAGTATGTTCTAGAACGCAGGTATAGAACGTAGGTACTAAAAGTAAATAATAGAACCTAGGTACTAAAACATAGTCACTAAATATAGGCACTGACACGTAGGTACTAAAGCGTAGATACTAGAAAGTAGGTACTAAAACGTAGGTACTAAAACGCAGGTACTAAAACGCAGGTACTAAAATGGGTACTGAATAGTAAGCATTGTGGCGTACAACCGGGCAGTTTGGTCGTGCTGCAGCATCAAAGTCTGACTGTCACTCTCAGTGCCATGGCTTCTTTATCAAAGAACAGAGAACTGATAATTGCTTTCATTCATTTCCAAAGCGCACTAATCACAGATTAAAGCCACGTTAGTGCCTGGTTTTTTTTGGCGGAAGTAGAATGACGAAAGTGATAGAGAGACAGAGAAGGAGACGGAGACATAGAGAGACAGGAACATAACAATTAGAGAGAGAGAGAGAGAGACAGAAAGAGACAGACAGGGAGAGATAGAGAGACAGACAGAGATACAGACAGAGTGACAGACAGAGAGAGGCAGTCAGACACAGACCTAGAGCAAGAGGCAGACAAGGACAGACAGAGACAGACCGACAGAAACAGACAGACAGAGACAAATAGAGAGAGACATACAAAGACAGACAGAGACCGAAAGCCAGAGGCAGACAGAGAGACGGACAGAGAGAAATACAGAAAGAGATAGATAGAAAGACACACACAGGTAAAGAGACGGACAGAGAGACAGACAAACAGACAGAGACAGACAGACAGACAGACAGACAGACTGGCATAGAGAGACAGAGACAGACAAACAGAGACCGAGAGCCAGAGACAGAGACACACAGAGAGAAAGATAGAAAGAGTCAGACAGACAGACAGAGACAGACAGACAGACATTGAGAGAGATAAAACGCTTATGATGCCTGGGGTTAAAGATCCATCAACTGGCATCATCCGTCGTGAGCCAATCATTCATCATGGCAGTCGTTCTACAGGTAAGCTCAGGTAATCCACCATTTACTACCAATCTCATTGGAGACTCTGACAGTCTTTTACAGCGCCCTTCGTTGCTGAGCACTTGGGACATGTCTCCCAACGTTTAAGGCTGATCGGATCCCAATGCCTAAGCAACTCGATTTCGTCTGTCTGTCTGTCTGGCTGTCTATCTGTCTGTCTCTCTATTTGTCTGCCTGTAGGTATTAACACGTAGGTACTAGAACGTCTGTCTGTCTGTTTGTCTGTCTCTCTATTTGTCTGTCTGTAGGTATTAAAACGTATTGGTACTAGGAAGTCTTGTCTGTCTGTCTGTTAATTTTGTCTGTCCATTCTTCATTCATTCATTCATTCATTCATTCAGAGGACTTATATAGCTCCCCTCCAAGATAACCTAATCAGAGGCGCTCCCAGTCCAACTCCGGCGATAAAGAACAGTTTTCAAGTTTTCTATCTGTCTGTCTCTCTATTTTGTCTGTCTGTTTGTCTGTCTGTCTCTCTATTTGTCTGTATGTCTCTCTATGCGTTCTTTCCTTCCTCCGTTCTTCCTTGAGATGGCTCAGTTGGATTGTTAAGCTGAAACTCGAAATTAGACGGCAATTTTCTTCCGCCTGATGTTCTACTCCATCTTCAGCGGAAACTCCCTTGCAGAGCAAGAGAAAGAGTTCACTCTGGGGATGGGGGTTTAGGATAATGGTAACACTCTGGCACAAAGAGCAGAAGATCAGCACGGACTCTGGATCAGTTCCCGCTACCCTCACAAAGGTCGACTCAGCCTTTCATTCGCCAGATGATGTTGGTAAATGAGCATATAGGACAGATGGGCGCTTGGCTGCCAAACAGTTAAATTATACTCCTGTAGTAACTTGTGATCATCTGTTCATACTATGAATTATAATCATAGTGCGGTGTGTCAGTTTGAAATATCAAACGAAGATTATTATTTGTATGGTAAATTGCAAAGAAGGAATAGACTAGGGTTTACGCAGATGACGAGGAAGAGAAATACGAAAAATAAATGTGGACGAAATAGAAGAGGAGGTAGTCTTGCGGAAGAGCACAAACGAGGCTACACTGAAACCAAATAAATGAGAAAGCGAAAGAAAGACAGACAGATAGAGGCAGACAGAGAGAGACAGATAGACAGACAGACAAACAGACAGACTATTTATTTGTCGCAAGGAAGGACAGACAGACAGAGACAGATACAGAGAGATACACAGACAGACACAGACACAGAGACAGTGAGACAGAGACAGAGACAGTGAGATACAGAGAGATAGAGACAGAGACAGAGAGAGACAGAGACAATTACCGACAGCAACACGCAAGGCCCCAAAGACAGTTCAACCGAGAACGTTTATATCCATCAATCCTAATCGGAATAATATTTCGATGTCGTGCTGGACCAATTCGACCCCAGCCACACAGCGGAATGAGGCTGATAATGACGACGACGACGACGACGATGATAACGATGATGATGACGACGATGATGACAGGCGAAATCGAAAGCCAAAATTACCGTGATGACCCTGAAAGCTCGCACGAACAGCGTTGTCATTTCGCCTGCAGCAATATCAGAGTCAAATGACAATAATGAGGCCAGCCATAATTTTAGTCACGAATGGGGAAACCGAAGTAGGAAACGTCTTACATATATAAGGGGTGTATTTAGGGTAGGGTTAACGGGTTCAAATTCCCCTGAAATAAATGCTGTTATTAAAAGCTAAAACTATGACCATGTCTAGTGGAAACCCCAGAAAATTGACCTCCCAAATATTATTGTTTCCTGGCAATATACGCTCCTGCTTAGTGTGCTATCTTCGTATCGTCTTCTTCCTTGCTTTTGCGTTTGGCTCTTCCACCTCTTCAAGAATGTTTACCCTAACCCCATTAAATATAAGGGGTCTGCAGGGCTGCCGACAGAAATTCTGGGCCCATAGACAGAGCAGTCACGGGCTCCTAAATATCCTTAGACTTCATGAGAAAATTTAAAAAAGCTGAAGTAATAATAGTGTGGGTACAACGCTACAAAATTATATTTATATATGCAACTATTGCAGTTAAGTATCCGTTATATTTTATTTTAAAAGGCATAAATCATAAACTTTGCAGGGCTTTTTCTAGCGTGCAGTTCTACACAAAATGTGCAGTTCTAAATCAATTTGTGCAACTGTAAAAGCATTTTTGTGCAGTGAAAAATTGCTAAAAAAGGTCATTGTCATCCTATTCGGAAAAATTTACCATGGGTTTTTGAAAAAGAGAGAAGAGGTTGTGCAGTTCTAAAAATTCCTTTAAAAAAGCCCTGAAACTTTGTATAACAGATTATAATATTTTCCATAAGTTGATTGCTGGGCCCAGCCCGGGCCCCTAAAAGTCGCCGGGCCTCTGGGTTTTTGCCCCCTGCCCCTCCCCCTCTCGGCGGACCTGGGGTCTGTGACCCATACCCACCCGAACCCCGCCTTCCTATCTTTCTTGTCCTCAAGAGAACCCCGTTGCAGCTGCTTTGCATCATCTCCATGGTCTCTCTGGTCTCTTTGGCAATCGGACTCGGACCTCCACTGGACATCGATCTCTGGACAACCCCTCTGATGCGACGCAGCGCTCGTGAATAAGCTGGTTCCCTGCGCTGAGCCTAAGAGCAGTGCGTTTTAAATTTGGAATTTACGATTACGATTAATCTACTTTTATTGAACTCCATTTCTTCCTTTTATACACAATGATGATGATGAGTTCTCTGCCATTGGCTTTTATGCCACTTGGGGATGAGATGAGTCAGATGGTTTTCCCGTTGCCTTCCTCACAGACAATTGTGGGTTAGCAAATTGTCCAAGGTCGCTACGCATGTGGCTTGAGGTGCTCAAGTAGATTCGAACCTGCGACCTTCCGGTTACAAGGCACAGAACATACCTCCACACCACCGCGTCCTACTTTTATACATGTCTTCGCTGATTCCATGTTTTCAACTGTAGCTTGTACAGCAAATAGTAGAAGAATTTTAGCAGAAACAAATTACAAGGAAGTGGAGACTTGGCACAGTTGTTAAGTGAGCCCCACTGACGAAACTATCAAACGTCCCAATAAATCCATGCTGTGCTCAAGCCGCCATCTTGGAAAATGGCGGCCTAAATTCGTTTTTCGTTAGTAACTTCAGAACCGTCACAGCTATGTGAGAAACGTGACAGGGCAAAAATAAGCTTAATCTTCATTAAAAGACGAAGAAGTTTTATATTTAACTTTTCTTTCTAGGATGTAAAATAAAAGGTTGCACGGGATTAAGTAATTATAATTAAGTATTTCAATGCGGCAATTGCGACAGACAAAGCGCAAATAGGTTTTATGGCTAAAAAAACAAATAATGTGCTGCAAATAGTGATTTAAGATCAAATCACTGACTAAATCATCAAAACTGCGCGCTTCGTAAGCCTAGCCCTCCAAAAGGGATTGGCTTAATTAGGAACAACCCTAGAAGGCCTTGGCCTTCTCTCATTATCACCGATGACATCACTCAACACATCACACTTTGAACAGACGACAACCGATGCCCATGTTTATTACAGTCGTGGTAACATCATCTAAGCCTCAACTAATTATCTCTATTCCAACGTCATATAAAGTTCTAAGCTAGTCGCGTCTATTCTGGTCGAATCCAATCTAAAATCTACTCTAGATACAGCGGCCATTTCGACCTTGATTTGATAATTATTATAGCGTCGGTAATAAGCTCGTCTTCCTGACCTGGCTCTCGTGTGGCGTTGTGAAATTTCACTAAAATTTCGTTATTTACATTACATTACATTTCTGTTGCTGGCCCTGCAATCTGGAATTGGCTCAGTGGCGGCACTACACCAGGGCAAGCCAGGGCAAATGCCCTGCTAAAATAGTCTTTGCCCTGGTCGTTGCCCTGCCAGAACTTTTGTCCAGTCGCGAATTTATTTGGGGCATAAACCGCCCTTGCACTGGTTATTTGTATGACTGCCCTGGCTATGCCCTGGTTACAAAAAATGTCTGGCGCCGCCTCTGAATGGGTTCCCTGTGGATCTACGCCTAATGCCTAGTGCCCTTGCGGCCACGTTCTTCTCTAACCTCAAGACTGTTCTATTTAGCGGGGGTTAAGTCGGGAGCGCTCCTGAGTAGATAATCTTGAAGGGGCGCTATATAAATCTCTTAAATGAATGAATGAATTGATTAATTAATGGC
>JACEVL010000334.1:562500-590000 GCA_020284085.1 Aporrectodea caliginosa | reverse complement strand
GGTGTGTGTTGAAAGGGACTGAGTCAAAGCGGAAGACAGATAAGGAAGAGACGAGGACTACAGTGATGAAGAGGTCAGATAAGCAGAGGACAGGGATGAAAAGGACAACGAATGAAGAGGCCAGTGGTATACAGGCAACAGCGGATGAAGTCTCGGAGATGCTCCAATGTGTCAATCAATCAATCAATCAATCAATCAATCAATCAATCAATCAATCAATCAATCAATCAATCAATCAATCAATCAATCAATCAATCAATCAATCAATCAATCAATCAATCAATCAATCAATCAATCAATCAATCAATCAATCAATCAATCAATCAATCAATCCATCAATCCATCAATCAATCAATCAATCAATCAATCAATCAACCAATCAATCAATCAATCAACCAACCAATCAATCAATCAATCAATCAAAAATCAATCAATCATCAATCAATCAATCAATCAGTCAATCAATCAATCAATCACAAAATCAATCAATCAAACAATCAATCAATCAATCAATCAATCAATCAAATATTGGAGCTTGTCAATCAACTGGGATTCGAACAGTTTGCTCTCCCGATCCTTGGTGTAGCGTTTACATTAGCGCATAAATCGCTATCGCCAGCATAATCAGGCATTTATAACTCATACAAATGAACTATCCCAAAAAACATACATTAATGCATATTATATAATAATAATATTCGTTTATTACTTCAAACTGACAAGTGCGCAGTTATATTACATAATATAGCATTAACAGATGATAACAAGTTTAAAAGGAGTCGAATTTAACTGTATGGCAGCCTGCAAGGCGCCCATCTGTCATACTGCTCATTTTACAGTCGCCCCTAGGGAGTGGAAGGCTGAGTCAACCTTATGGGGCTAGCGGGTATCGAACCCGCGTCCTTCTGATATTCGTGTCAGCGTGTTACCATTCAACCATCTTGCCGCAATTAGAGGGCTTTGAATACTCTAACGGAGAATGCAGACGTTGGACGTTGATAATGGTACAGAGCAATCGAAATAAGTCCAGTAACCTTATTTAGCTGAGAAGGAATCTTCTCGAGCGTTTTCTCGTGTTCTGTTTATTCTCGCGAGAAATCAACTCCAACGAGATATATACGCTGGAACCATAGAAGACACTGGAGTAGATTTCTCACAAGAATACGTGACTACGGCAACGAGGCCATTCCTGCATTAAACGCTTGGGAAGGCTAGCCTCGTTTTCTTTCCAATCGGTTTTTCTGACCGGCCGCTGACCTTTCGACCGGGGACTATTTTCTGTATTCCTGCGCCGCTCCGCCCGACTGCCATTAATAGCCCGCGATGTCAATAATTCATTCGGCCAGACTAATTATGAAACAATGCGAGCTCCATACGGAATTCCTCTTGCGTCTTACGCGCAACAGTTTGTAGCGAGTCACGCCTTTGGCTGCAGCGTCGCCTTTTCTCGGGGCGTATTGGGCGCCCGGACGATCTTTACAGTCTAATCTCATCAATATTTCATTGGATAGCGTGTCGTTAATTTAGTTCGGGGCTTCGTTAGCTATGTAGATGCCGAGAACGGTAAGCCGGCGATGGCGTGATGCGTCTTTTTGTAGAGGACGGCGTTCTACAAGTGGACGGCATATCGGTCCTTCTAGGGCTGGCTGACTACTGCTGTAAATCTTCGGCGATGGCTATCTTCCTGCGCCGTAGGAGGTCGCTTGGCCGCGGAACCTGTGTGTGTGTGCTAAGGCATATTGGACGTCGCGAATGAGTTGCGGGAGACATGAGCGCAAGAAGGAAGGAGAGAACGAGCGTAGAAATGCAAGAGCGGAGGAATGGGGGGGGGAGCAGGTATGATGGAAGGAAACTAGAGAGGCTCGAGGATGTCTATCTTCTAGTTCAACGAAGCAGTCTTTCGTAAGGACAATGACACAGTTTTACCGAAGGACAATGACATAGTAGGACAATGACGCAGATCTATTAAAAGGACAATGACGCAGTTGTACCAGAGGACAATGACACAGTTCTACGAACGGACAATGACACAGTTCAACCAAAGAACAAGAAGGAACTGTATAATCTACCAATGGACAATAACGCAGTTCTACCAAAGGACAATGACGTAGTTCTACCAAAGGACAATAACGCAGTTCTACCAAAGGACAATGACGCAGTTCTACCAAAGAACAATGACGCAGTTCTACTAAAGAACAACGAAGAACTGTGTATTCTACTACAGGACAATGACACAGTTCTATCTGTGCCAGATGACAATCAAATATGCTCTCCAAGAGGCCAAAGAGGCAGTTCGATCGAGGCCAATTGCGCATATTGCAGAGATCAATGAAACGGTCTCCGAAAGGCAAATTACACAGTACCTTTCCATTAATTTTGGAGACTGATCTGGTTCGAGTCCAGGCCCAGATACGAAGGTCATAGGAAGCACGGAGGGCTAGAATGGGGGGAGGGAGAAGGAAGGACAAGTGAGGCTCTTGGAGTTGTGAACACTATGCAGGCAATGAAAGGAGGCACCTGCGATTTATCACCGACCACCCACAGGACCACGCTGCTGAAGACAATGTCTTTTAAGAACATCGTCTTTCAAGAACAATGTCTTTTAAGAACAATGTCTTTTACAGTAAGAACAATGTCTTTTGAGAACAATGTCTTCTAAGAACAATGTCTTTTAAGAACAATGTGTTTTAAGAACAACATAGTTTTAAGAACAATGTCTTTTAAGAACAATGACTTTTGAGAACAATGTCTTTTAAGAACGATGTCTTTTAAGAACAATGTCTTTTAGGAACAATGTCTTTTAAGAACGATGTCTTTTAAAAACGATGTATTTTAAGAACAATGTCTTTTCAGAACAGAAACGAGAAGTCGATTACTCCGAGATATATACAAGAATGCATTTAATTCATTCATTCATTCATTACGAAGATTTATATAGCGCCCCATCAAGGTTTACTTTTATAAAACGCATCTTAGTCTGAAGGAGTCAAACAGGCAAGTCTTAGCATAGCTTTACCAGATATGTAATTAATAGTTAGATAATTAATCGTAATTAATTGTCTGGTATTGTAGCGTAGGCGTCATCTGTGCAGCACACGCTAATGTCTGAATAGTATTAGATACACTGACTTTCGGGATACAAGCCACATTCAGTGTCTGCTAGGCTACCACCATGTAGAGCCGGAATATATATCTTCGGGCAACGGTAACGTCACGTTTTCTTAGACTTAACTCTGAACTGCGATCCTGGTCAAGGTACTTTGTAGTAATAATTGCAATTGTAACTGTAATTGTAACGGTTTTTCAACTGTAATCAGTAACTTGTATCGCGCCGATGTTGTATGCATAAGAGGCATAAACCGATGGTGCTCCAAACAAGAATTAATGCGCTTAATTAAAGAAAAGATATTATTATTATTATTATTAGAAGAAGAAGAAGAGAAGTCCCTTAAGGTAGCCCTCAGGCAGCCATGGGTATGAAGCGTTAGCGACTTAATTTTATTAGCCTTAGAATATGAGAGCTGGTGGCCAGTCCTCTCCTTTGCCATCTCATCTTCCCACCGACAGTGTACGGTCAGTTACTCATTTATACTGAGTTGGCTAGGGGGTGCAGATGAGCAGAAATCTTGAACCAAATTTCTGCCATGCATTAAAACCAAGCACTAACAAGGTCAACGACCATAAGATCCGTTCACCTAAGAAAACAGAGAGGCTCGGTTGACAGACGAAAACGCCGCTGACACTTACCGTAGCAGTGCGCATGCGTGAAGCTTTCGTCACTTCCGTCGGGGCAGTGGTCGACCCCATCGCAGACGACGCTGTAGTTAATACATCCGCCGGAAGCACAGCGAAACGTCTCGTTGATCCTGCACGCCATTCTCTGGCTTCCACGCGGAGGAACGACGATACGCCGGTCGCGCCCAGCCCTGCTCCGTCCAGCGCCCGGCGCCGACAACCCCGTCCACCGCGGTCAGCGACGACTATCGCTCCTGCTCCGGCATACGGTCGCATACGGGACACGAGACGCGTGTGTGTGTATGCCAAGGAAAACAAGCGATGGATGGCGATATTATTAGCCAACTGTAGTGGTCGCTTGGACTCTGGTCTGTGACGGCTAAATCTTTTATGGCACGTCTATTGACAAATCGTCACCGCCGCCGCCGCCGCCGCCGCTAGATGGCAGCAGCAGCAGACACAAGTAGTTTCTACACAGGCAGAAGACAGGCGGCGCTGATGGATGCCAGCCACCGAGGCGAGCTGCAAGCGGTTCGCCCGTGCTTAGAAAGCCCAATGCCGAGCAGGTACATCACATCGGGCGGAGTAACAAGAATTACGAAACCTATGCTGAATTCAACCGTATTGTAAAGCATATAAGTATAATCATATAATTATGATGGTACGTATGCAGAACATCAACAGCTATCTGAATTGTGAAACTTCAATCAATCAATCAATCAATGCTTTATTGATCACCGAAAACATATAAACACGGAAACAGTTAGTTTAGTTATACATACAGTGTCAATGGGAAACCCCAAAGGAACGAACCGTTCCGCTGACAGAGTGTCGCCCGATTACAGTCAATCATTTCAACCAATGGTTTGGTTCTTAAATAACATAACCGTGAGTATTTAAGAACCGTGCAACTATCCTCTTCAAAAGTCTTCGCTTGGCCGGTGCTGTGTAAATCGCATCTGATTTATCTGTTTATCAGGGATTTAGCTAATTTATATTTCTGAAATGTTGTTCTAGGTGTCCCTAGTTAGCGGGATCTTGATCCCTTTTGGGACTCCTCTTGCGGCCAATCCTGATACTTTATGTTGAAAAATGTTATGTGTTTTCATTTGGCTTCAATAAAAGAGATTTGATTGATTGATTGATTGATTGATTGATTGATTGATTGATTGATTGATTGATTGATTGATTGATTGATTGATAGCGAAACAGAGTTTCATATCACAGACGAAAGCTTCAACTAACATTGGCGACAGAGCTAAGAAAGACTCGAGGGTCACAACAGAAAACCTAGGCATTGTTTACTACTTACGGCGTCCGGTGTAGTTTGTCACTTGGCGGTTGAGTACTGATTTCCAGGCGAGCGCATGTAGTAGATGACGTCCAAGCGCTCGGCCGCCGCCACCGCATCCATAGTCCCAGAGGCTCTTTGCTCGGTGCACCCGCGGCCGTATTGCTACGTCATATGGCGGTCGTTGACTCTCTTATCCTTTCTCTCCGATTATATATCCCTATATAACTGTAATGTGCCCGCGTCTTTTCACCTTTGTCTAAATTTATATGTTTATCTAGATATACTCACATGTATATTATAGTGTAATATAAAAGTATTTGCGAATCCTTATGCGTAAGAAGCTATGGGTAATGCTGAATAATTATATGTCATGATTCTTAAATCCTCGCGAAGTCTGTCTGTTTGTCTGTGTGTCTGCCTGTATGTCTATCTGCTTGACTGTCTTTCTGTCCGTCTGTCTGTATAACTGCCTGCCTCCTTGCTTATCTGTCTGTCTGTCTGACAATCTGTCTATCTGTTAATTTGTCCATCTGTATTGCCCGCCTGCCTGTCAGTCTGTATGTCTGTCTGTCTGCCTGTGTCTCTTCTGTGTTTTTCAGCTTCTATCGCTGTTTTATTATCAGCCTCTTTCTTTGTGTTTTGATGTGCCTTTGTTTGACTCAGTATGTGTATATTGTCTTTGTTAGCGCATCATTATTATTTTTACTCGAGGTACATAAATTATGATCTCTAAGGATGTAACAAATTAAGGATAGTATTTTCTGGTATTCGGCCTGTCTTCGTTTATTTCATGCTCAGTGGAAAGTTGAAAATGCGATTGCGTTGACGCATTGAATGGCTATGATGGATAAGTGTTTGCAGAGAAATGTAGTTTCCCTGTTGTCTCCAGTCATCTGGACAAGGTCATTGCCAAGGCAATTAAAGAAAGTCATGCCTGTTAAATTATTATTAGTATGTCGCCGTCCTGTGACTGCACACAGTCGCATGTTTTGAGTTAATTCATTTTGTGAATGTGTATAGCACCTCATCAAGAGACCTACTCAGAGGTGCTCTCTGCGCTGGCCTGTTATGATGTTAAGTGTCATTACGAACGAAAATATTACATCAGTTAGCAAAACACTGCACAGTAGGCTGAAAGAGACACCGGGGCGGGCCCACGCACACACGTGGAACCAAACAACGGATACCCATCGAAAACTGACAGATGGCATGGATGTTCAGAGTCTCTGAGCCAAGTTGCGACGATGGAGTAGTCAAACCAATACTTTCGAGATATATCTACTCAGAGAGATATCTACTCTGTGCTATAGCCTATACGAACGAAAATATAACATCAGCTTCATAGCCTATACGAACGAAAATATAACATCAGTTAGCAAAACAATGCACAGTAGGCTGAAAGAGACACCGGGGCGGGCCCACGCACACACGTGGAACCAAACAACGGATACCCATCGAAAACTGACAGATGGCATGGATGTTCAGAGTCTCTGAGCCAAGTTGCGACGATGGAGTAGTCAAACCAATACTTTCGAGATATATCTACTCAGAGAGATATCTACTCTGTGCTATAGCCTATACGAACGAAAATATAACATCAGTTAGACAAACAATGCACAGTAAGCTCGAAGAGTCACCAGGGGCGGGCCCACGCAAACACGTGGAACCAAACAACGGATTTTCATCGAAAGACCGGAGGAGGTGTACCAGGAATAAGATTCTTACCACGAGATGCTGATCAAAGAGAGGATCGGGTTTTAAAGCAGCGAGGGAAGTAAACACGGATGAACAGAGAGCGCTTGGTTGCTGTTTCACAACACGGTGTCATAACAAAGATGATTAGTGTCGCCCTCCTCCTTTCTCCAGGCTTGGGACTGGCACTACCACAGGTAAGGTAGTGGCAGAGTTAATGAACAGTGCGCATGATGACAGATGTTTTGAACGTGCTTTCTACACGAAGAGTGGCAGGCCGAAGCGTGTGCAATGAGATGCAGTCTCCTCTTTGTTCAGTTCCTTTGTTGGAGAGCTTTTTATGGCATACATCAGTTGGCAGGATTCTTGGAGAGATGTTTATTCCTGCTGAGTTCTTCGAAATCAATTTCCACCCAGTTGCTGCACTGTTTGTTTCCCTTCTTTGAAGTTCATTGTCCCCATGCAGTTATAGATATATCTATCTGTCTGTCTGTTTGTCTGTCTGTCTGTCTGTCCGTATCTCTGTCTGTCTATATATTTTATCCATCCATCCATCCATCCATCCATCCATCCATCCATGCATCCATCCATGCATCCATCCATCCATCCACCCATCCATCCATGCATCCATCCTTGCATCCATTCATCCATCCATCCATCCATCCATGCATGCATGCATGCATGCATCCATCCATCCATCCATCCTTGCATCCATGCATGCATCCATGCATGCATCCATCTATCCATGCATCCAACCATCCACCTACCCAGTAAGACGAAAACATTCGTTCACGAACACGCAGTGTTATAGTTAACTGAAACTAAAACGAAAACGAAAACTAAAGAAATAACGATAACGAAATAAAAACTGAAACTCACAAAATCGGCCAAAATCGGTAACTGAAACTAAAACAATCGAGACTAACATTAACGAAAACATGCAAAGAAAACACACAGCGAAACCCTAGCGTCCTGGGATATTCAATGTCTCTCGACAAAGAGGCGGATTCCTCGGAAATTTGAGAATCACGTGATATATGCTTTCCGCGTTTTATATTCGGCAATTCGTTCTGTAATCTTCCAATGTTTGGAATTTTATTAAGTCTTCATATGAGTCAGCAAGAAATTTTACCATATTAATCATTTAAAGGATATATTTCATGTATGATACATGGCATGTTACCATACTCTAAGAATAATGGTTTCTATTGCCTGTTTGAAGTAATTTAATGTACATTACTGATGGCTAAATATCAGTGAACGAATAACTGACACTGGCACTAAAACTAAAACTGAAGAAACTGAATCAATAACGAGGAAGTTTCAGTTTCAGTTATTAACTAAAATGAAAAATAAAAATTGACGAAAAAAATAAAACTAATAATAACTGGAACACCTAGCGTGCGAAACTAATAATAACTGAAGCTAAACCTCGAGACAAAACTAAAGCAACGCTATTGTTGAGCCACCGCGCTGCTCTGTCGTGCAAGATGTCTTTCTTCTAAGGAGAACAATGCCGTCGCCCCGAGACTCGTAGGCACATGGATTCGATTACCAACAATGACGTTGCTACATCGACTTGTGTCCAGGTAAAAGCGCTTGCCTTTACAAGACGGTATTTATAGACGAGATCCATTTTCAAGGGTCATTTAAGCTGAGATGCTTAATTAACCAACGTCACCACCGAGCCTATTATCCGACATTCTGTCTCTGTCTCTGTCTGTCTGTGTCTGTCTGTGTCTGTCTGTGTCTGTCTGTCTCTGTCTCTGTCTGTCTGTCTGTGTCTGTCTGTCTGTCTCTCTGTCTGTCTCTCTGTCTGTCTCTCTGTCTGTCTCTGTCTCTGTCTCTGGTTCTGTCTCTGTCTCTGTCTCGGTCTCTGTCTGTCTGTCTCTGTCTGTCTGTCTGTCTGTCTGTCTCTGTCTGTCTCTGTCTGTCTGTCTGTCTGTTCTCTCTAATCTCTAACGGAAGTAGCACGATGTCTAATTATAGCTGTAAATGTACGCGCTTTTCTTTAGCCACCGTATATATGGCCTCGACCCTGCTTATTTCTCAATGAACTGATCAGGTGAGATCCTTCACCACCGCTGCCCGTTTGAATGGATGCCACGCCATTTAAGATCCCTGTGTCTACGGACCGTGCTAGATAAGCTGTCATCGGTCCTTTCTGGTCGCTGACCCACGTGCCTGGAACAGTCTTCCCGCAGCTATCCAGGAAATCAAAAGCTCTATGTTTATGAAAAAAAAACCCAGTTAAAACTGTACTTGCTATCAAGGCATAATGTGCTGACAGTTGACATTGTGTATGTGTGTAAAGCATCCTAGAAGTAGCTTGCTACTGACGATGCTCTAGAAATTGTCGTCATTACAATTACATCCTAGCCGTACGCTCTAACTAACTTAGCTAACTGGTACGGTGAAGTTGTTATAAGGACTACCCTCAGGGCAGACAAATTGCAATTTTTAAGCATTAGGATTGTGAGTACAGTTAGGGTTTTAAGATACTGAGGATTAGGCAAATGCTGGACAATTTTGTTGGAGTAGGTTTGCGCTTTTTTGTGAGGGTTTCCGGAGTTCGCGGTTAAAAAAAGACAGCGTCGAATCCTACTATACCCGGTATGATTTGGTCGTTGTCCAGCACGTTAGTACATCAATGTACGTTTGTGCGTCGCATAGGAACTAATCGCTGAGCGAAAAAGTAGGTCATGAGCTATAAATAGCCGAGGTCATTGACTGAAAGTAGGTCATGAGCTTTAAATAGCGAGGTCGTTGACTGAAAGTAGGTCATGAGCTATAAATAACCGAGGTCATTGACTGGCGCGCTTCCTGGCAGAAGTAAGAGAAGACTGCTAATGAGATAACGAATACAAAACCAAAAAGAAAAGTCAATGAGTGCTTCTATGCAAATAGGGTCTGCGGCGCTGACATGGGACAGGGCTACTCAAACTGGTTCACAGCCCAACGCCGGGCCGCGGAATGTTCATTTTGATCGCACTCCTGAAAATGAGGACTTAAGTGTTCGTATATAATAACAGAGATGGACAATTTACTGGGAAATATGTAATTGAATTGCATATTACCAGTGCTTTTTTTCAGCTGGAGCGGTCCGGAGCAGCGTTCCGGGACCTTTTTCAGCTATAAAAAATAATTTAGTTAATTACAATTTTTAGTAAAAGATTATTTTAAATTAGTTAGAAACTTTAATTTCAGTGCCTTCAGTGTTTATTGATATTGTCATTGATACATATGAAGTAGAAATATTAACCTAAAATATTCCCCTATAATTGTTCTAAATTTGTTGAGTTCCGGAACCTTTTCTTCTATAAAAAAAGCACTGCAAATTACTTTGGGACTTGAAATACATGGGAAAATGTAATTGAATTACAAATTACAAATTGCAAATTATGTGATTTCAAGTAATTTCAATTACGAAATTTCAAATACTACCCATCCCTGCATAGTAAGCATTATTGTAACATTAACAAAAGTATTCTTTAAATAATCAGTGACAATATTTAATCTAAATAGCCTAATTTTATAACATATTACATATCATGTACATGCAGGGCCTATGTATAAGCTGATGTTGAAAAGTCGGTTCGCGGTAAGGCTGGTGAAATAATTAACGCTTCACAGCGTCAGAAAGTTTGAAAAGTACTGAACATAGAGGCCTACGGTTAAAGTTATAAATAGAGTTAGAATCGAGTAATCGAATTAGTCTAATCGAATCCAATTCCGACAAATATCATTCAAGTCTTTCTGCAGTATGAGTTAATTGGTTATTTACAAAATAAAAACATACCAAAACTGCTTGTAAACGCTGAGTGCAGAGCCGAGCAATCCTTAACGCTAATAATTGCAGCCTGACATTATCTGGGCTTTCGCGAAAAATAGATCTATTAGAATAGACATACCGTAATTGACGCACACAGAAATATCGACAAAAACACGCTGAAATTATGTTTAATTCGGTGCAATTGTACTCGCAGGTATACATAATCTGAATCTAAATTTAGTGTTAATTCGGCTCTGCTGAAACGCAAATTAGTCATGACGTCAGGCAATTGTTGAAAACGTCAATAACTGACGTCAACAAAATAATAATTTAATTAAAACGTCACGCAATTGTTGGGAACGTCAGTTACTGACATGAAAAATAACACAATTTAATCGTGACGTCTCGCAACTGTTTGGAACGCCAGTTACTGACGTCAGCAAAATGTTAAAGTTAATTAAAATGAATGGTTTGCGGACAATTCGCTCCCTCAAGATTCGCCCCCCACTTATCTCACTTTGGGAACAATTAATAAGAACGCTATATAACTAGCAAAATAAAAGCCGCAACTTAGGCGGAAGTCTTGTAATTACAGTTCCACATTTGACTGTTGTAAGCGGAATTTGATGTAAAAGATTCACTCAGGAAATATTGTGAAACCTGAGAGACATCTTCGCAAAGGTTTGTATATCATGTATCATCGATATCTAGTGTGAATGATAGATAGATGGGCAGACAGGCAGACAGACATGCAGACAGACATGCACACAGACAGACAGATAGACGGACAGATAGGCAGACAGACAGGCATACAGAAGGCAGGCAGGCAGATAGATAGACCGACAGATAGACGCACAGACAGACAGGCAGTCATACACACAGGCAGGCCCACAGTCAGACAGGCAGACAGACAGATATGCAGACAGACAGGTAGACAGACAGACAGGCAGACAGGTAGGCAGACCATCTATCCATCCGCCCTTCCATCCATCCATCCATCCATCCGACTGATAGACGTACATACAGGCAGTCATACATACATGCAGACAGGCAGACAGACAGACATACAGGTAAAAAATACAGACAGACGACTGGACGGACGCAGCGGGGTGGGTGCTGAGAGGAAGTGAGTGTGTCTTTGTGTTGAATGTGGTGATGATGAAATGTCTGATCCTCTGGGTCTCGGTTCATCGTCGGCTGCTGTCGTCGTCCGGATCGATCCAAAGCCACTCGACCAGAATGATCCCCTCTTCCACTTGACCAACGGACTGGACAACGATAGTGGCCTCTGGACAATGGATGGACGGACGGACGGATGGAAGGACGGTGGAAGGAAGGATGAAAGGGTGGGTGGGTGGGTGGGTGGATGGATGGATGAATGGATGGAAGGGTGGATGGATGGATGGATGGATGGATGGATGTATGGATGTATGGATGGATGGATGGATGGATGGATGGATGGATGGATGGATGGATGGATGGATGGATGGATGGATGGATGGATGGATGGATGGATGGATGGATGGATGGATGGATGGAAGGAAGGATGGATGATGGATGGATGGAATAGATGGATGGAAGGATGGATGGATTGATTGATGGATGGATGGATGGATGGATGGATGGATGCATGGATGGAAGGGCGGATGGCTGGACGGATGGCTGGCTGGAGATGAATTGAGGTTATACCCTACTACATGGTCTTAGATGCTGGTCATTTACATCTATAAAATTAATTAACTCTACATAACTAAGACCTAAGAATAGCATAACATGGCTCTCTAACACATCTATTTACAGGCTTTGATAAGAATATCTTGGGCGAGAATAACAATAACAATAAACATCACATTAAATGGGGAAGAAATAGAACAGGTGAAGAAGTTCTGCTATCTGGGAAGTGTGGTTACAGAGGATGCAAGGTGCCATGTGGAAGTGAAGAGAAGAATAGCTATGGGAAAAGATGCATTCTACAAAAGAGGGGAGCTCCTCAGAGGCGGTCTAAGCAGGAAGCTGAAGAAGAGAATGGTAAAGACATTAGTGTGGAGTGTTGTCCTATACGGCTCTGAGACATGGACAATGAGGCAAGAAGACATAAAACGACTGGAGGCTTTTGAGATGTGGATCTGGCGCAGAATGGAGAAAATCAGCTGGGTGGAGCGAAGAACGAATGAGGAAATCTTACAGCTGGTGGAAGAAAGAAGATCACTGATAGGCACTATACGTGGACGGCAGAAGAAATGGGTAGGACACATCTTAAGGAGCGACACCCTACTAAGAGACATCATTGAGGCAAGAATGGAGGGGAAAAAGATGCGAGGTAGGCCAAGAACAATGCTACTGGACTGGATGTTGTCAGAGGAGGGATACAGCGGACTGAAAAGAGAAGCAGAGAACAGAGAAAAATGGCGTCGTTGGACATATGAACCTGCCTGAGGGCAGAGAACGTAAAGAAGGGTGAGAATGGGACATCGTTACACAGCAGAGGACTATGGCTAAAACGCCAGCCTTTGCCTTCATTGGCCCTGCACTATGGAACCAGCTTCCTCCTTTGACTCGTTCCTGTTTATTAACTGGTGGGCCAAGTGCCTCTTTTCGTTGTCTCAAGACTTCTTTCTTTTCTCTGGGTCTTTCGCACTGGGAGCGCCTCTGATTCGTGTGCACTGTGAGAGGCGCTATACAAATTGATAGATACAATACAATACAATGCGACTCATATATACATGCATGTATAGGCCAAAGGAAACTTGCGTTGTATGCAGCCTTCTTTCTCTTTGAATGTGTGTGGATGAGTGTTAGACGGTGATCGAGGGACTGTTAGGGTATTCACTGATTGGGTCAATGGTTCTCTCTAGGCGCCGATGGAGAACGTATTGCCAACTGCATTAAGCACAAGTAGTCCAAGTCCAGTCGCACCTAGGATCAGGGATAAAGAGCAAGGAAGTAGGAATAGGAAGAGAACGAGGAAGTGGAGAAGGGATTGGAGAAAAAGGAGGAGGAAGACGAAGAGGAAGGAGCGAAGAAAGAGGAGGAAGAGGAGGAGGAGGAGGAGGAGCCGGGATTGGAAGGAGGAAGAGGAAGGAGAGGAGAAGGATGAGGAGGAAGAGGAAGAGGAGGCGGGAGTGGAGAAGGAGGAGAAGGAAGAGGAAGGGGGAGAAGGATGAGGAGGAAAAAAGGGAACGAAAGGGTAAGCGTCAGTACAGAAATGGGGACGCGTCAGAGGAGGAAAGGGGAAGCGTCAATGGAGTGATTGTTTTTCAGTTGGGCGTTTATCAGTTTGACGCCTTGAATAAGTGCTGGTCGATTGACCGCGTCCTGATGACCCTCCGTTGACCACTGGACATCGATTGACATCGTCTTCTGGTCCAGCCTGACCAATCGATGGTCAATGCCTCCTCCTCCATCTTCTGTATCTGTCCCTTTGCCTGTATGTCTCCAATTCTTCCTCCTCCTCCTGTTTCTTCCTCTCTTTTGCAGTCCATCTGCTCGATTGATTCACTCACCTGCCCAAAGATTCATCCATCCATCCATCCATCCATCCATCCATCCATCCATCCATCCATCCATCCATCCATCCATCCATCCATCCATCCATCCATCCATCCATCCATCCATCCATCCATCCATCCATGCATCCATCCATCCATCCATCCATTCATGCATCCATCAATCCATCCATCCATCCATCCATCCATCCATCCATGCATCCATCCATTCATCCATCCATCCATCCATCCATCCATTCATCCATTAAATCCGTCCATCCATCCGTCCATCCATCCATCCATCCATCCATCCATCCATCCATCATCCATTCCATCCATCCATCCATCCATCCATCCATCCATCCATCATCCATCCATCCATCCATCCATCCATCCATCCATCCATCCATCCATCCATCCATCCATCCATCCATCCATCCATCCATCCATCCATCCATCCATCCATCCATCCATCCATTCATACAAACATATAAACATACACACATACATGCATGCATACAATCATACATTATCCATACATCCATTTCATCCATCCATCCATACATCCATCCATACATCCATCCATTTTATCCATCCATCCACCCACCCCTCAAACCATACATCTATACATCCATTCATCTATACATACATACATCAATCCATTCATACCTCCTTTCACACCTCCATTTATCCATCCACACATCCGTGCATCCATCCTTCCATCCATCAATCCACCTACACTTCTTTCCATGCTTCCTTACTTCCATGGATCCGATCCATATACGTTTAACATAATTATCGTCGAATGCACTAAGCTCTCTTTCCATCCATCTTGATGGATCGATTGGAATTCTTCTGAGACGCCGTAATATCGAAGAAACTCCCTCCGCTGCAGTCTGACTGGCCCTTCATCTCTTCATTTCTTCGCTTCCGTAAAACGGGGTTGCTTTGGCCCATTTTAAACTTGTTTTTAATAATAAACCGATACTGTGACTGAAAATAATTGACTTAATAATTTTATTAGATGTGCATAGGGTTACAGAGAAGAAGTATACGACAAATATTTTTGGGTAATAATATTTTAACACTTTTAAAAAAAGTTTTGGGTGGGCCAAAGTCACCCCATCAGGTGGGGGTGACTTTGTCCCACAATGGTTTTCCAGTAATTAGACGAAGTGAACCTGTTACTGGGGTGACTTTGGCCCATAGAATGGGTTTTAAGAATATCTCTACATAAAACTAACACTTAATGACTACGGTACTGAACCGGTAGGCCCCTACTAGTGAAAGATTAGTAAAGGACTAGGATGTTTTAATTATATATTTCCTGAAGATTTCTTCTTCAACTGAGCTGAAGATTGTTGGTCCACCATGTTTATTTGAGTGTTAGCCATTAAGGTTTTTTGTTAGAATAGATCTAGGGATGTTGTAATGCAAGGCTGCAACTCTGTGATATTATCAGCGTCCACTTGTGACTGCTGTCAAACATTCTTCCAAAGGGTCATTAGAATAAGCCAAATAGGCCTACTGCTAGCCTACTTCCAGGAACACGTTAGTACGACCTTGGCATGACTATAAAACGAATTGGTATGCACCGACCAGTCAAAATATCCTAAAAAGTGAAACTTAGCAATCAATCAATAAATTTTCCTTTAATACAAATAAGTTGACAAGTACGCAACTTATACATTGATAAAATAAGGTCCTATTAAATGTTTAAAGATTAGATTAAGGCAATGTTTGGATAAAATTAAAACTATAGGCATGTTATACATATTGGACCATTAAATACATTGCAAATACATTACCACGGTAATTAATTATTAAAAATAAATTTTTTAAACACCACCTGCAGTACTTTACAATGTGGGCCAAAGTGAACCCATACTGTGGGTCAAAGTCACCCCAAAAGTGTTGCTTGCATTTTTAAATTACTTATTGGTGACATAGTGGAACAAACTGTGCGCCATACACATGCTCTTATAATGTACATTGAAAAGTTATAATATCACCCACGGTTTTATTAACGGTATTTCTCACAAAAAAATAAGTTTGCACATCTTCAAATTTGAAGTTTTTATAGGCTTACAAACATTTCAGGAAAATTTCAAAAAATTTTACAATGAAAAATCCCAAATTTGGTTAAAATAATGGCTACATGATTACCGATTGTTATTCGTAAAACATGTCGAAATTACGTGATAACTACGGAAAGCCAGAGCTTTACAAACTAATTTTTCAATTTGGGCCAAAGTCAGCCCGCGGGCCAAAGTAACCCCGTTTTACGGGTTCGTCATTTATTCTTCTCTTCATTTCTTCGCTTCGTCATTTATTCTTCTCTTCATTTCTTCGCTTCGTCATTTATTCTTCTCTTCATTTCTTCATTTCATCTGCTCTTCATTTCCTCATTCCTTCGTCTCTTCATTTCTGAATTTCTTCATCTCTTCATCGGTTCATCACTTAGATTCTTAATTTCTGAATTTCTGAATTTCTGAATTTCTTCTCTTCGTTTCTTCATTTCTTCTGCTCTTCATTTCTTCATCTCTTCGTCACATAATTTCTAAATTTCTTCATCTCTCAATTTCTTCATCTTCTCATCCGTTCATGTCTTCTCGTCGCAACTTCATCTTTTCTTCTCATCTTTCCATATCTTCACCTCGTCATCTCTTCACTTCTATTTCTCTTAATCTGCTCATCTCTTCTCATCGTCCTTTTATCTTATCTTCATCTCCTCATCTCTTCCGTCCATCTCTCCATCAACTCACTAGAGACAGACTTAGCTTCTCCACCGGCCCACGCAGACCACGACTCAACCTCATGCCACAGCAGCTATCGTCATCCCTCCGCCCATTGCCCTGAATCACCTTCCCTAGCAAAGTCTGTCTCCTCATCCGCTAGAAGCAGCCGATCCATCGTGCCTCCCAATCAACCGCTGACCGCATCGCATTCTGTTTTACATCAGTCGTCTGCTTTTTCAGCGGCTGACAGCGAGCATGTTGTTTTTCTAATCAGCCGCTGACTAAATAGCCTTTTACGCGGTCATCAGCCGCTAAAGCGGTCTGCCCGGTCAGCCACTGGAGACAGCAGCTGCGGCCGCATTCATCCGTCAATTCAGCCGCTGGACGAAGCAGCTAAGATCAGAGATAAAAGCATCGTCGGGGGCCCGGTGGCGCGTTAGATAACATCTGGCACAGAGAGCGAGAGGTATCGAGTTCGAGCCCCGTAGGGCGGATATGCTTTGTAGGCTGCTCTTAGCGCCGTTGTATTGCAGGCTGTCTGTTCTGTTAGTAGTTAAGATTATTGCATAACATGTAAATGTACAGCGCAGTGCGTTTGTCAGGCGCTTAATAAAGAAAAGATATTATTATTAGTATTTATTATTATTAATGGCCGCCGCACGGCTACTGACAATTCGACGTTTTTAAATGGAGAAGAGCGTTTGGGCATGCTGTCAACCCCCACGGTGGCGATAAGTCGTCTCTACAACTAGGAGACGGCGAGGATGGTCTGAACCTGCGTGGGATCTCGGCGGACCTTGATAGTAATTCCCACCCGGCGCTGTCCGTCCGTGGCTCTGGGACGGGAGACGGTTAAGGGGCCGAGGGGGAGGGGGCCGTCGGTGGAAATTTCGACCAAATGTAGATGCTCGTGAGTCGCTTTAAACGAAGATTAGAGATGAAGGATAGATGTAATGCAGCTGTCACAGACGCTCTTGCGCAGATGCAGAGTTGCAGACCGACAGACTGACTGACTGACTGACTGACTGACTGACTGACTGACTGACTGTGACTGTCTGACTGACTGACTGGCTGACTGGCTGACTGACTGACTGACTGACTGTGACTGTCTGACTGACTGACTGGCTGACTGGCTGACTGACTGACTGACTGACTGTGACTGACTGACTGACTGTGACTGACTGACTGACTGCGACTGACTGACTGACTGGTTGGCTGGCTGGCTGACTGACTGACTCACTCATTCACTCACTCACTCACTCACTCGCTCACTCACTCAACACAGAGGTCTCATTCTTGACGAGCTACTGCTTTCCGGTGCGATATCCAAGGAGCTAGCACTCGACTTGAGTGCATGACATTGGTAAGGTGTGCATTGGAGCGCACGGAAAAGTTCCTTGAAGAAATCCCAGACCTGTCACAGACGTAGTTGTAGTTTCAGTTTAACAACACTGTGTGATAACAAAGGCCGTTAGCGTCGCCCTCCGCCTTTATCCAGGCTTGGGACTGGCACTGTCAGAGTGGCGGAGTTCACCTGTTACAGCTTAAAGAGAATTTTAGTATTCTCCTCATATCAGGTGTATACCATCGGCTTACTGATCGGTCCGTGTGTTTCCTATAAATAAATGCAACAGTTAACTCCACACTCGTAGAGCCAGTGATGTTGTAAGTCAATGCACATGGAGCCAAAATGTAGGCTACAATTAATTAATTAGTGTCTTCTAATAAAGAATGTTACCTGTATAATAATAATAATAATAATAATAATAAAATAATAATAATAATAAAAATAATAATAATAATAATAATATTATTATTAGGCATTATTATTATTATTATTATTAATATTATTATTATTATTATTAATATTATTATTATTATTATTATTATTATTATTATTATTATTATTATTATTATTATTATTACTATTATTATTATTATTATTATTATTATTATTATTATTATTATTATTATTATTATTATTATTATTATTATTATTATTATTATATAAGTAACATAAACATTTGACGCAGATAGTTGGATGGAATGAACTGATTGAGTACGAGGTGCAGGTAAGTTATGCGACACTCACGCCGACACTACGACGACTAGGTAGGTCGAACCAGTGTTTGGGACGATGCAGGAGTCGGCCATGTGCCGTGGTAAGGGGAATAAGAGCAGATTGAAGGGGAGCGCATACAAGCTGTAGAAATACATCAAGCATGTAGCCTATCAACGATAACAATTTGCATTTCAAGTGTACCATTTAGATATTGAGCGTTGTTGAACGATGTTTGACATCGTTATTTCTTACAGATGAAGTTCTTCGCCATTTTGCTCTGCATTGCCATTGGCTCTGTGTTTGGTGAACTGCAACGGCCCGGATTTGGGAAGGAGAAATTGGAAGTTACCGAGGATATTGACGAAGCTCGTTCTCCTATTTCTGTCGACGATGGCAGGAAACCTTATAGCTCAGATGAAAGTCTCCGAGGAAAATATGCCAAAGGCAATTCTTTCGATCAGATTGCTGCCAACACCAAAGATGCTGATTCAGTTGAGAAGAAAACTTCGAGAAGTCTCTCGCCCAGCATCGAGACCTCGACTGTGAAACCAAGTTCTTCTAAGGCGATAAAGAAGAATTTGGAGATCATGCATTTAGGGAAACCTGCAAAAGATTTCAAGGAGTTGCGAGAAATTACTCGCCGTAACAGCACAGAATCTAAACCTTTAAAGGAAATTTCCGTTAATTTCTTGAAGATGTTGCTTATGAGCACGGATGCGCTAAGTCGTAAAGAGACGAACGTCGCAAGCAATTCAAGAAAGTTTCTTCGCAGAAAAAGAATGGCTGAGGTGGAAGATCCAACTAATCTAGTTGGAAGCTATAAGATGTATAAGAAAGTTCGTGAAAAGCTTCCCGCACAACTGAGAATGAAAACGCGGAAAACTGATACCGCTGAGGAAAAGATACTGAATAGCTACGCGACATCCAACGGCGATACGAGCAATCTTATTGCCGATTACAATTCAGCAAAATCGGCGGAGAGGGAGCAACTGAAAGTGGATGCATCGGGGTCTGGAGCAACCGAGGTGATCGACAATTACAAGGCGCTGAGAAAGGGTAAGCCGTGGAATTACATAAAATTGCGAGGAAAGTTGCAGGGATTGTTTGGAAAGCCATCGCCTTCTTTAACGGAATATGAAACATTAAAGCAAGACGAAGTGGCATCGATTGATAGTTTTCTCGGCGGATCGAACACCAATGACAGCGGAAAGGCAGAGGAAAAGGTACAAATGTACAGCCGTCCCAAGAGAAAGAAAAACCAGCAGAGGAAAAGGCCACAAATGTACAGCCCCAAGAGAAAGAAAACCCAACAGATGAAAAGGACTGGATGAGCACAGAACCGGCGGAAATCGACCCGATCAAAGAGATACAATATAAAGAACAAGACAGATTGAAACCGGACAGCTTGTTGTTGGATACTTGGATTGATGACCATAAAAATGACGATGAAACGAATTATAAGAGTGAGCACGATTCTCTGCATAGTAATGTGATATATTACGCATATCAAAGCTTCTTCAATGTGGAATTACGTTATCCATTGAGATATACAGATGACTGCGAAAAAGCATTGCTTAGTTATTCCGCAGACTCCGGCAAATTTCGGAAAGCTTATCTTGATATTTACTATGAATATAGAAGACAAGAGATTA
The DNA here is from genome assembly GCA_020284085.1 of Aporrectodea caliginosa. Classification (NCBI taxonomy): domain Eukaryota; kingdom Metazoa; phylum Annelida; class Clitellata; order Crassiclitellata; family Lumbricidae; genus Aporrectodea; species Aporrectodea caliginosa. The sequence goes on along the minus strand of JACEVL010000334.1, from coordinate 569,570 downwards.
TGGCACTGAAAAAATACTTGGCATCGAAACCAGAGAATATCAAAGAAAGGGTTCTTCTATAGTTTACAAGTGTATAAGAAACGGCAAACCATGGTATTTTATGAAGGCTTCAGATCCAACCAGTAAATTTTTCAACGGAAGTACACCAAAGCCAGTAATGGATAAGTATTTAGCCGTAAAGAAAGAAGAACTTTACACAGACCAATATCTTGATGGATCAATGACGGTAGGAATCCCAGCTCCCGCCAAAGATGGAAACATGAAAGTTGAGATAATCCAACTGGCATCGAGTCAAATTGAAAGAGGGAAAGCCAACAGGAAGCTACAGGCAGAAGTTGCACAAGTAGCCCGAGCTGAAGAAGACGAAAAGTCCGATAAGATGGAGCGAGGAGTGAGAGCCAAAGAAACGGAAACAGTTGAAGCTGAATATGACGCCTACAGAGAAAACGTTGAAAACGTCGTCACTACATCTGATGACGCTAAAGAAGATGTTGAAGTTCACGGAAGCCCTGATAACGTCACGTCTGATGATGTCATGAACACAGAGACTATCACGGACACAAGTGAGTACAAATACATTGATGCAGGTTCATGCATAGACACAAAGATATATACATAGCACACATACTTGCATATTATAAAGTAATTACTACTTGCATACGTACGCCACATATTAACAACCGAAATACAGGCCACCAGAGTCTGGTGGCCCGTTGACCTATTGACCTCTACATCAACTCTGTGTTTTATTGTTTCAAAACTGTACTAATTTTTATGTTGAGGAGTTAGTTGACGGTTATTCAATTCGATTCAAAGAACGGCTGACATTCCAAAATGGCTCCCAGTTAATCAATCAACAAATAGATCGATCCGTCCATTAATTTATCCATTTCTCCATTAATCAAAATGTTATGCATCCATCTGTTTCCATTCAACCAGCCTTCACTCCCTGCATCCGTTCATCCATCCATTAATCATCTCAGCCATTCACAAATGGCTGAGATGATTGTGGGGCGCGGTGGTGTAGAGGTATGTTCGGTGCCTTGCAGCTGGAGGGTTGCGGGTTCGAATCCACCTCAAGCCGCCGCGTAGGGACTAGAGGTCTGCGGGTAGAGCATTTTGCTACCCGACCCGTACCCGTAACACGGGACCGTTACCCGTACTCGTACCCGACCCGTACTCGAAATTACTACCCAACCCGACCCGTACCCGCGGGTATACCCGTACCCGTACCGTACCCGCCACATAATTAATAGGACTTCTCATAACCGAAGTCCCTTCCAGTCCAATGGTCTTACAAAGCATGTGGCAGTAATAATAATAGTCTGACAATCATGGTGATGACTGATGATCACAGTAATAATAATAATAATAATAATAATAATAATAATAATAATAATAATAATAATAATAATAATAATAATAATAATAATAACAACAATAGTAATAATAATAATAATAATAATAATAATAATAATAATAATAATACCAATAATAATAAACTTGTTTCGGGGGACCCGCATGCCTCTTTCAGCGTCTTTCAATTTGCACACATGGATTCAATGTTCTTGCTTTTCGGTGCACGTTTACACAATTGACCTGTGAACATGACCATTAAGTCCAGAACGACAAAACTCTTCGGATAGTTGCTTAGAGCCTGAGGGATTACACTTACCTTGGATGATTCAGAAATATAATAAATTAATAACTGTTATGCAGCCAGCCATAACACGGCAGTTTGCAACAAAATACCGCCTTCAACTATACCTAGCCTCAACTACCGTAACTGCATCAACGTGTTGTAAAGAAAGCACGGCTGCTGGACTGCCAGGTTCGGCGTCAGCTACCTCCGACCCCGGTTATCGGGACTGAAACTCAGATGAGATATAATGTAGAAAGTAGAAACGCTACGATCGGATTGTGTTGATGGAAACAAGCCATTTTGTAACTGTAAATTGAGCATCTATAAATGACTGTCAAGCTCACTAAGACACACGGACATAGGCCAACGCAAGGCTACGGTAACTAGACAAGATACCGCCAGTTACAGTAAGTCCTTGAAGGTGCAAGACTCACAATCACATGTAACTCCAAAACTTCAGTTCGGTACGGGTAAAACCGGGTATACCCGTACCCGTAATGCTCCTACCCGTACCCGACCCGACCTGTAAAATGTCTACCCGACCCGTAATCGGGTACGGGTCGAAGCGGGTACGGGTATACCCGCAGACTATAGGGACCCTGGGCAAGTCCTTCACACGCAATTGCTCATGCGCTTCGGCGTGAAACTCCGATTCAGTGTCCGCGCTGTAGTCGGGAGCGCCTCTGAGTAGAAATCTTGAAGGGGCGCTATATAAATATCTGAAATGAATGAATGAATGAAATGAAGCATGACCACATTGTTGGGCGCCCCACTTCCTACCTCAGCAGCCGTCAAATCCTGTGTGATATCTCACTGCTCGGAATTGTCGTTAGCTATCTCAAGGTTGCAGATCATTGCCAAACAGTATGCCTTTACATTACTGAGTTCAGTTCACAACGGCTACTGCACACTTTACCTCGTATATTCTCCAGTGTATATATTTTTATATACCTTATTGGTTAACTCGTTCGTTGCCCTAACTAACACTGCCACTAGTAGCCTAATTCTTCTTTAGTAACTAACTGTTAGAGCAGAGATAATATTATTTGCTATCTCAACCCATTTAATAACTAACTGTCAGAGCTTAGACAATTTTTCCAATCTGTTATCTGTTACAAGTTGCGACCTGTCAGCTTGGTGTTGTGAATAAACCAAGTTGATTGATTGATTGATTGACATTGCCGTCTAAGTCTTGACCATCTTTGCCAGGCAGAGTATAATTCCTGCCTGAAGTTCTCTTTTCGGTCTTCAATGTTTCTTTGTCTAATAGTCAGCACTGGCTCCAGGCTTCTTCCTAATCACACCTGGTGGATCTTGCATACGTCGGCTATCTTCGCTTGCGCTTCCACTCACCCATAATCTTCAATCCTCCTTGCTTAATAGTAATTCGAAAAACTCTCTTGAGTACTAATTTTTCTCTCTTTTTTGTAAAACAGAAACCAGAGATAACAGCCACCTACTGAGATTTGCGATATTGTTCGCAATGGTCATGCAACTGATAATAGCCATTCTGTAAGTATGAATATATTGTTTTCATTCGTCATTTCAATTATGATTAATATATTTGACTTGCAATGTTTTTACGATGAAACTCAACATATGACTTGCATTTATAATTTCTGGCTAGGATATTTCAGTTTACTAACAACAGCATTTCTTACAGTTAAAAGCAATAGTTGTTTGTACTAAGGGACTAACATTGAATTGGGTCATTTGCAGTTGCATCGGATTGAGTTTTTCTTTAAAATGGAGCATATGGATTTTTGTTTTAGTTAGTTATTTTCTAAACTTTATTTGTTCATTAAGATATAGAAGCGACGTTCATGAGCATAAGAATTTGACAGTAAGGTGCAAACCTAAAAACAAAAATTTAAGCGATGATGGGACGAATATTTCTATTTTGCGCAGAATCCTGGCACCGCAGAGAGATAAATTAGTCGAATGGTGTACGAGAAAAAAGAGGATAGATTCTGGTCCTGGAGAAACGGTAAGTCAGGAGGTTCTCTACTGTTCGGTAAGAATTACTTGTAGATCGAAGAATATGCATAATCAGTTAGCTATTCTATTTGTACACAGACCTAATACATCTCAATGAAACACGGTACGAAGTGCAGTTCTTTCATCGTTAACAGAGGCAGAGCTTTCTCGTTTGTTAATACGGTCATACTGCATGCCTCAATGCAGCCAGTAATATCACCTAATCATGAGTTTGCACTGTTGAGTTTTGCAGTTTATGGCTCAAGTATATGTGCGTGTCCACAGTCAAGATGGCCGCTGAGTTTGCCTTTTTTATTATGATCTTGTGAGGCTATTTCACTCTATTACGGTACTTTGTTCGATAAATAATTCTATTATTTTCTAACTTTCACGATATGTAATATTATTATTCATTCCGGAGGTATTTCTTCTCTACACTTGCAATTCATATCTTTCTGGACGCTTTTTAAGCCGCATGTAATCAAAGCCCGACGACTTGGTTGAACCTATTTTGACTAGTGTCTGTATGGAGAGCGTCGTCTTTAGAGCCAATCAAGTAAGAGTTTCTCAGAAACACGACCGCTCGGTTGGTCATCGATTCAATGATTGCTGATGAATGCCTGACTGGCACAGACCCCATTGTCTGGAGGGATATATCCGGACAATGCATTTTGTGCCGTTTACTAAGGAGTGCCAAACGGTGCAGTAACTGTGCGCAGCGGTCTACATCCTTTGTATAATATATTATGTAGGTATGTACATGTATGTATATAATGTTTGTATGTATGTATATATGTAAAAGAAGAAAAAATCCTATCCTGAATCCAACACTTCTCCCTGCCTACCTCGCCGTCTGAACACCAAACACCATCCACCTTAGCCGCCTGCCTGTCTGCCTGCCTGACTCTCTGGATTTTGACCCTTGCCTATCGATTTTGTTTTGATTGAGCGCCTGTGAATAAGCTGGTTCCCGCGACTTCGCTTTCGTGGGCGCTGTAGAAGTTCCGAGTTTACGATTACGATTACGATTATGTATGTATGTATGTATGTATGTACGTATGTATGTATGTATGTACGTATGTAGGTACGTATGTATGTATTTATGTATGTATGTATGTATGTATGTATGTATGTATGTATGTATGTATGTATGTATGTATGTATGTATGTATGTATGTATGTATGTATGTATGTATGTATGTATGTATGTATATACATATGTATGTATTTAGCGCCCCTTCCAGACTCCTACTCAGAGGCGCTCCCGACTACTGCGCGGACGCTGAATCGGAGTTTCACGCCGAAACGAATGAGCAATTGCGAGTGAAGGACATATATTTATATTTATGTATGAAGCCATCTATTATAGGGCGTTTTAGGTACTTTAAAAGTCACTGAAATGCTTCAATGATTTTAATTGCAGTGTTTGTTTTTTTATTTTTGAATTTTTTGAATCATCAGATATTGAACTGCGTATGATATAATTGTAGTAGCTTTTAAAATAGTATAAACACTGTTGGAATCATTTCTTGCATCAACATAAATCCAGACTTTTTGTTTTTGTCGTTTTTCAAGGAACCCTTGCAAGCAGGAGAAAAGGTCTTTGCTACTGGACCGACCAGCAAAGTCCTCAACGTCTCCTCTCAACGCCGCCGCCCTGATGTAGCGGATGCGACCCAGTGAGCTCGCGTCTAGGCCATCATGCGGAACACCATCAAAAGCAACAATAATTTCGATGTCTTTAAAGTACAATTATTAATTTTCACGATTTTCTATACTGAACCCCATTATATATTTTCTTATGCTGAAACAAATCATTTATACCGAATGTTCTTATCTTAACATCATTCCTTTTTTACTGGTGCTATATTGGTTAGGTCAAAACTTTCGTTATATACTCACGAGTGTTTTATGCTGAAACAAATCATTTATACCGAATGTTCTTATCTTAACATCATTCCTTTTTTACTGGTGCTATATTGGTTAGGTCAAACTTTCGTTATATACTCACGAGTGTTTTTGGATGGCTTTTTGCAATAGTAAAGAAACTTTTCGAATTTAGCAACTATCCGTAACATAGCGTTCACATATTAATATCTACCTGAATTTCGCACATCAAACTGTTCTGCGTGTAGTAATATTAACACACAGATTATAACAACGGGTGTGGACTTAATTTGTGCTAAACCATTTGCATGAAATGATCCAATGTAACAGTCGGCGACTGTCCGAGTGTCTAACCGAAAAAAAGACTGACTGACTAAATGACTGACTGAACGACTGACTGACTGACTGACTAAATGACTGACTGGACGACCGACTGACTAAATGACACACTGACTAAATGACTGACTGAACGATTGACTGACTAAATGACTTACTGATTAGAACGAGTGACTGACTGACTAAATTACTGACTGAACGACTGGCTGACAAAATAACTGATGGACTGAACGTGACTGGCTATATGACTGACTCAATGACTGACTGAACGACTCACTGACTAAATGACTGACAGACTAAATGACTGACTTAACGATTGACTGACAAAATTACTGATTGACTTCACGTGACTTACTGTGACTGATTAAATGACTGGCTGAACGATTGATTGACTAAATGACTGACTAAATGACTGACTGAACGAGTGACTAACTGACGAAATTACTGACTGAATGATTGACTGACAAAATAACTGATTGACTGAACGTGACTGGCTAAATGCCTGTCTAAAAGAGTGACCCGTGCATGGCAGAATGCTCACGCAGACGTCTTTAATACAACAGTCATCTGAACGAGATGATATTTCGTGTCGAATGTTATCGATTACTTTTGAAATTGGTCGAATTATGTTCCACTTTGGACGGATTATATCTGCTCAGCCTCAGCACATATTGCGTGTCTATCTGGTCGCCGCAATTTCGAAATTGGGAGATTTATATAGCGCGCTCTTCTTCGTTCCTGTCAGGTTTCTGAAGAAGTTCGCGTCTACTTTTGATTTATTCTACACTGCTTTCGAAAAGCGGATTCTATCTGCGCTTTGAAGTTGATGTCGATAGATTGGGTGTTGCATGGACCCCTCCGCTGCCGCTTTGACCTCATGTTGCACTTTGTGACGAATATGTAGTAGTAGTTTCAGTTTAACGACACTGTGTGATAACAAAGATCATTAGCGTCGCCCTCCTCCTTTATCCAGGCTTGGGACTGGCACTGGCAGAGTGCAACCAGTGTGGCGGAGTTAGAGACGAATATCGCACGACATCCTGCTTAAATATCCGGTTCATATCTTGGTCGAAGAACTGCAACCGACAGCACTCATAATTGTTATTATTAACAACAGAATTTGTTACAGGTAGAGGTGTCTGAACACGGTTTCTTTTGCGATGCTGTTGTTCATAGAATGTTGTTTATTCCGATTGATTGAAGCGACCGGCTTATAACGCGGAGAGCA
>JACEVL010000334.1:552500-557500 GCA_020284085.1 Aporrectodea caliginosa | reverse complement strand
CAAATCTTACCCACCCCTGAAGAGCTTTGTAAAAAGGCTGACATAGACCTCTTTAGAAACATCTAAACAAATACTAGCCACACCCTCCATGACCTTCTCCCCCTGTCAATTGTACTGGTCATGACCTGCGCCCATGCTCACATAACCGTGTTTTTCTTAGATTTGATTCCCTTATTATTATTATTATTATTAAATAAATTTATAACGCGCGCAAGGTCACACCGAAATGTGAATCTGAGGCGCGGATAGTCAGACGTCAGGTGAAGATGCACTTAGATTTCCAAAATCCTTGATTTTCCAAATTCTTACCAGGCATTGTGCCATGTTCTGCTTCAAATCCTAGGGGACTTAGAACGGTTGTGATACAACTTCTGCACTTTGGTATCAGAAAATCAAATGCTTTCAAAAAAGATTGTTGATTGTTCAGATACCCTTGCTCTTTCAGAAACCGTGGGATCAGAAACAGCTTCACTTGGAGATGTCCCACGCTTAAGTTTGTTGATCTATGTTGTATAGTGAAACAAAGGAGACACATTTTGAATCACTTGTGCTATTTAACATACATGCATTTAATTGTGCAATGGAAGTCGTTGATGGCCACTTATTTGGATCCAGAGAATTGGGGTTGGAAGATCAAGGGTGGTATGTGTATTGTGTATGCCAGTACCCACTGATCTCAAAGCTGCACCATCAGCACCTAAAATTAATGTTATCAGTTGCAACTGTCACAGTTCGACTGGTAATTGTTGACCAGCTACTGCATGCACTAACAAAGCAAATAGAGTGGCACTGGCCTGAAATATATGGACAAGAACACTTTGTTATCAGCTTGCCTAGCATCTTGAGAGCAGCCATTTCAATATGCAAGCCACCCATGATGGGTGACTTGCATATTGAAATGGTTGCTCTCAAAATTCTAGCAACTGGTTGGATGGTTCGGGTTGGGTTCAGTGTTTAGAGAATGTATACTCCAAGTACTGTGATGATATCCATGGTGAGAGCATGTGTCAACCGTCTTATTATGCCTTTGCATGTTCTTGTTTTTACTTGTGAAGTTGAGACTCACTTGAGATGTTGAATAGAGACTCACTTGACGCATGAAATAATTTTCACCAGAAGGGGCCACAAAGGGTCATCCATACCCGTCGTCATCCAAGGGGCTGAAAGGGTTGACACACTTGTTGTGTAAACATCAATAATTAAATAAGTCCCTTGGCAGACCTATTTGTTCGAGGGTGTGGCTCGGAAGATTGTACGGAATTAAAACGTTCCGGGGTTGGCGTCATCAGGTACCTTCGGCCTAACGTACTGCTGCTACTGCATGGCTGTGTTACGGGGCCTTCCGAGAGATGTGGCAATCCTGCGTTGAATGTCGAGGTCAGGAAAAGTCAACGTTAGGCGTAACAGATGCGTCATGAGGATTGAAACATCCCATAATAATATTATCATCTGATATGTGCTTCAGCCACTGCCCAAAAAATAAGGGTCAACAATGGTATAAGCGTATAAAAGAATTAAAATTTCTATCGATTTACTTTCACTGTTAAAACTGTAAACTTACGACTCACATGTTGCGTGTTTACAATTATTGACCTCTAGCACAGTTAAGTGACCCAACCTACTGCGCATGCGCCCGCTACATTGATTCGTTAGTAGCGGTGATTTATTAATGCGCTACCGCCAAAAACATAGTTCTTTATTAATTTGCTTCCTAAAAAGATGCAAATTCATCTTGAACTGTGTATCTAGTTTTGCAATATCTATACACAAATATGTACACGAAAACATTAAATTTAGCTTGTCATCAGTTTTTTCCGGGTTACTCTGCTTGTCTGCCTACCTATAATAGTTCTCGCCGTCGCATTGGACTTGACTCAATTAGTCCAGACTCGAACCAGACTGGACAGGACTACAATGGATCGGACTTAACAAGATTGAACAAGACAATGAATCAACCCATTGTTCTCTTCTCTTGCAACATTGACCGCTCGCGCAGTGAAAGGCTTGAGAAATGCGCTACAAAAATTATTGCATGCACGCATACATACATACATTACACTACATACATACATACGTACATACGTACATACGTAACATACATACATACATACATACATACATACATACATAGTATACATACATATATACATACATACATACTGTCATACATACATACATACATACATACATACATACATACATACATACATACATACATACATACATACATACATACATAGTATTACATACATATATACATTCATACATACTGTCATACATACATGCATACATACATACAGCATCATACATTACATACATACATACATACATACATACATACATACATAGTATTACATACATATATACATTCATATATACTGTCATACATACATGCCCTACATACACATTACATACACTGATGGCAAGACGATTTTTACATACATACATACATATAGAATAATACATACTTAACATACAATGTTAGTCATACATACATAGTTACATACATAAATACATACATACATACATACATACTGTCATACATACTTACATATTATACATACTTACACTATCGTGCACTAACTATAATGTGATCTTCGTTAAACACAGTTGCAGCCCGTTTACTTACTTACTAACACACCTGTAGACGCGAGCAAGTTTCGTCACGTGACTAATGGCCGATGTCATCATGGTCGATGCCTGCGTCATTAATTTATATAGCGCCGTCGTTGTCGGTGGCTGCTTTTGGTCGTCCATCGATTGGCCTCCGCGAATGATCAAGCTGTTTCGTCGACCAAGAACCAGAAGAAGAAGACGAAGACGACGACAAAGAAGAAGAAGAAGAAGAATAAGAAGAATACGTCAATCGATGACCACAGAGACACCCACGCCACACGCTCCCCACCCTCAAACCCGTGCAGCGCTCCATTCTACCAGCCAGAGATACAGGACATTTGCATCGGTTGGTGTAATGTGGTGCAAATACCGGTTTCAGGGCGTTTATAGCGAAATAGGAAGTGATGGTGACACCTAGACCTAGAGAAACGAAGCCAAGGACTTCTAGTTTCTATCTTTGCTATTATGAAAGCCTCTATTAATATCCGTCTTAATCAAAATTCGCAAACGCAGAACTGGAGCGAAATGAAATTTCTTCTTTCGAATTTCTAGGTCAACGGAACTATTTTCAGCTCGATAAGTCGTTTCAATTCCGAATAATATTTTAAGCCCAGCGGCGAGATTTGAAGGAGATTTGATGGAGATTTGATGGAGATTTGATGGAGATTTGATGGAGATTTGAAAAAGATTTGATGGAGATTTGAAGTTTACATTCCAAATCCGTTGGAAATTATCCTTTTTGGTGCGTCCATTCGCTAAGGGTCTACTACTGCTACAAAGCCTACACCACCACCCAACACCACCACCACCAACTAACAATAATAATAATAATAATAATAATAATAATAATAATAATAATAATAATAATAATAATAATAATAATAATAATAATAATAATAATAATAATAATAATAATAATAATAACAATAACAATAACAATAACAATAACAATAACAATACCAATAATAAATAATAATAATAATAATAATAATAACAATAATAATAATAAATAAATGATAATAATAATGAATAATAACGATAATAAAAATAATAATAATAATAATAATAATAATAATAATAATAATAATGTAATAATAATAGATTGGTGCAGCTGTCTTCGTAATAAAAGGTGACTGAAGAGGTTTTTACACAAAGAGTGATGGTACAATGGCCATGGGACAAGGGACTAAACCCACTCCTCATAATACTCTGTGAAAAAGCCTTTCGGCTTCCCCAAAACTAATCAGACCCTGTTGAAACTGGCTGAAAAATTATGATCGAAAAGTTGAACGGAACGGTTCATTTTACGCTTGCTTTGTTGTTGTCGAAAGACTTGATTGATGAAATGGCCTGATAGTAAATTATGCATACTGCAATTCGGTTTCCGTCAGTCATAATCACTGAATCGATCACTTCATTTAAAACACGACCCATTAAAACGCCACTTCGAACATCTGATTGCTTGCGATCAGTGGCGTAAATAACGGGGGAACAGAGGGGGATTGTCCCTCTCCCCAACCTTTGACTGAAGTCCCTCTGGTCCTCCTCAAAATGCAAATCTCCGGCGTCCGAGAACATTCTGTTATTCCAAAGTTAAGTACAGATTTTCGCATCTGCTTGTGATGCGTTCAGTTGGTGCTATGGTACCTGTACGTGGCAGTATACAGTCTGGTGCTGCGTGTATTGAAACAACACTGCTGGTAGAAAATTAGTGAATTCTTTGCTACTACAGTAAGGCCTACAAAGTACGAAGAATATCCAAGAGATATTTGCGACTGAGACCAGGCGAGACCCGAGACCAGATGAGACCCGAGAGCCTCATCCTCGACACCAGAGTATTACACAAATTATATACACATGCACATACACACACCTACACACACCTACACACACACACCTACACACACACACACACACACACACACACACACACACACACACACACCACTTCAATAGCGCCCTTGTCTTGATGCATGGAGCTTCAATCTTAAGGTTGCTTCCAGTCAACTCGCAGCTAAAGTCATCATTCACTTGAGAAGTCAGGTTCGAAATCCGATAAGTCAGAAACTTGAAGCCGAGCTACGGAGGGTAAGCAAGCTGAGACAGCGAAGTCTCAAGTCAAGTTCTCAATGACACATTATTAGAAAACTGATAAAACGCATTAAACTAGGCAGCGAGTCTCAAAGCCTCGGATCAGCCACCATCGAGAGCGTCCGAGAACTTAACTCTGGCTCCAATACCAAGTTGTTCGTAGGCTTATCTCAAATCCACGGGTGTAGCCTTGTCTATCAAAAACCTTTCTTCTCCGAGCTTAACATGGCAGGCAGGGAGCTGCAGGATCTTATACTGCGACGGATGCAGTGCATCTCCTAGCGCTTCATCAT
>JACEVL010000334.1:367500-547500 GCA_020284085.1 Aporrectodea caliginosa | reverse complement strand
GATTCTGTACTCAATGCTCCTCGTCCCTAACGATCTCTTGGGCAGCTGATGAGTTTGTATCGACTTTGATAGGTTCATTTGACCGAGTTTTATTTCGTTTGCCTTGGTGCATTGTACTATAGCCCACATACATAAAAACATACATTAGTAGATACATTCATTCATTCATACATACATACATACATACATGAATGCATACATACATACATACATGCATACATACATGCATGCCTACATTCATACATACATGAATTTATATATTCATCTATACATAAATCCAATAATACATTAATCTGTACTTACATACAGTACATATATTTATGCACACATACATACATGCACACATACATACATGCATACATAGAAACACATGCATACATACATACATACATACATACATACATACACACATACATACATACATACATACATTGCATATATACATACATACATACATACATACATACATACATACATACATACATATATACATACATAAATACATACATACATACATACATACATACATACATACGCACAAATACATACATACATACATACATACATACATACATACATGTTATTTACATACATACATACATACATACATACATACATACATACATACATACATACATACATACATACATACATACACATACATACATACATGCATACAGCTTTAATGTAGTTCTCTAATCGTATTCCAACCGATGTCGTATAGAGCGCAGTACTTCATCATATAATTCTTATTCAACCCCATGCGCTTAGTCCATCAGGTGAATGGACGAGGGAGGGAGGCTGAATTTCGTCGGTGGAGAGATGGTGCGGCGGCTTATGAGAAGGGAGGCGGGCAGCGGGGGAGACTTAATCCGGATGAACTAACTGATGGGTCCCAGACGAGACTGGAATAAGAATTGCACCGGGCCTCCAACGCCACCGCCTCCCCCGAGAGGAGGGGCATCGCGCGCCCCCTCTCAGGCTCTCCCACCGCCCGACAGGGGGCCAGTGACAGCCCATGCTAAGCTAAAGATTACGTGATCTGTCATGGCGTTTCCACCCCATCCCCTATTCCATCACCCTTCAGATTGAGGAGTGGCCACGCCGTAACCGGGTTAGGCGCTGGCACGATTCAATCACGTCTACTCATCTTCTGGGAAGCAGACTGCGAAGTCCTCCACCACAACCGCCTCTGGTGTGATGCTGATTTTCACCATAGAGACTACACAGACACAGACGCAGACATACACACACACACATACAAACACACATACACACATATCCGTCTATTTATCTCGTTCCATGTCTCTGTCTATCTGTCTACCTGACCGTCTTTCTGTCTGTCTGTGTGTATGTCTGTCTCTGTCTGTCTCTGTCTGTCTCTCTCTCAATATATATATATATATATATATATATATATATATATATATATATATATATATCTGCATAATCGGTTAATCGGTTATCTGGTCATCAAACGGCACGCTGTATAAATATAGTTATAGACCAATCACAGCGATATATATAATAAGATCATCGTGTAATTGGATGATGTTTATTAGTCTGGATTTGAGGAATGAATATTATAGACAGGTGGCTGGTTAAGAAGAAGACGAATCTCCTCTAAGTCTCCAATCCGAAAAGGAAGTTGCTGGATGATTGCCAGATGACTGCCGGATGATCGCCGGATGATTACTGGATGATTACTGGATGATTGCCAGATGATTGCTGGATGACTGTTGTATATCTGCTGGATGACTGCCGTATGATTATATTATTAAATGATTGCTGGATGACTGTTGTATGCCTGCTGGATGACTGCCGGATGACTGCCGGATGATTACTAGATGACTGCCGGATGATTATTAAATGATTGCTGGATGACTGCTGGATGACAGCTGGATGATTGCTGGATGATTGCTGGATGACTATTGGTTGATTGCCGGATGATTACTAGATGATTGTTAGATGACTGCCGGATAACCGCTGGATGACTGCTGGATGACTACTGGATGACTGCCAGATGACTGCTAGAATAGATGACTGGGTATCGTGCCATCGAGCAGTAATAATTCTGAATAGCGAGATATTATGCACTATTTGCAAGTTTGTGTGTTTCTGGGCCTTTCATCGTCATTGATCTAAACGTTGTTGGTCAGAGTCACGGCAATTAGCAATTAGTCAAGACTAGCAGATAGTAATTAGGATCATTAGGAGGTTCCTAGTCCAGCTGGGATCATCGCGATATGCACGAAATAATGACTAATAAACACAATGCCGATCAGGTTTGATACGTGTGAAGTTTCTGTTTAACGCTGTGGTGTCTTAGCGAAGGTGATTAGCGTTGCCCTCCTCCTGTGATCAGGCGAGGGACTGGCACTACCAGAGTACAACAGCGGGAAAGTTAAGATAGGGTCATTAGGGGAATTTGTTTGTGTGCCTTACTGACGTGGCTTTTTAAACAATGTTTGGGGCAAGTCACACCATGACACGTCCCAAGATGGGAGAGCCACTTTTGGTGGACTGCATTGATGCAATTATAGTAGGAGTACTGTTCCATTATTGTTCCTTTATTGCCTTTTTGGGCCTAAGTAGAATATACAAAACAGGTAGGAGTAAGAGATGTATGTAATGTCTTTGAATGAGAAAACAGTAAAACAATACCTTCAGCACTTGAAGAAGAAGAGCAGTCCCTTAAGCTAGCCCTGAGGGAGCCGTAAGTATGAAGTGTTAGCGACTTCATTTTCTTAGCCTTGGCATATGAGGGCGGGTGGCCTGACCTCTCCCTCACCGTCTCATCTTCCCACCGACAGTGTACGGTCATTGTACTCATTATAACTGAGCTGGCTATTGATGGGAAAACAAAGAACAAAAGATGCCTTTGAATAGCGAAATGAGGGATATCGTTTGCGAAATATGTGGATTCAAGAGTTGCGTTAAGCTCTTGGCGCTCGTCTTAATTCTTGACGAGTACAAAGGGGACCTATGGATCCTCGATCCGTGCTGTCGCATGTGATCCAATGCTTCCGTTGTCCGGATTTGCGACGACAGATGGAGATCCAGGACGGAAACGAATCGGGATTGAGCGAGTCTTTGGTCGGCGGAAGAGGATGTCCGGATCGAAATATCCGCTGACGTTGCTCGAACTGAAAGTAGATGAAAGACAATGCAGTGGTTATTCGCTGACAGCTGCATCATGTATTGTAGAAGAAGAAGAAAAAGAAGAAGGAGCTAAAAGAAGGAGGATGAGGAGAAGAAGAGGAAGAAGAAGGAGAAGAATAAGAAGGAGGTGCTAAGAGGAGGAGGAGAAAGAGAAGAAGGCGAAGGAGGAGGAGGAGGAGGAAGAGTTAAGAAAAAAAGGAAGAACAAAACTAAGAGGAGGATGAGGGGACGAAGAAGAAGGAGGAGGAGAAGGTGGAGGAGCTAAGAGCAGGAAGAGGAGAAAGCGAAGAAGGAGGAGGAGGAGGAAGAGTTAAGAAGAAAAGAAGAATAAAACTAGGAGGAGGAGGAGGGGAACAGTGGCGTAAAGAAGAAGGGCAGAGGGGCAGCCGCACCCGTGCGCAGCACCAGAGGGGCGCAGAATTAGCTTTCAGTGGTACACAGTACTATGACACGAACGAATAAAAGTCAACAAGAAAATTAAAAGGAGGCGCAGTTATCAACCCTTCCCCCTGGGCGCTGAAACCTTCGTTACAACACTGGAGGGGAACAAGAAAAAGAAGGAAGAAGAGGAGGAGAAGGAGTAGGAGAAGACGAAGAAAAAAGGATGAAGATGATGATAATGAAGATGATGATTGTTATGATGAAGAAGAAGAAGAAGAAGAAGATGATGATGATGATGATAATGATAATGATGACGATAATGATGATGATGATGGTGGTGATGATGATGATGATGATGATGATGATGATGATGATGATGATGATGATGATGACGACGACGATGATGATGACGATGATGATGATGATGATGATGAAAAAATAAGAAAAAGTAAGAAATGAGTTATTGAAATGAGTTATTGAAATGAGTTATTGAAATGAGTTATTGAAAAGTTATTGAAAAGAGTTATTGAAAAGAGTTATTGAAAAGAGTTACAGTTATTGAAAACAGTTATTGAAAACAGTTATTGAAAACAGTTATTGAAAACAGTTATTGAAAAGAGTTATTGAAAACAGAGTTATTGAAAAGAGTTATTGAAAAGAGTTATTGAAAAGAGTTATTGAAAAGAGTTATTGAAAAGAGTTATTGAAAAGAGTTATTGAAAAGAGTTATTGAAAAGAGTTATTGAAAAGAGTTATTGAAAACAGTTATTGAAAACAGTTATTGAAAAGAGTTATTGTTATTGAAAAGAGTTATTGAAAAGAGTTATTGAAAAGAGTTATTGAAAAGAGTTATTGAAAAGAGTTATTGAAAAGAGTTATTGAAAAGAGTTATTGAAAAGAGTTATTGAAAAGAGTTATTGAAAAGAGTTATTGAAAAGAGTTATTGAAAAGAGTTATTGAAAAGAGTTATTGAAAAGAGTTATTGAAAAGTTATTGAGTTATTGAAAAGAGTTATTGAAAAGAGTTATTGAAAAGAGTTATTGAAAAGAGTTATTGAAAAGAGTTATTGAAAAGAGTTATTGAAAAGAGTTATTGAAAAGAGTTATTGAAAAGAGTTATTGAAAAGAGTTATTGAAAAGAGTTATTGAAAAGAGTTATTGAAAAGAGTTATTGAAAAGAGTTATTGAAAAGAGTTATTGAAAAGAGTTATTGAAAAGAGTTATTGAAAAGAGTTATTGAAAACAGTTATTGAAAGAGTTATTGAAAAGAGTTATTGAAAAGAGTTATTGAAAAGAGTTATTGAAAAGTTATTGAGTTTATTGAAAAGAGTTATTGAAAAGAGTTATTGAAAAGAGTTATTGAAAAGAGTTATTGAAAAGAGTTATTGAAAAGAGTTATTGAAAAGAAAAAAGAGTTATTGAAAACCGTTATTGAAAAGAGTTATTGAAAAGAGTTATTGAAAACAGTTGTTGAAAACAGTTATTGAAAACAGAAAAGAGTTATTGAAAAGAGTTATTGAAAAGAGTTATTGAAAACAGTTATTGAAAAAAAGTTATTGAAAAGAGTTATTGAAAAGAGTTATTGAAAAGAGTTATTGAAAAGAGTTATTGAAAAGAGTTATTGAAAAGAGTTATTGAAAATTGAAAGTTATTGAAAAGAGTTATTGAAAAGAGTTATTGAAAAGAGTTATTGAAAAGAGTTATTGAAAAGAGTTATTGAAAAGAGTTATTGAAAAGAGTTATTGAAAAGAGTTATTGAAAAGAGTTATTGAAAAGAGTTATTGAAAAGAGTTATTGAAAAGAGTTATTGAAAAGAGTTATTGAAAAGAGTTATTGAAAAGAGTTATTGAAAAGAGTTATTGAAAAGAGTTATTGAAAAGAGTTATTGAAAAGAGTTATTGAAAAGAGTTATTGAAAACAGTTATTGAAAAGAGTTATGAAAAGAGTTATTGAAAAGAGTTATTGAAAAGAGTTATTGAAAAAAGAGTTATTGAAAAGAGTTATTGAAAAAAAGAGTTATTGAAAAGAGTTATTGAAAAGAGTTATTGAAAAGAGTTATTGAAAAGAGTTATTGAAAAGAGTTATTGAAAAGAGTTATTGAAAAGAGTTATTGAAAAGAGTTATTGAAAAAGTTATTGAAAAGAGTTATTGAAAAGAGTTATTGAAAACAGTTATTGAAAAGAGTTATTGAAAAGAGTTATTGAAAAGTTTATTGAAAAGTTAGTTATTGAAAAAAGTTGTTGAAAACAGTTATTGAAAAGAGTTATTGAAAAGAGTTATTGAAAAGAGTTATTGAAAAGAGTTATTGAAAAGAGTTATTGAAAAGAGTTATTGAAAAGAGTTATTGAAAAGAGTTATTGAAAAGAGTTATTGAAAAGAGTTATTGAAAAGAGTTATTGAAAAGAGTTATTGAAAAGAGTTATTGAAAAGAGTTATTGAAAACAGTTATTGAAAAAGAGTAATTGAAAAGAGTTATTGAAAAGAGTTATTGAAAATTGAAGTTATTGAAAAGAGTTATTGAAAAGAGTTATTGAAAAGTTATTGAGTTATTGAAAACAGTTATTGAAAAGAGTTATTGAAAAGAGTTATTGAAAAGAGTTATTGAAAAGAGTTATTGAAAAGAGTTATTGAAAAGAGTTATTGAAAAGAGTTATTGAAAAGAGTTATTGAAAAGAGTTATTGAAAAGAGTTATTGAAAAGAGTTATTGAAAAGAGTTATTGAAAAGAAAAGAGTTATTGAAAAGAGTTATTGAAAAGAGTTATTGAAAAGAGTTATTGAAAAGAGTTATTGAAAAGAGTTATTGAAAACAGTTATTGAAAAGAGTTATTGAAAAAAGAGTTATTGAAAAGTTAGAAAAGAGTTATTGAAAAGAGTTATTGAAAAGAGTTATTGAAAAGAGTTATTGAAAAGAGTTATTGAAAAGAGTTATTGAAAAGTTATTGAAAAGAGTTATTGAAAAGAGTTATTGAAAAGAGTTATTGAAAAGAGTTATTGAAAAGAGTTATTGAAAAGAGTTATTGAAAAGAGTTATTGAAAAGAGTTATTGAAAAGAGTTATTGAAAAGAGTTATTGAAAAGAGTTATTGAAAAGAGTTATTGAAAAGAGTTATTGAAAAGAGTTATTGAAAAGAGTTATTGAAAAGAGTTATTGAAAAGAGTTATTGAAAAGAGTTATTGAAAAGAGTTATTGAAAAGAGTTATTGAAAAAAGAGTTATTGAAAAGAGTTATTGAAAAGAGTTATTGAAAAGAGTTATTGAAAAGAGTTATTGAAAAGAGTTATTGAAAAGAGTTATTGAAAAGAGTTATTGAAAAGAGTTATTGAAAAGAGTTATTGAAAAGTTAGTTATTGAAAAGAGTTATTGAAAAGAGTTATTGAAAAGAGTTATGAAAACAGTTATTGAAAAGAGTTATTGAAAAGAGTTATTGAAAAGAGTTAAAAAGAGTTATTGAAAAGAGTTATTGAAAAGAGTTATTGAAAAGAGTTATTGAAAAGAGTTATTGAAAAGAGTTATTGAAAAGAGTTATTGAAAAGAGTTATTGAAAAGAGTTATTGAAAAGAGTTATTGAAAAGAGTTATTGAAAAGAGTTATTGAAAAGAGTTATTGAAAAGAGTTATTGAAAAGAGTTATTGAAAAGAGTTATTGAAAAGAGTTATTGAAAAGAGTTATTGAAAAGAGTTATTGAAAAGAGTTATTGAAAAGAGTTATTGAAAAGAGTTATTGAAAAGAGTTATTGAAAAGAGTTATTGAAAAGAGTTATTGAAAAGAGTTATTGAAAAGAGTTATTGAAAAGAGTTATTGAAAAGAGTTATTGAAAAGAGTTATTGAAAAGAGTTATTGAAAAGAGTTATTGAAAAGAGTTATTGAAAAGAGTTATTGAAAACAGTTATTGAAAAGAGTTATTGAAAAGAGTTATTGAAAAGAGTTATTGAAAAGAGTTATTGAAAAGAGTTATTGAAAAGAGTTATTGAAAAGAGTTATTGAAAAGAGTTATTGAAAAGAGTTATTGAAAAGAGTTATTGAAAAGAGTTATTGAAAACAGTTATTGAAAAGAGTTATTGAAAAGAGTTATTGAAAAGAGTTATTGAAAAGAGTTATTGAAAAGAGTTATTGAAAAGAGTTATTGAAAAGAGTTATTGAAAAGAGTTATTGAAAAGAGTTATTGAAAAGAGTTATTGAAAACAGTTATTGAAAAGAGTTATTGAAAAGAGTTATTGAAAAGAGTTATTGAAAAGAGTTATTGAAAAGAGTTATTGAAAAGAGTTATTGAAAAGAGTTATTGAAAAGAGTTATTGAAAAGAGTTATTGAAAAGAGTTATTGAAAAGAGTTATTGAAAAGAGTTATTGAAAAGAGTTATTGAAAGAGTTATTGAAAAGAGTTATTGAAAAGAGTTATTGAAAAGAGTTATTGAAAAGAGTTATTGAGTTATTGAAAAGAGTTATTGAAAAGAGTTGTTGAAAACAGTTATTGAAAAGAGTTATTGAAAAGAGTTATTGAAAAGAGTTATTGAAAAGAGTTATTGAAAAGAGTTATTGAAAAGAGTTATTGAAAAGAGTTATTGAAAAGAGTTATTGAAAAGAGTTATTGAAAAGAGTTATTGAAAAGAGTTATTGAAAAGAGTTATTGAAAAGAGTTATTGAAAAGAGTTATTGAAAAGAGTTATTGAAAAGAGTTATTGAAAAGAGTTATTGAAAAGAGTTATTGAAAAGAGTTATTGAAAAGAGTTATTGAAAAGAGTTATTGAAAAGAGTTATTGAAAAGAGTTATTGAAAAGAGTTATTGAAAAGAGTTATTGAAAAGAGTTATTGAAAAGAGTTATTGAAAAGAGTTATTGAAAAGAGTTATTGAAAAGAGTTATTGAAAAGAGTTATTGAAAAGAGTTATTGAAAAGAGTTATTGAAAACAGTTATTGAAAAAGTTATTGAAAAGAGTTATTGAAAAGAGTTATTGAAAAGAGTTATTGAAAAGAGTTATTGAAAAGAGTTATTGAAAAGAGTTATTGAAAAGAGTTATTGAAAAGAGTTATTGAAAAGAGTTATTGAAAAGAGTTATTGAAAAGAGTTATTGAAAGAGTTATTGAAAAGAGTTATTGAAAAGAGTTATTGAAAAGAGTTATTGAAAAGAGTTATTGAAAAGAGTTATTGAAAAGAGTTATTGAAAAGAGTTATTGAAAAGAGTTATTGAAAAGAGTTATTGAAAAGAGTTATTGAAAAGAGTTATTGAAAAGAGTTATTGAAAAGAGTTATTGAAAAGAGTTATTGAAAAGAGTTATTGAAAAGAGTTATTGAAAAGAGTTATTGAAAAGAGTTATTGAAAAGAGTTATTGAAAAGAGTTATTGAAAAGAGTTATTGAAAAGAGTTGTTGAAAAGAGTTATTGAAAAGAGTTATTGAAAAGAGTTATTGAAAAGTTATTGAGTTATTGAAAAGAGTTATTGAAAAGAGTTATTGAAAAGAGTTATTGAAAAGAGTTATTGAAAAGAGTTATTGAAAAGAGTTATTGAAAAGAGTTATTGAAAAGAGTTATTGAAAAGAGTTATTGAAAAGAGTTATTGAAAAGAGTTATTGAAAAGAGTTATTGAAAAGAGTTATTGAAAAGAGTTATTGAAAAGAGTTATTGAAAAGAGTTATTGAAAAGAGTTATTGAAAAGAGTTATTGAAAAGAGTTATTGAAAAGAGTTATTGAAAAGAGTTATTGAAAACAGTTATTGAAAAGAGTTATTGAAAAGAGTTATTGAAAAGAGTTATTGAAAAGAGTTATTGAAAAGAGTTATTGAAAAGAGTTATTGAAAAGAGTTATTGAAAAGAGTTATTGAAAAGAGTTATTGAAAAGAGTTATTGAAAAGAGTTATTGAAAAGAGTTATTGAAAAGAGTTATTGAAATGAGTTATTGAAAAGAGTTATTGAAAAGAGTTATTGAAAAGAGTTATTGAAAAGAGTTATTGAAAAGAGTTATTGAAAAGAGTTATTGAAAAGAGTTGTTGAAAAGAGTTATTGAAAAGAGTTATTGAAAAGAGTTATTGAAAAGAGTTATTGAAAAGAGTTATTGAAAAGAGTTATTGAAAAGAGTTATTGAAAAGAGTTATTGAAAAGAGTTATTGAAAAGAGTTATTGAAAAGAGTTATTGAAAAGAGTTATTGAAAAGAGTTATTGAAAAGAGTTATTGAAAAGAGTTATTGAAAGGAGTTATTGAAAAGAGTTATTGAAAAGAGTTATTGAAAAGAGTTATTGAAAAGAGTTATTGAAAAGAGTTATTGAAAAGAGTTATTGAAAAGAGTTATTGAAAAGAGTTATTGAAAACAGTTATTGAAAAGAGTTATTGAAAAGAGTTATTGAAAAGAGTTATTGAAAAGAGTTATTGAAAAGAGTTATTGAAAAGAGTTATTGAAAAGAGTTATTGAAAAGAGTTATTGAAAAGAGTTATTGAAAAGAGTTATTGAAAAGAGTTATTGAAAAGAGTTATTGAAAAGAGTTATTGAAAAGAGTTATTGAAATGAGTTATTGAAAAGAGTTATTGAAAAGAGTTATTGAAAAGAGTTATTGAAAAGAGTTATTGAAAAGAGTTATTGAAAAGAGTTATTGAAAAGAGTTATTGAAAAGAGTTATTGAAAAGAGTTGTTGAAAACAGTTATTGAAAAGAGTTATTGAAAACAGTTGTTGAAAACAGTTGTTGAAAAGAGTTGTTGAAAAGAGTTATTGAAAAGAGTTATTGAAAACAGTTATTGAAAAGAGTTATTGAAAAGAGTTATTGAAAAGAGTTATTGAAAAAAGTTATTGAAAAGAGTTATTGAAAAGAGTTATTGAAAAGAGTTATTGAAAAGAGTTATTGAAAAGAGTTATTGAAAAGAGTTATTGAAAAGAGTTATTGAAAAGAGTTATTGAAAAGAGTTATTGAAAAGAGTTGTTGAAAAGAGTTATTGAAAAGAGTTATTGAAAAGAGTTATTGAAAACAGTTATTGAAAAGAGTTATTGAAAAAGAGTTATTGAAAAACAGTTATTGAAAAGAGTTATTGAAAAGAGTTATTGAAAACAGTTATTGAAAACAGTTGTTGAAAAGAGTTATTGAAAAGAGTTATTGAAAAGAGTTATTGAAAAGAGTTATTGAAAAGAGTTATTGAAAAGAGTTATTGAAAAGAGTTATTGAAAAGAGTTATTGAAAAGAGTTATTGAAAAGAGTTATTGAAAACAGTTATTGAAAAGAGTTATTGAAAAGAGTTATTGAAAACAGTTATTGAAAAGAGTTATTGAAAAACAGTTGTTGAAAAGAGTTATTGAAAAGAGTTATTGAAAAGAGTTGTTGAAAAATAGTTATTGAAAACAGTTGTTGAAAACAGTTATTGAAAAATAGTTGTTGAAAACAGTTGTTGAAAAGAGTTATTGAAAAAGTTATTGAAAACAGTTGTTGAAAAGAGTTATTGAAAAGAGTTATTGAAAAGAGTTATTGAAAAGAGTTATTGAAAAAGTTATGGTGAAAAGAGAATGAAAAGAGTTATTGAAAAGAGTTATTGAAAAGAGTTATTGAAAAGAGTTATTCAAAAGTGTTATTGAAAAGAGTTGTTGAAAACAGTTGTTGAAAAGAGTTATTGAAAACCAGTTGTTGAAAACAGTTGTTGAAAAGAGTCATTGAAAAGAGTTATTGAAATGAGTTATTGAAAAGAGTTATTGAAAAGAGTTATTGAAAAGAGTTATTGAAATGAGTTTATTGAAAAGAGTTATTGAAATGAGTTATTGAAATGAGTTATTGAAAAGAGTTATTGAAAAGAGTTATGAAATGAGTTATTGAAAAGAGTTATTGAAAAGTGTTATTGAAAAGAGTTATTGAAAAGAGTTATTGAAAAGAGTTATTAAAAAGAGTCATTGAAAGAGTTATTGAAAAGAGTTATTGAAAAGAGTTATTGAAAAGAGTTATTGAAAAGAGTTATTGAAAAGAGTTATTGAAAAGAGTTATTGAAAAGAGTTATTGAAAAGAGTTATTGAAAAGAGTTATTGAAAAGAGTTATTGAAAAGAGTTATTGAAAAGAGTTATTGAAAAGAGTTATTGAAAAGAGTTATTGAAAAGAGTTATTGAAAAGAATTGAAAAGAGTTATTGAAAAGAGTTATTGAAAAGAGTTATTGAAAAGAGTTATTGAAAAGAGTTATTGAAAAGAGTTATTGAAAAGAGTTATTGAAAAGAGTTATTGAAAAGAGTTATTGAAAAGAGTTATTGAAAAGAGTTATTGAAAAGAGTTATTGAAAAGAGTTATTGAAAAGAGTTATTGAAAAGAGTTATTGAAAAGAGTTATTGAAAAGAGTTATTGAAAAGAGTTATTGAAAAGAGTTATTGAAAAGAGTTATTGAAAAGAGTTATTGAAAAGAGTTATTGAAAAGAGTTATTGAAAAGAGTTATTGAAAAGAGTTATTGAAAAGAGTTATTGAAAAGAGTTATTGAAAAGAGTTATTGAAAAGTTATTGAAAAGAGTTATTGAAAAGAGTTATTGAAAAGAGTTATTGAAAAGAGTTATTGAAAAGAGTTATTGAAAAGAGTTATTGAAAAGAGTTATTGAAAAGAGTTATTGAAAAGAGTTATTGAAAAGAGTTATTGAAAATTGAAAGTTATTGAAAAGAGTTATTGAAAAGAGTTATTGAAAAGAGTTATTGAAAAGAGTTATTGAAAAGAGTTATTGAAAAGAGTTATTGAAAAGAGTTATTGAAAAGAGTTATTGAAAAGAGTTATTGAAAAGAGTTATTGAAAAGAGTTATTGAAAAGAGTTATTGAAAAGAGTTATTGAAAAGAGTTATTGAAAAGAGTTATTGAAAAGAGTTATTGAAAAGAGTTATTGAAAAGAGTTATTGAAAAGAGTTATTGAAAAGAGTTATTGAAAAGAGTTATTGAAAAGAGTTATTGAAAAGAGTTATTGAAAAGAGTTATTGAAAAGAGTTATTGAAAAGAGTTATTGAAAAGAGTTATTGAAAAGAGTTATTGAAAAGAGTTATTGAAAAGTTAGTTATTGAAAAGAGTTATTGAAAAGAGTTATTGAAAAGTTATTGAAAAGAGTTATTGAAAAGAGTTATTGAAAAGAGTTATTGAAAAGAGTTATTGAAAAGAGTTATTGAAAAGAGTTATTGAAAAGAGTTATTGAAAAGAGTTATTGAAAAGAGTTATTGAAAAGAGTTATTGAAAAGAGTTATTGAAAAGAGTTATTGAAAAGAGTTATTGAAAAGTTATTGAAAAGAGTTATTGAAAAGAGTTATTGAAAAGAGTTATTGAAAAGAGAAAAGAGTTATTGAAAAGAGTTATTGAAAGAGTTATTGAAAAGAGTTATTGAAAAGAGTTATTGAGTTATTGAAAAGAGTTATTGAAAAGAGTTATTGAAAAGAGTTATTGAAAAGAGTTATTGAAAAGAGTTATTGAAAAGAGTTATTGAAAAGTTAGTTATTGAAAAGAGTTATTGAAAAGAGTTATTGAAAAGAGTTATTGAAAAGAGTTATTGAAAAGAGTTATTGAAAAGAGTTATTGAAAAGAGTTATTGAAAAGTTATTGAAAAGAGTTATTGAAAAGAGTTATTGAAAAGTTATTGAAAAGAGTTATTGAAAAGAGTTATTATTGAAAAGAGTTATTGAAAAGAGTTATTGAAAAGAGTTATTGAAAAGAGTTATTGAAAAGAGTTATTGAAAAGAGTTATTGAAAAGAGTTATTGAAAAGAGTTATTGAAAAGTTATTGAAAAGTTATTGAAAAGAGTTATTGAAAAGTTATTGAAAAGAAAAGAGTTGTTATTGAAAGAGTTATTGAAAAGAGTTATTGAAAAGAGTTATTGAAAAGAGTTATTGAAAAGAGTTATTGAAAAGAGTTATTGAAGAGTTATTGAAAAGAGTTATTGAAAAGAGTTATTGAAAAGAGTTATTGAAAAGAGTTATTGAAAAGAGTTATTGAAAAGAGTTATTGAAAAGAGTTATTGAAAAGAGTTATTGAAAAAAGAGTTATTGAAAAGAGTTATTGAAAAGAGTTATTGAAAAGAGTTATTGAAAAGAGTTTATTGAAAAGAGTTATTGAAAAGAGTTATTGAAAAGAGTTATTGAAAAGAGTTATTGAAAAGAGTTAAAAGAAATTGAGTTATTGAAAAGAGTTATTGAAAAGAGTTATTGAAAAGAGTTATTGAAAAGAGTTATTGAAAAGTTAGAGTTATTGAAAAGAGTTATTGAAAAGAGTTATTGAAAAGAGTTATTGAAAAGAGTTATTGAAAAGAGTTATTGAAAAGAGTTATTGAAAAGAGTTATTGAAAAAAAGTTATTGAAAAGAGTTATTGAAAAGTTATTGAAAAGAGTTATTGAAAAGAGTTATTGAAAAGAGTTATTGAAAAGAGTTATTGAAAAGAGTTATTGAAAAGAGTTATTGAAAAGAGTTATTGAAAAGAGTTATTGAAAAGAGTTATTGAAAAGAGTTATTGAAAAGAGTTATTGAAAAGAGTTATTGAAAAGAGTTATTGAAAAGAGTTATTGAAAAGAGTTATTGAAAAGAGTTATTGAAAAGAGTTATTGAAAAGAGTTATTGAAAAGAGTTATTGAAAAGAGTTATTGAAAAGAGTTATTGAAAAGAGTTATTGAAAAGAGTTATTGAAAAGAGTTATTGAAAAGAGTTATTGAAAAGAGTTATTGAAAAGAGTTATTGAAAAGAGTTATTGAAAACAGTTATTGAAAAGAGTTATTGAAAAGAGTTATTGAAAAGAGTTATTGAAAAGAGTTATTGAAAGAAGAGTTATTGAAAAGAGTTATTGAAAAGAGTTATTGAAAAGAGTTATTGAAAGAGTTATTGAAAAAAGAGTTATTGAAAAGAGTTATTGAAAAGAGTTATTGAAAAGAGTTATTGAAAAGAGTTATTGAAAAGAGTTATTGAAAAGAGTTATTGAAAAGAGTTATTGAAAAGAGTTATTGAAAAGAGTTATTGAAAAGAGTTATTGAAAAGAGTTATTGAAAAGAGTTATTGAAAAGAGTTATTGAAAAGAGTTATTGAAAAGAGTTATTGAAAAGAGTTATTGAAAAGAGTTATTGAAAAGAGTTATTGAAAAGAGTTATTGAAAAGAGTTATTGAAAAGAGTTATTGAAAAGAGTTATTGAAAAGAGTTATTGAAAAGAGTTATTGAAAAGAGTTATTGAAAAGAGTTATTGAAAAGTTAGTTATTGAAAAAAGAGTTATTGAAAAGAGTTATTGAAAAGAGTTATTGAAAAGAGTTATTGAAAAGAGTTATTGAAAAAAGTTATTGAAAAAGAGTTATTGAAAAGAGTTATTGAAAAGAGTTATTGAAAAGAGTTATTGAAAAGAGTTATTGAAAAGAGTTATTGAAAAGAGTTATTGAAAAGAGTTATTGAAAAGAGTTATTGAAAAGAGTTATTGAAAAGAGTTATTGAAAAGAGTTATTGAAAAGAGTTATTGAAAAGAGTTATTGAAAAGAGTTATTGAAAAGAGTTATTGAAAAGAGTTATTGAAAAGAGTTATTGAAAAGTTATTGAAAAGAGTTATTGAAAAGAGTTATTGAAAAGAGTTATTGAAAAGAGTTATTGAAAAGAGTTATTGAAAAAGAGTTATTGAAAAGAGTTATTGAAAAGAGTTATTGAAAAGAGTTATTGAAAAGAGTTATTGAAAAGAGTTATTGAAAAGAGTTATTGAAAAGAGTTATTGAAAAGAGTTATTGAAAAGAGTTATTGAAAGTTATTAGTTATTGAAAAGAGTTATTGAAAAGAGTTATTGAAAAGTTATTGAAAAGAGTTATTGAAAAGAGTTATTGAAAAGAGTTATTGAAAAGAGTTATTGAAAAGAGTTATTGAAAAGAGTTATTGAAAAGAGTTATTGAAAAGAGTTATTGAAAAGAGTTATTGAAAAGAGTTATTGAAAAGAGTTATTGAAAAGAGTTATTGAAAAGAGTTATTGAAAAGTTATTGAAAAGAGTTATTGAAAAGAGTTATTGAAAAGAGTTATTGAAAAGAGTTATTGAAAAGAGTTATTGAAAAGAGTTATTGAAAAGAGTTATTGTTATTGAAAAGAGTTATTGAAAAGAGTTATTGAAAAGAGTTATTGAAAAGAGTTATTGAAAAGAGTTATTGAAAAGAGTTATTGAAAAGAGTTATTGAAAAGAGTTATTGAAAAGAGTTATTGAAAAGAGTTATTGAAAAGAGTGAAAAAAAGAGTTATTGAAAAGAGTTATTGAAAAGAGAGTTATTGAAAAGAGTTATTGAAAAGAGTTATTGAAAAGAGTTATTGAAAAGAGTTATTGAAAAGAGTTATTGAAAAGTTATTGAAAAGTTATTGAAAAGAGTTATTGAAAAGAGTTATTGAAAAGAGTTATTGAAAAGAGTTATTGAAAAGAGTTATTGAAAAGAGTTATTGAAAAGAGTTATTGAAAAGAGTTATTGAAAAGAGAGTTATTGAAAAGAGTTATTGAAAAGAGTTATTGAAAAGAGTTATTGAAAAGAGTTATTGAAAAGAGTTATTGAAAAGAGTTATTGAAAAGAGTTATTGAAAAGAGTTATTGAAAAGAGTTATTGAAAAGAGTTATTGAAAAGAGTTATTGAAAAGAGTTATTGAAAAGAGTTATTGAAAGTTATTGAAAAGAGTTATTGAAAAGAGTTATTGAAAAGAGTTATTGAAAAGAGTTATTGAAAAGAGTTATTGAAAAGAGTTATTGAAAAGAGTTATTGAAAAGAGTTATTGAAAAGAGTTATTGAAAAGAGTTATTGAAAAGAGTTATTGAAAGAGTTATTGAAAAGAGTTATTGAAAAGAGTTATTGAAAAGAGTTATTGAAAAGAGTTATTGAAAAGAGTTATTGAAAAGAGTTATTGAAAAGAGTTATTGAAAAGAGTTATTGAAAAGAGTTATTGAAAAGAGTTATTGAAAAGAGTTATTGAAAAGAGTTATTGAAAAGAGTTATTGAAAA
The DNA here is from genome assembly GCA_020284085.1 of Aporrectodea caliginosa. NCBI lineage: Eukaryota > Metazoa > Annelida > Clitellata > Crassiclitellata > Lumbricidae > Aporrectodea > Aporrectodea caliginosa. The sequence goes on along the minus strand of JACEVL010000334.1, from coordinate 531,051 downwards.
GAGTTATTGAAAAGAGTTATTGAAAAGAGTTATTGAAAAGAGTTATTGAAAAGAGTTATTGAAAAAAGAGTTATTGAAAAGAGTTATTGAAAAGAGTTATTGAAAAGAGTTATTGAAAAGAGTTATTGAAAAGAGTTATTGAAAAAAGAGTTATTGAAAAGAGTTATTGAAAAGAGTTATTGAAAAGTTTATTGAAAAGAGTTATTGAAAAGAGTATTGAAAAGAGTTATTGAAAAGAGTTATTGAAAAGAGTTATTGAAAAGAGTTATTGAAAAGAGTTATTGAAAAGAGTTATTGAAAAGAGTTATTGAAAAGAGTTATTGAAAAGAGTTATTGAAAAGAGTTATTGAAAAGAGTTATTGAAAAGAGTTATTGAAAAGAGTTATTGAAAAGAGTTATTGAAAAGAGTTATTGAAAAGAGTTATTGAAAAGAGTTATTGAAAAGAGTTATTGAAAAGAGTTATTGAAAAGAGTTATTGAAAAGAGTTATTGAAAAGAGTTATTGAAAAGAGTTATTGAAAAGAGTTATTGAAAAGAGTTATTGAAAAGAGTTATTGAAAAGAGTTATTGAAAATTGAAAAGTTATTGAAAAGAGTTATTGAAAAGAGTTATTGAAAAGAGTTATTGAAAAGAGTTATTGAAAAGTTATTGAAAAGAGTTATTGAAAAGAGTTATTGAAAAGAGTTATTGAAAAGAGTTATTGAAAAGAGTTATTGAAAAGAGTTATTGAAAAGAGTTATTGAAAAGAGTTATTGAAAAGAGTTATTGAAAAGAGTTATTGAAAAGAGTTATTGAAAAGAGTTATTGAAAACAGTTATTGAAAAGAGTTATTGAAAAGAGTTATTGAAAAGAGTTATTGAAAAGAGTTATTGAAAAGAGTTATTGAAAAGAGTTATTGAAAAGAGTTATTGAAAAGAGTTATTGAAAAGAGTTATTGAAAAGAGTTATTGAAAAGAGTTATTGAAAAGAGTTATTGAAAAGAGTTATTGAAAAGAGTTATTGAAAAGTTATTGAAAAGAGTTATTGAAAAGAGTTATTGAAAAGAGTTATTGAAAAGAGTTATTGAAAAGTTATTGAAGTTATTGAAAAGAGTTATTGAAAAGAGTTATTGAAAAGAGTTATTGAAAAGAGTTATTGAAAAGAGTTATTGAAAAGAGTTATTGAAAAGAGTTATTGAAAAGAGTTATTGAAAAGAGTTATTGAAAAGAGTTATTGAAAAGAGTTATTGAAAAGAGTTATTGAAAAGAGTTATTGAAAAAGAGTTATTGAAAAGAGTTATTGAAAAGAGTTATTGAAAAGAGTTATTGAAAAGAGTTATTGAAAAGAGTTATTGAAAAGAGTTATTGAAAAGAGTTATTGAAAAGAGTTATTGAAAAGTTATTGAAAAGAGTTATTGAAAAGAGTTATTGAAAAGAGTTATTGAAAAGAGTTATTGAAAAGAGTTATTGAAAAGAGTTTGAAAAGAGTTATTGAAAAGAGTTATTGAAAAGAGTTATTGAAAAGAGTTATTGAAAAGAGTTATTGAAAAGAGTTATTGAAAAGAGTTATTGAAAAGAGTTATTGAAAAGAGTTATTGAAAAGAGTTATTGAAAAGAGTTATTGAAAAGAGTTATTGAAAAGAGTTATTGAAAAGAGTTATTGAAAAGAGTTATTGAAAAGAGTTATTGAAAAGAGTTATTGAAAGAGTTATTGAAAAGAGTTATTGAAAAGAGTTATTGAAAAGAGTTATTGAAAAGAGTTATTGAAAAGAGTTATTGAAAAGAGTTATTGAAAAGAGTTATTGAAAAGAGTTATTGAAAAGAGTTATTGAAAAGAGTTATTGAAAAGAGTTATTGAAAAGAGTTATTGAAAAGAGTTATTGAAAAGAGTTATTGAAAAGAGTTATTGAAAAGAGTTATTGAAAAAAGAGTTATTGAAAAGAGTTATTGAAAAGAGTTATTGAAAAGAGTTATTGAAAAGAGTTATTGAAAAGAGTTATTGAAAAGAGTTATTGAAAAGAGTTATTGAAAAGAGTTATTGAAAAGAGTTATTGAAAAGAGTTATTGAAAAGAGTTATTGAAAAGAGTTATTGAAAAGAGTTATTGAAAAGAGTTATTGAAAAGAGTTATTGAAAAGAGTTATTGAAAAGAGTTATTGAAAAGAGTTATTGAAAAGAGTTATTGAAAAGAGTTATTGAAAAGAGTTATTGAAAAGAGTTATTGAAAAGAGTTATTGAAAAGAGTTATTGAAAAGAGTTATTGAAAAGAGTTATTGAAAAGAGTTATTGAAAAGAGTTATTGAAAAGAGTTATTGAAAAGAGTTATTGAAAAAAGAGTTATTGAAAAGAGTTATTGAAAAGAGTTATTGAAAAGAGTTATTGAAAAGAGTTATTGAAAAGAGTTATTGAAAAGAGTTATTGAAAAGAGTTATTGAAAAGAGTTATTGAAAAGAGTTATTGAAAAGAGTTATTGAAAAGAGTTAAAAGAAAATTGAAAAGAGTTATTGAAAAGAGTTATTGAAAAGAGTTATTGAAAAGAGTTATTGAAAAGAGTTATTGAAAAGAGTTATTGAAAAGAGTTATTGAAAAGAGTTATTGAAAAGAGTTATTGAAAAGAGTTATTGAAAAGAGTTATTGAAAAGAGTTATTGAAAAGAGTTATTGAAAAGAGTTATTGAAAAGAGTTATTGAAAAGAGTTATTGAAAAGAGTTATTGAAAAGAGTTATTGAAAAGAGTTATTGAAAAGAGTTATTGAAAAGAGTTATTGAAAAGAGTTATTGAAAAGAGTTATTGAAAAGAGTTATTGAAAAGAGTTATTGAAAAGAGTTATTGAAAAGAGTTATTGAAAAGAGTTATTGAAAAGAGTTATTGAAAAGAGTTATTGAAAAGAGTTATTGAAAAGAGTTATTGAAAAGAGTTATTGAAAAGAGTTATTGAAAAGAGTTATTGAAAAGAGTTATTGAAAAGAGTTATTGAAAAGAGTTATTGAAAAGAAAGAGTTATTGAAAAGAGTTATTGAAAAGAGTTATTGAAAAGAGTTATTGAAAAGAGTTATTGAAAAGAGTTATTGAAAAGAGTTATTGAAAAGAGTTATTGAAAAGAGTTATTGAAAAGAGTTATTGAAAAGAGTTATTGAAAAGAGTTATTGAAAAGAGTTATTGAAAAGAGTTATTGAAAAGAGTTATTGAAAAGAGTTATTGAAAAGAGTTATTGAAAAGAGTTATTGAAAAGAGTTATTGAAAAGAGTTATTGAAAAGAGTTATTGAAAAGAGTTATTGAAAAGTTAGTGAAAAAGTTATTGAAAAGAGTTATTGAAAAGAGTTATTGAAAAGAGTTATTGAAAAGAGTTATTGAAAAGAGTTATTGAAAAGAGTTATTGAAAAGAGTTATTGAAAAGAGTTATTGAAAAGAGTTATTGAAAAGAGTTATTGAAAAGAGTTATTGAAAAGAGTTATTGAAAAGAGTTATTGAAAAGAGTTATTGAAAAGAGTTATTGAAAAGAGTTATTGAAAAGAGTTATTGAAAACAGTTATTGAAAAGAGTTATTGAAAAGAGTTATTGAAAAGAGTTATTGAAAAGAGTTATTGAAAAGAGTTATTGAAAAGAGTTATTGAAAAGAGTTATTGAAAAGAGTTATTGAAAAGAGTTATTGAAAAGAGTTATTGAAAAGAGTTATTGAAAAGAGTTATTGAAAAGAGTTATTGAAAAGAGTTATTGAAAAGAGTTATTGAAAAGAGTTATTGAAAAGAAAAGAGTTATTGAAAAGAGTTATTGAAAAGAGTTATTGAAAAGAGTTATTGAAAAGAGTTATTGAAAAGAGTTATTGAAAAGAGTTATTGAAAAGAGTTATTGAAAAGTTATTGAAAACAGTTATTGAAAAGAGTTATTGAAAAGAGTTATTGAAAAGAGTTATTGAAAAGAGTTATTGAAAAGAGTTATTGAAAAGAGTTATTGAAAAGAGTTATTGAAAAGAGTTATTGAAAAGAGTTATTGAAAAAAAGAGTTATTGAAAAGAGTTATTGAAAAGAGTTATTGAAAAGAGTTATTGAAAAGAGTTATTGAAAAGAGTTATTGAAAAGAGTTATTGAAAAGAGTTATTGAAAAGAGTTATTGAAAAGAGTTATTGAAAAGAGTTATTGAAAAGAGTTATTGAAAAGTTATTGAAAAGAGTTATTGAAAAGAGTTATTGAAAAGAGTTATTGAAAAGAGTTATTGAAAAGAGTTATTGAAAAGAGTTATTGAAAAGAGTTATTGAGTTATTGAAAAGAGTTATTGAAAAGAGTTATTGAAAAGAGTTATTGAAAAGAGTTATTGAAAAGAGTTATTGAAAAGAGTTATTGAAAAGAGTTATTGAAAAGAGTTATTGAAAAGAGTTATTGAAAAGAGTTATTGAAAAGAGTTATTGAAAAGAGTTATTGAAAAGAGTTATTGAAAAGAGTTATTGAAAAGAGTTATTGAAAAGAGTTATTGAAAAGAGTTATTGAAAAGAGTTATTGAAAAGAGTTATTGAAAAGAGTTATTGAAAAGAGTTGAAAAGAGTTAATGAAAAGAGTTATTGAAATGAGTTATTGAAATGAGTTATTGAAAAGAGTTGTTGAAATGAGTTATTGAAATGAGTTATTGAAATGAGTTATTGAAAAGAGTTGTTGAAATGAGTTATTGAAAAGAGTTATTGAAAAGAGTTATTGAAAGTGTGATACGAGAAGACGAAGAATGATGATGAAGATGATGATGAAGATGATGATGATGAAGATGATGATGAAGATGATGATGATGATGATGATGATGATGATGATGATGATGATGATGATGATGATGATGATGATGATGATGATGATGATGATGATGATGAAGGAAGAGGAGGAGGAGAAGAAGGTGGAGGAGGAACTAGGACACGAAGGAGGAGCTTGCAGGATAAGAAGAGGAAGAAGGATTTAAAGAAGGATATAGGAGAAGGAGAGAACTTCATGTCTCCTCTTATTTACAATGTAGTCATATTCATTTGACTCGCTAGGTGGCTGTCGCTGCCTGTAGTCTTGTGGTTGACAATCATTTCATCATGGTATGTAATTTCATGTAAATCTTCGACATTTCTCAGCGCCACAGAAAAGCCATGTCAGGGAGACCAGCCTATAAACACCGGCGCTATATCAAATCAAGTCCACAACAGCCAGGTTAGTTGGATCGTTTCGGTGCCAGGTCAGAATCCTGGGAGGTCAAGCTATGGTGTTGCGGTGGAAATCGGTGGGATTACATAACATAACAAGGGTTTTAAGTGGTTCAGAAGACGTTTAGTCTGTGTTAGAACCACTGCAATTAACCTGGAACATGATTAATAGCCCAATTTTCCTAGCTTCTTCTTAAAAGCTGTGATAGTGTCCACTGAGACAGTACTATCGTCCAAACTATTCCACAAATCTACAACTCTTGCACTGAAGAATTTCTGCCCTAATGTCCCTTTTGGTTTCTTAAATAATTTATACCTATGTCCCCGAGTTGCCTTGTTTGGTGCTAATTCAAAAAACTTCTCCTTCTGCACTGCCTCCTTTCCAGTAATAATCTTGTAGGCTTCAATTAGGTCTCCTCTGCTCCTCCTTCTCTCCAATGTTGTTAGTCCACACCTCTTCAACCTTTCTTCATATCCCAAATCCTTGTAGCCCCAAATCATTTCTGTAGCTCTTCTCTGCACCTTCTCCAGCTTTTCCATGTCCTGTTTCAGGTAGGGACTCCATACCTGGATGCAGTATTCCAACTGAGGCCTAACCAGTGATTTGTACAACCTCAATAGGCTATTGTATCCTTGTCTCGGGTGACTATTGTCCTTCTTATCATGCCTAAAGATTGGGGCGCATCCATGGAATTGCTTTGGAATTGCTAGGATTCGAATGAAGATCTAAAAGATCGACTCAGTTTTTGACAGAGAGGGAAGCGAACAGACTATGAAGGTATTTATTTCCTGATACTTAATAACTTCCTACGAATTGTCTCAGCTCAGCTACCATGCACTGTCATCTGGCGAATCATTGGAAGAAGTTCACAGTTCAAGAACCAACTGTAACACAGATGTAAAACTGTAAATCACGTGCAAATCTAATCCACTCTGAAAACTTCTATAGCGCCGTTATTCGTGAAGCAACAATCATAGTCGGTTTAATTCTATTAGAGAAGTCAGAGGTTGAGATCCGATAAGTCAGCGCTTTTGTATTGTATTGTATTTGGCCATTTATAAAGCGCTTCTCTCAACAAAAGCCTTTCAGAAGCGCTATGTATTGTGGCTTTTGTCTTAAACTGTCTTTTAAAAATACAGTTTTCAATGATCATCTGATCTGGCCTGATCTGAATGATCTGGTCTGCCTTTGATCTGACTGTAGCGAAGAAAAGATGTAGCGTTACAAAAAAACTGAGGTTCTTGATCAGCGCTAATGAAGAAGTTGGTGCCCTTCGCATTTGGGTTTCAGTGGCACTTTAGGCATTTGGAATTTACGATTTATGGCAACGTTCGCTCCAGTCCAACACAGCTATAATGAGTACATTGACCGTACAGTCGTACACTGTCGGTGGGAAGATGAGACGGCGAGGGAGAGGACTGGACACCGGTCTCATATGCCGATGCCGAGGCTAAGAAAATGAAGTTGCTAACACCTCATACCCATGGCTGCCCTCAGGGCTAGCTTAACGGACTGCTCTTCTTCTTATTCTTGGTGACGTCCATGTACGACCGTCTGGAATAAGAGGTCATCAGGCTGGCGGAATTGGATCCTCAGTTTAACGGCGGCTTATGACAACATAGGCCTTTGCCGCCGACAAAGATTAGTTTTTGGCATATTACAGCTCAATGGCGGACTTAACAGCGAACTTTTATATACGTAGTAAAAATATTAGCATCTTGAAGGAGTAAAGTCTGTGGAAGTGAGACAAAGTGGATGCAATGTTCAACCTTTAGGTCTTAATCTAAAATCAGAAGTCATGTTTCATAATAGGTTTTCATTTTTGCCTCTTAAAATCTTATTTCTGTGTGTCAATTCAAACATCACTAGTGTAGCATCAAAAGTCATTCAGCATGATATTATAATTTTTTTATTAATGCTTTATAGTTTAGATAAAAGGTACAGTTATGGTCCACAAAGCAGGTTATTATAGGCTTTTAATATCTACCAAAATGATAATTAACATGTCGATGATTTACTACACATTATTACTACTGCGGTAGGTGATCAGCAGTAGCGTTTAAAGTGCATTAATTTTGTTGAATTTATTTACAACTTTTACTGCACCCACTCCACTGTATATTCGTCAACATTCATTCGTAAACGGGAAAGCTACTCCTGTGCGCCACCACACGACCACCATCATCACCGATTGCCACCGTAGCACCAGCACCATGCTGTCTCCTCGGCTTGACCTCCCCGGATTCTGACCTGGCACCGGAACGAACAGAGCAGCCTGGCTATTGCGGACTTGATTTGATATAGCGCCGGTGAATATGCTGGTCTCCCTGACGCGGCTTTTGATTGGCGTTGAGAAATGTTGAAGATTTACATTACATTAATACATGATGTTCCAGGTATGCCAACTTTTCCTAGAACCAGGGCCGCATTATCCATTAGGCACATGGCACTGTGCCTAGGGCCTACGAAACTTTCAGGTACCTACGCAAGTCTGGAAACGAGATATCGAAAAAATAAGTTGCATTAAACCTTAGTAGATACTATAGATACTGCATATCCAGGATATTAAATAATAAACATTAGGGTACAGTGTTCTAAGGAATTTATGCAACGTTTACTAAAATTGTGTGGGAGCGATCTGCAGTTACCTAATAAGAAGTGTCATCGCATCGTAATCAACCTAAGCGAAAGTAACCTACATGTATATATTTTTGTACCTTTCCAAACAATAGACCAGTGCATATTTTAACGGATATGGACTAGTGGGACAAAGTCTGCTGCTCCACTTTCAATGTTATTTGAAACGAACATTGAAAGTAGAGTATTACCTAGGACAAATCACCAAAACTACCGGGACAAATCCTAAAACTATACTGGGACATTTTGTCCCAGTAGTTATACAGTTAAAATATGCACTGTAATTATAGACAGTGGTCATCAAAGGTGTTGTCTTGATGCCCTTTCGTTAAATTAATCACCAACCATCACTTTGCATGTTCCATGACAAGTGACAACGCTTTGTCAATATCAAATAATAATAATTATTATTATTACGCATTTAAAGAGCGCCACTATCTAATGACCAAGCATCAATCGATGGCGCCGAGTTACTGTGAGTGAAGGACTTGCTCAGGGTCCCTACACAGTAACCATCTCAAAGGAGGCTTCGAACTGTACTCTCCAAGTTACATGGGGAGTTCTCTAATGAATCAGCTATACCGTGTCCGACATGACACTCTGAGAGACATGTATTTGAAAAAAGGGAATCAGTAGCGTAGCCAGGAAGCAACTTCTGGGGGTTTCATTGCACATGGTCGCAAAAGTTAAGTTTTTATTTCACATTATAAAACCGTATACAAACATTTTGCATAAAATACGCCCATGACGAGAATAATCCGCAAGTGAATTTCGGGCATCTCTTGATGGGTCTTGTAAATGCTATAATGGTGCTGTAGAGTTAGTACCGCAGGCGCACTATAAATGGTTTGGGTTTCAAACGTGGGTGGCTTTCCCTAGTATAAGCGCTTAGTATTTCATCATCGATGAAGTTATCTTATATAGTCGGCGTTGTTACTAGTGGGCGAATGCATCGTCCTCGACTGGTCCAAGCCTGACAAATTGCCGTTTCATCTTTTCCCCAACAGGGTTTAGCGCCCAGGATGAACCTGGCCAGTCTTAACCAGAGGCCTCGAGGGATATCCTTCATTGAGATTCCCGGGCGGATTTGGGCATTTGGTCTAAACTTCTGACGCGCTGTGACTGGTGTAATTTCACTAATTTATGCATGGTATGTGCATGTATCTACCTATTTTTAATCTTGTAATCATGCGGTAGAATCAGAATAACGTCTATTGTTATAATTAAATCCGCTTGTATACCTTACCAGACTTCTCTTAGATCCCTCTTGCTGGTTTCTCATGTAGAGCTAACGTTAACCAGCTTTTACTACTTAGAAGAGCCAAGTATCCATATAGTTCTTTACAATTGACATCGTTTAGTATACATCAAGCCGAACATGTCACTTTTTCATAAAGCATCCGATTCTAAGTAATTAGACAAGGGATTCGTACAAGGATCGGCTAAATTCTAAACTTGGAAGCAAGATCGCCGAATTGAATAGACTCGCGTTTTCGGCGTTTGGCCTCTGCTGCAACTACCCTGGGGCACTAACGTATATACGCAAATCGTTTCACTATATGGTTCGTTTGTCACGTTGTGAAGGCAGATGGTGGTGGTCGCTGATTGGTCATAAGTTTTGCATATTCCCGCTCCTTCTGCCTCTCCTTGACCTCCTTTGTGGTCAACTCCAACGGCTCTTCGACGGACTCGTGACCTTTCCACGGGGTCATCACTGTGAATAGTCCATTGTCGCTGGGTAAGGAGACGATGGTTGCAGCACTACGGGGGCTCGTTGACGTTGAATCAACGCTTACAACAACGACTGGTTCTCCGCTGGTTACCCCAACGGACTTCGGTTCCACCCCAGCGGAAGGTACTGGCGTCGAGCTATTCGATTTGCGCCTGGATTTACCATGGGGTGACGATGGGCTCTTGCAGGAAGATGCCCGGCTCAGCAGCGTCAGGGGACAGTCGGCGACGACCGGAGCGGAGACCGGGGACGACCTTCGGCTGCCCCCGCCTCCGGAGGTTCTGCGCGGTGACCGGGACCCAGGACTCTCGAGCGTCCGGTAGATCGTCATTCCATTGCACATGAGTTTCAGTCGCTTCGTCGTAGGCGGACTGTTGTCCGTGCCTGAAGACGTCGGGCTCCACTGGGATAGGCCGCAGCCCCCGCTGGGGCTCAGGAGGGTCGTTGGAGCCGGGATCTGGCAACGAGGGAGGCTGATGACAAGCCTCGGCGGTGTCGTCTGTCCAGAGAGCGGTGCATCCGTTGGAGGGATCGTGGTCGTTGTTGGGCTGCAACAGCGAAGCAGAGACGTCGACGGACTCGGTGTGTAGGTGGCCCCTGACGGTGAGGACTTACTCAGACGCGGACTGCATCGCTCGAGGTCGATGACCAGCTTCTTCCTCAGAGACGTACCAGTGGCCGGGGACTGTTGGGAGTTCGGTGATAGTCCTCCAGGAGGTGCGTCGTCCTTCGAGCCACACCGCGGAGGTGACAGGCTGACCGCACCTGGGGAAGTACCACTGTCGGCCTCGGCACAAGTGTACGACATCTCGTCTGTCGGGCAAGTCTTCCCAGAGGGTCGTTTAGGGCTGTGACGATGGTCATTGCCCGACGGACCAGCCAGGTCAAACCGCTTCTTGGTCAGTGGGGTTTTCGGAACAGTTTCCGATTCGTAAGCTGGCAGCACAGAAGGTTCATTCGATGATGTTGAAATGGAACAAGACGACGAATCACCTTTGTCCAGGATGTCCGCACTGACCAGGGGAAGCTTAAGGCAGGAACGTATCGATGAAGAAGCTCTCAGCTGATTCCAACCTTCGTCAACTTTTCCAAGAGATACATCATTCTTAATTCCTTTTGGGGTGGCTTGTAAAGCGACATTTCGATCACTGCTCTGGCTTCCCTTAGAAACTGGTATTTCTCGCAGGTAATCCGGAACAGAGGGATGGACTAGTTTCCCTTCGACTTCGCTAGCCTTTATAGCTTTCTGTCCCAACGCTTCCTGACAAGGTTCCGGTTTTTTCAGGATGGCAACGGAAGCTACTGGAGTTGAGCTAGGCTCGTTTCGCGGAGATCTTGACCCCTTCTTCTCGGACTTCTTGTTCTGCGGCATCTTACGAGCCGTGTAGGTCGGTACCTTGATGACACTATGCAACGGAATGTTGCTCATCGTGCGGTGCACGGCTGACATGCCCGTCTTTGCCATCTCACATGATGGAGGACTTGCAAGAACGGAGTCTCTCATCATGCAACAGTAAGCCTTGGAAACGTCTCCTTGATGGCTCAAGGTCGGTTGGTCTTTGGGGTACTGGAAGCCAGGAAACATCGGAAACGGTGGGGTCGTGTAGAGTCCAGTATGGTGCGGGTTGTTTGGGAATGTAGCCGTCGCGGTTATTATTCCATCTGCGGAGCGCTTTGGAGACGTCGTATGAGAAGCTGTCGTCGTGATCTGATATGGTTTGAAAAGAACCGCTTTTGTTGTGGAGACACCAGATGACGTGGCAGCGGTGACGGAGTTTGCTACGACGACGGATGTAGTAGAAGCCGGCTGGACCACCTCCTTTGGTCGAGAAATAGTCATACATAAGTTGGACGTGACTGGGTTCTGCTGCAAGGTGGTGGCGACGTTTTGTGGTACTTTGTCCCGAATGTTCACATCAAGATCTGTAGCAGATCTGTAGCAAGGAACTTTCGTGGCAGTGGCTTCCTTTTGACCTATCGTACTCTTCAGACAGGTGGGTTTTGCTGCCACAACACTGACACTAGACTCGCACTGAGGCTTTGCCAGAGCGGACGCATTGCTAAGAACAGTTTCTGGTGACCTAGTGGGGATGGTACATCTGACTGGAGATGGGGAGACGCATGGAGTAGCATTGCCTACTGTCTCACTCTTTCCCCGATTCGCGGACTGAAGTGGAGCTTCTCCGAGACAGTCGTGACACCTGTCCTTGTTCCTAAATTTAAGGCTTGTGGCGTCAGACATGTTGACTGTCCTCTTAACTGTCCCTCTTTTCACTGGAACTTCCTTCCCCGAGGTTTGGCATTCACCCACCGACGTCACACTATTGTTACACACGTTTCCTTTGTTTTCAGTAATCGTCCGCGTATCCAGTTGCCTATGCAGAGGCGAAGCTACTCTATTGTCTTTTGTGGAAGCTATTCTATTGTTGTCTGACAGCTGGGTAGACTTAGCACTGGGCACAACGACGCTTGACGTCATGCTAGGCGCAGCCAATGACGTCACAGTTGTCCGAGTGATTGACGACCCCTTAGGCTGACCAGATAATGCAGTAATAGGTTGGGTTGGTGACTTCACAGTAAGTGTCGCCTCTGACGTCAAAGTGGGCGAGGCCTGTGACGTCAAACTGGGCGAAGTCTGCGACTGGGCGATTGACGTGGCAGGGCTCTTGGCACTGATCATTGTCTGATTGTACGAGATGGAACTAAAGGTGGTCGACGCAACATCAGGAGTGGCAGCAGTGGTCGTTGTCGGATTGGATGCGATCAGGATCTTGTCGGACCGTATGCGACATTGGACGGATACGTTCTGCGGGAGGTTAAGGATGAGGTTGCTACCTCCCCCGGTCTTGTCGCTGATGCAGAGCGGGACACAGAGCGTCGCCGAGGTGCACTGCTGGGTCGACGCGGAGTCAACAGCCGTGCTGTACGTGTGCGCGGTCACCGAGATCGACTGACTGGATGTGTCCGCGGAAAGGGCCACGACGTTCCCCGCCGACGACGGGGGCAGGACCCTCGCGTCGGGGTCGCTCGGCTTCGACGGGCGCGACTTGATGACGGAGTCCTTCTTCGTGCGCAGCTTGCCTTTTTTCGAGGACCGACTGATGAGTTTTGTTGTTGTTTGCGTCTCGACGGAGGTCTTGTTGTCGCTGCTGTCGTCTGCCGAGGCTTGGGAGGATGTACTGGAAGAGACGACGTTATCATTGTTGTTGACGATCATGCTGTTGATCGCGGCGAACAGGTTCCGATCGGTCGGTTCCGCCATTTTCATTCGCTTCGACGGAGGCGGAGAACTCGCCGAGTCGATTGCGTTTCCCTCTGCGTCCGAAGTCGTATCGAAGCCGTCGACGGTCATCGCTGACTGGGAGACGGTCTCCGGGCGACTGGGAGACAGGGCGGAGTCGGCCGAAGGACTGCAGTCCGCTAAGCCAGACTTCTTTTGATTCGGGGATAGGTGTTGTTTCGGTGTATCGTTTTCAGCTGTTCTCGAAGATGTTTTCGGGTTGATCTCAGTGTCTGTTACTTCGGATTCGGTCAGTTCTATCAAGTTCCGTTCAGATGTTTTCGTCTGTATGTTCGAGATTTCTTTGGAATCGAAATCCCGCAAGGATTTGACTCGGTTCTGCTCCTCAAAGGATACTTTTGCTGCTTTCCCATCCTGTGGATCGCAGTCTTCCTTCCGTCGGCAATTATCCTTTAAATCAGACTTTTCCTCTAATTTTTTTGTTTCTCCGGAAATCGGCGACGTTTCTGCTGAAAGGGAACTATCGCGAGAAGAAGAACCTTTTGGTATTTGTACCGCAAGACAATTGTCGGGCTGTGATTTGACCTTTTTCGCTGCAGCTTTTGGAGCCTTTTTATGAACAGATGAACAGATAACTCCCTTTACCTTCACGTTCTGTCTATTGTTGGAGATAATGCGCTTCAAACAAGCCCCACCCGGCAGCTTTTCTGCCCGTGAACCATGTGCCACCTTTCGTTTACAGTCAGTTTCTTCGGATACAGACGATATTTTTTTGACGGATGTTTGAGATGGTTTGGCATTCACTTGGTAATAGAAATGCAGCGGCTTCACCTGTCAAAAACAACAATGCAGCGGTCATTATGTCAAATAGTAAGTAATTCGTGGCGGCATTTGTCACAAATCTGAGAGGAGTTCTAACATCAAAACAAACGCCTTAAGCCAGACTATAGACACGAGGCATTCTTGACCATTTTTGGTTTCCCACGACGCTATGCAATACAATAAAACTGGAATTTGATAATGCCCTCCTTACAAAGTTCAGAAGTGCACACTGAAGCCGGTCATACATCAAGAGCCATAAACAGACTAGAAGAGGCAGTCTGACTTTATAGTGAAAGACACTCGGTAGGAAAAGACACAAACACGTCGTGGAAGTAGAGAGTTCCAGATGGAGGGGAGGGATCAACAACTGAGAATGAATGCCAGTCCTAGATGCTGATCGCAGGACTGTTGATTCTAGTTATATTACTTTCCAATTTATATGACCTTTTTATTTTACAAATTTAGTAGATGACCCTTGCTGTATATTTGGCATTAATTAGCAATGAAATTGAAGAGTAGACATGCCTGAATTTATCAAATATAACGTCGGTTTGTAGGCGACTCACTGGTGGGTGGGCCCACCATCCATTACAGCAATGGGGGACTCTGTGAGCAGTTCCTTTAAGCGGCGATAGGCGTCGCCAGTATGTGATGTGGTCAAACTTTAGACAACTTTAGCGTAAATAAACCATAGACATCATATATTAAATGTAAGATGTCTATGAAATAAACCTACCGCACAACAGAGCACACATTTTACCTAGAGTAGCCAAACTATATCCCATCCTGGCGCCACCTATAGCAGCCATTTTTACAGAGTCCCCCATTATTTTAAAGTTGATATTCAGCTCAAGAATAAACTGAACACTTTTCTATAATAGTCTACTTATGGCTCTTCATGTCAAGTTGGCTTCAATGCGCACTTCTGAACTTTGAAAAGAGGGCATTCAAAAATTACAGTTGAACTCTATTGTGAAAATCCTGGGAAACGAAAAATGGTCAGGAATGCCTGGTGTCTATAGGCTGGCTTAAGGCACTCGATTTTAAGGGCAATCCATTTAGTATGTACGCATGGAGGGAGGGTTAACCCAAATGCACATACTCGCGTACGGGAGGCCTACTGATAAAGTACATACACATAATAGGAAACCTCCATAGTAATTTGGCCTTAATCCTTGATTGTTTCAGCGTGGACTAAATATAGACTGTTCTATAGGATTCTGGGTGGGGGTGTCAAGAGTACAAACACAGGTGAGGTGCAAAAAAAGGACACGTACGTACATTGAGGAGCCAATTTTTCCAGATTTCTGCATATACATGCTAAATGGATGGCCCCTTATTCCCATTACTGCTGCTTAATCCAATCCGAAGAGTTTACCTTGCCATTATCATAATAGGCAAGGCACCAGTTGATGGCTATACTTAAGATATATTCAAGATTACAGATTGCTTCATATACAGTCTGCAACTTACGCTGGTCCAAGCCGTTATGTAAGCCACATCTGCCAAAGTGTAAACATCGTCAAGACTCCCATCAGGACTGGAATGATATAAATCCAGCTGGAAAAGAAAAACAAAGCGTCTTTGAAGTCAAATAATAGGCCGTATACGACCGGGAAGGTATACATGTATACAACACTCCAACGCTAAATGGAGTAATAAAACACTGATAGATTACATGGAATGCTGGGTGCAGTTCCACAGAGCATTTGAAGACGAAAGGGCAAATCGCTAAATAAAACATTAATTCTGTGTTTGGTATTAATTAGAAATGTAATTGAAAAGTAGGTGCCTGAATTTATCAAATATAAACACAATGGCTCAATCCAGATCCTTTGCCTGCATAGGTCAATCCCTATGGAATGGACTTCTCCTTCTGTCCGCTCTACAATCCTCTCTGGTATACCAACTCAACCTCGTTCTCTCACCTTAAATCCTTCCTTTTCTCTCGGAGTACCTCGCACTGGGGAGCGCTTCTGAAAGACTTATGGTATGAGAAGAGCTTTATAAAATACAATACAATACAATACAATAAAATCAATTTCTACAACAAAGCTAACTCAAATGAATCAAATTCCCTAATTTTTCGACCGACTACTCTAAAGTCTAAATCCTTATTCTACTCCAATTACTAGAAGATTATTCAAACAATTCCAGTTTTCTAGTTTATTTTGATATTAATTTAAGAGATTTGTATTTATTGCAGTTTGATGCATTCTTCTATGATCAGGCAAGAGACATCCAACTCACCGGAAGATCAGAGCTTAGTTCAAGTTTGTTACGGATGAGTTTCTTCAAGTGTGCAACAGTCACAGATGCAGGACAGAGCAGGTAACTACATTCAGCCAGATCCTGCAACATACACAAGTATAATTTTTATAATAATAGCCTTAGACTAGT
This sequence comes from Aporrectodea caliginosa, assembly GCA_020284085.1. Taxonomy (NCBI): domain Eukaryota; kingdom Metazoa; phylum Annelida; class Clitellata; order Crassiclitellata; family Lumbricidae; genus Aporrectodea; species Aporrectodea caliginosa. The sequence goes on along the minus strand of JACEVL010000334.1, from coordinate 515,074 downwards.
GATGGGCACGATTAGTTAAATTGCTAATCGATATCATGATGATATTCGTTTTAATCTCGTTAGAATTAGCTACTGAAATTTGCCAATCACTTAGAATCAGAATTAGCAACATCTTGTAGCTAATCAATTAGAATTAGCTGTTTTTCTAATCAACGATCTAATCAATCAGACAAATTGCTAATTGATTAGAATTAGAACTGGCTACTTAAATTTGCTAATTGATTAGAATTAGAATTAGCTGTTTATCTAATCGATTAGCTAGCTAATCGATGAGATTCTAGTCAATTAGTTACCCATCTACGCCTTAGACACGTGCATGCATGGCGTCTCTCTCTCTCTCTCTCTCTCTCTCTCTCTCTCTCTCTCTCTCTCTCTCTCTCTCTCTCTCTCTCTCTCTCTCTCTCTCTCTCTCTCTCTCTCTCTCTCTCTCTCTCTCTCTCTCTCTCTCTCTCTCTCTCTCTCTCAAAACCTGTTTCTTCTCTCGGGATTCTCGCACTGGGAGCGCTACAGAATTGCCACTGCTGTGTGCAGTGCTATATAAATTACTAATTACATTACAACGCATTCGTTATAATCTGGTAACAACAACCTGTTGGCTCACTGCACAGGAACTCTTCGAACACGGCTTTCCGTACCTACAACATACCAATTCAACAGACCATTTCAGACAAGTCTGTTAGGAACAACGTCTCTTTCAAAAAACAACATTGCCGAGTCAAAGGCCATGCACCCTCCCTCTCTGTAGGGGCGACCCTCCCATCGCAGCCCACCATGAACGCCGCAGTCGGTCGCATTCAGTAACAACACGACCCAGCACAATGCTCTCCTCTGGCGCGCGTGTCGCCGATTCAAAGGGCGCGCGCCGCCTTTGATGTATGCACCCAGCCCTCGTTCCAACCTAGGCCTACGACGCCTTTTGTAATCGGCATCGATTGCCAATTCTTCCACGACCATGCGGACTGTTCAATTATAGAAAACAGGATTCATGATGGCCAGCCAGCCAGCCAACACCTGCATGGGTCAGTCAATCGGTCGTAATCGTAAACTCCCAATTTCTAAACCCCTACTCTAAAACTAAATGAAGGGCACCAGCTTATTCAGTGTCAGTCAGCCAGGCAATCAAACAATCAAAAATAAAGCCACAATACGGCCAGCTATTCAAATAATCATTAAGTAAGTAAGTCAATCAGTCAGCCAGCCATTGAACCAATTACATGTAAAAATAAATCAGCAATATGGCCAGCCATTCAACCAATCAAAAATAAATCAATAATAGGGCCAGCCATTCAACCAATCAACAATTTATAAATCACAAGTACAGTAACTGTTGAGCAGTCAATCTGAAATATACTGAGAAAGAAGAGAAGCAACCACAACAGTCCATGTGTACTGAGACCCTAAACATCCATGCCATTTTCAGCTGTCGACGGGAATCCGTTGGTTGGTTCCACGTATGTGCGTGGGCCCGCCACTGGTGACTCTTTCAGTTTACTGTTCATGGTTTTGCCAACTGATACCATATATTCGTTCGTAATGACATTTAACATCATATAGGCTAGTGCAGAGAGCGCCGCTGACTATATATAGGTACCTTTCAGGGGCGCTATATAAATGTTCATTTACGTTGAAGGACATCTTCTCATCGGCCTCTCCGATCTCTGGACCGGTCTGACTTCTTTGTCCTTCGAGCTAGGACCACGATTGCTCAAACTCGATCTTTTGCCATCATTGGGCCCTCTTTATGGAATGCCCTTCCCTTCACTTTGCCTAAGACTTTCCTTTCTGGATCATTGTCTTCATCTCTCTCCTTAAAACCTATTTCTTCTCTCGGGAGCGCTACTGAATGGCCACGGCTGTGAGCGGCGCTATATAAATTACTAATTATATTACATTACATTACATGTGCAAATATATGTTGGGGCATTGTGTAGTGGTGCCCTACCGTGCGTCGGAAGAGGAGGCTGAGGATGAGGCAAGGGATGGCGCGTACTGGAGGCAGACGCTGAACTGTTCGTCTGCTGTGTATATGGTTCCACCGGTCGTCATGTCACAGATGTCCTTCAACAGACGATCCATGATGGAAGACGACTTACCATCTGCAACACACATCACACACACGTCTTCCTATATAATAGCTCTATGTATCTGTATGTATGTATGTATGTATGTCTGTATCTGTCTGTCTGTCTCTCTCTGTCTGTCTCTCTGTCTGTCTCTGTCTCTGTCTGTCTCTCTGTATCTGTCTGTCTGTGTCTGTGTGTCTGTCTGTCTGTATCTGTGTGTCTGTGTGTCTGTCTGTCTGTCTGTCTGTATCTGTGTGTCTGTCTGTCTTTGTATCTGTCTGTGTTTCGAGTATTGGTGCAGCTTGTTAGCAAGCCAAACACAAATATGTTAAATTTAGGACTAAAACTGCAGTAAGTAAATCACAACAATAATAATAGTATTCGTTTATTAATTCAAACTGACAAGTAGCCAACGCAGTAGATTACAATATATTATAGTATATTAACAGATTATAGCAGGTTTAACAGGTGTCGAATTTAACTGTATGACAGCCTGCAAGGCGTCCATCTGTCCTACTGCTCATTTTACAATTGCCCACGGGGAGTGGAAGGCTGAGTCAGTCTTATGGGGCTAGAGGTACCGAACCCGCGTCCTTCTGATCTTTGTCATCATTCAACCATCTCCAACTCATCATAATCGTAAAAACCAAATTTCTAAACAGCCACTTAAAAGCCAAGCGCAGGGCACCAGCTTATTCACGAGCGCTCATTCAGCCGTTGAGCATCAAACCAACCTACGCTTATAATGCACTGCAGTAAAACAGTCATAATTCATATAGTAACATATTTGACTGAGTTTTGCTAGTTCAAATAAGTCAAACCGTTTTATCACCGAGACATTTTGCCACCTGAACGGCAGATGCTGTAAATTGTCCAAATGATCGATTACAAACCTGCGTGAGCGTTGTTAATGACGGTGCAGCGTCTTTTCACTTCATCTAAAAGTTCATCATTAAACAGAAAATCACCATTAGCATTATCACTTCATTGACTTTAAACGCAAGCTAGACATGAGCCCTCTGGATTCGATGAAAATCATATGGAACATATTTATAATCTCTGACTTATAGGATGGCTAAAACAGTTGCTTGCACACTTGTTGGTTCTTGATTACATCGTGTGAATGTTGTGTTATATGCAGCCAGAACAGAGGGGGGCAGGCGGCATGAGCTTACAATTATGAGGGCCTATACTCTCCCTGATAGAGAGTGAAAGGGCAAAGGGGATCCTTTAGCGTAAAGATTAATGCGGATAAAATATAGATAAATAACAAACGAATAAATTAGAACAGTCACGATAAAAATAAATTCGCTATACAAAATAATGTTTGACCATGTAGTTTCCTTTATGATCTAAACTCTCTTTTTAGCTTCTGGTTTCACGCGTGTGAAGAAGGGACAGTTTGAAATTAATGGGGTCTAATTTTCCATCTACCCTGAGCCTATTATATCAGGACGATTTACTCGTGATTATACAGAGGCGTAGCTAGGGGGGCAGGGGGTACAAGTGTCCCCGGGCGCCAGAGGAAGGGGCGCCAAAATGAGGGTTAGAATTAATAATTTTAGTCTTGATTTTGATGCTATTTAAACTAATTTATACCAACTAAATTTATAAAACTTAATTTTGGCGCCCCAAAACCTCATTAGTTACAAACTAGTTGTCAGACTGACAGACTGTTCAGACATTATTTTGGCGCCCCACTGAGCATTAAGGGGCACCATACAGGCATGCACTCATTACAAATGATATACCTACATTGCAAGATTGTTAGGCTAGTCTGAATCAGAAAAGTCGTTTTCTCATAAAATCATGGAAAAAATCAGCTCAAGTATATCCTGTACTACTAAAAGTGGCATATGGTTTTAATATAAATATAAACAAATTAGGTATAGTAATTTTCAACTTTCCTGTTTGGAAAAACTTTTAACCGGCTGGAATGAATAGCTGCATTAGCCAATGAGAGGGAGGGTGGGGTATGCAGTATGCCAACCCTTGTAGGAGAAGCATCTGTCTGATGGTTAAGCCAGGTGTGTCCGCCTTGACTCTTGACGCCCATGGCTGCATCCATGATCCCCAGTAAAACTATTATACTATTATAGGCATCATGGACACAGGGCGACAGCTGGTTCGGGCTGCTGCAACCCAGTGATTTGTATATTTATTGGGCCAAGAGGTCAAAATTACAAGCTAACTTTCAATAAGAGGCAGACTGACAGTAGGCTATCAGTCAGAACTCAGCAGTTCAGCTATCTTGGATTTGAATTTTGCTGCTGAAGTTTTGTTGGAATGCAAATACTTAAATTTCATTAAAAACAAGTCTGTTAGTTTAGCAATAAGTAACATAGTACAAATCAACAACCTAATGTTTAACTATTTTTTATTTTATCGACAACAGATAGGCCTATGTGTTATGATAGGCTATTTGTTTGATAAATAAATTCATATATAATTTGAATTTATTGACTTTCAAAAACACAATGAACAGTCGATATTTTTAATATTTTATTTCACTAAAATTTAAATTGCCATTCCGTGTATTTGGAAAATGTGAAATAAATTAAATAGGGAGGGATGAGGCGGGACGGGAGGGGCGCCAATTTCATAGTTTGTCCCCGGGCGCCAAATATCCTAGCTACGCCTCTGTGATTATATAATTTATACGCTTCAAAATGTACACCAAAATGCGGTTAGTTCAATAAAGGATACATTTACTTACTTATTTACTTACTTAAAAACCTGATCAGACGGACAAGGTTATCCAAGACCAGACTACGTTAGTCAAGGTGCAAAGATTACATTGGATGCGATAAGATTCCACACGATAAGTGACGATATGCAATCTGCCGTTTGAATTCCACCGTACAGTAAGCGCGTGCGTGTATCGATTTATTCACTTTCTCTGGTGCAGTCACTGCGCCGTCGAGGGGCAGGACGCGACCACCGCCAACCGCCCGCCTCTTGACACGCGAGAGGCCGGCCAAGGAGGACGGGGAGACGAGCGGAAGCCAACGGCCACTAATTAGTCTGCTTATCTTTCGTTAGATCTGAACACACATAGACGGTCACTGACCTTTGAAGACGCCTGGCACCAACTTGTAGACGAGCGTCTGGAGAGTCGTATCCGCTCTGAAAACGATACGAAGACAAGAGGACGTTAGGTCGTTAGAGATACAGGCACACAACGTTGGGTGAGGAATATGTGGTAACGTTAGGAGGTATTCGATAAGGTACTACTTAAAGGTAGTCAAAGCAACGCAAGTGTGATATGGGGAAGTAAGGTAACGTTAGATAATGTAAGGTCAGTTAAGGCAACATATGTGGCCATCTCTGGGAAAGGGACCTAAAGTGGGATATGGAGTTATTGGTATCCTCAAATGCAGATTGAAAACAAGCTTTCAGACAAAAGAAACTGCACTAAGTTTGGTCCTTAAATGATGAAGTTATTAAAAGTTTAGGAGTGTAATAGATTAAACCATCATTTCAAGAATATCAAGTTGAAAGATTTAGCAACTCAGAAAAGCCAACCATGGCACAAAGAAAAAAGTCAAGTTTGTCACCATGCCACAATCATTGTGCTATTATGTACTCTATAAAATGACACATAAAACACAAAAGTATATTGCAATTTAATGCCAGAAATCACTTTTTAACACTTACAACAATTCTGAAGTCTCACAGAATTCACATGCAAGTGACTGTCTAAAACTGGCTGTAACTGCGAAACTAGAGCCCCACTTTAGGTCCATTTTCCCAGATATGGTCACATATGGTAAGGTATGGCATGCATGCCAATGGCAACATTAGATGAGGTAAGGCAACACATGGCACGTGAAAGAATAGGGTAAGTAACGGCAACGGGAAGTTAAGGCAATATAAGGTATAAGTCAAGACAATATCATAAGTTAAAGCAGCATATAAGCCTTATATTACAAGGTAAGTTACAGCAACATGAAAGTAAAGCTCCAGATAAATAGAGTACCTACTTACTTACTTACTGACTTAACCGTAAACTTCAAATGTCTAAATCGCCTTTTGAAAGCCAAACGCAGGGCACCAGCTTATTCACGAGCGCTGCACCCTCTCAAACTCCACCGTGCCCACACGTTTACCTGATTCCTAGAAGAGGATTTGTCTGATGCAGAGGAACATCGCAGACGGGACAAGTCTCACTCGACTCCAGGTAACGAACAATGCAGCTGCGACAGACTAAAACAAAAGCAGAAGACAAAGGATAAAATATTCTATTTTATTCAATTTCCATTCTATTCTATTCTATTTGATTCCATTCTATTTGATTCCATTCTATTCTATTCCATTCTATTCCATTCTATTTCATTCCATTCCATTCTATTCTATCCCATTTTATTCAATTTCCATTTAATTATATTCTATTCTATTCCATACGGATTTATAAAGCGCCTCTCACAGTACAACCTAATCACAGGCGTTAAGGTCAAGTATAATAGTATACTTGACCTTAGTTTAAATACTTGTATACTATATACAAGTATTTAAACTAAGGTCAAGTATTTACACGCATATAGTTGACCGAATCCCATAAGTTCCATAACGTATACACTGCACTCAAGATTCGAAGGAAAAAGACACAAAGGCAGACGAAGACAACGCTGGATAGACAATATAAATGAAGACATAACATCACTTGGACTAACTAACTCCACGGGGAGCAGTGGAGTTGACATATGACCGAGGACAATGGAGATCATTTATTCGTACCCAACGCCGCCAAATTGCAGGCGTCAGGCACTGATGATGATGACGATTTACAAGCATATTAACAACAGTCCTATACATTTAAGCAGTTGACGGACTGTTCAGCTTAAGGCCTTAAGCAATAGCTATACGTCAAAAATCAAATGGTAGCTCTCAGCCGTTGAACATTATTTTTTCAGCTAAAGCATTAAAGATATACTTAACAGAAATCTGTAGCATTTGAGCTCAGTGGCTTAAGAACATTTAAGCTAAATTCTACACCTTTCATCCAACGATGTTCATTTCCGGCAGATGCACAGATAGAAGGATAGACAGATGGACACAGAGGCAGGCATGCAGACAGGCAGAGAGACAGAGACAACAGGCAGCAGACAATAAGAGCGACAGAGGCAGACACAGAGAGAGGAGAAGGGAGGATATCACAGATAATAATAGCCTAATGGGAAAGAAGAACAGAGACAGCAAAGGGGCAGAGAGAAGAGAGAGAGAGAGAGAGAGAGAGAGAGAGAGAGAGAGAGAGAGAGAGACAGAGAGAGAGAGAGAGAGAGAGAGAGAGAGAGAGAGAGAGAGAGAGAGAGAGAGAGAGAGAGAGAGAGAGAGAGAGAGAGAGAGAGAGAGAGAGAGAGAGAGAGAGAGAGAGAGAGAGAGAGAGAGAGAGAGAGAGAGAGAGAGAGAGAGAGAGAGAGAGAGAGAGAGAGAGACAGGAGAGAGAGAGAGAGAGAGAGAGACACACACACACACACACAAAAGGGTACACGGACAGCGACAGGAGACAGACATAACCAGAGCTATACAGCTGCCAATAATAGACAAAAGAGACCAATTAGGCGGAGGAGGAGATAATGGCAATAACAAGGAAAGACGATCTAACATTGTCTCATTTCGTCTTTCACTTTGTAATCAAAGCGGACAAATGAACAGAAGCCACAGATCGACTGACCAGCATGGACTGCCTCAGAAACAACAATTGACCAAGAAACGAAATGTTCAACAGTGGCAATACATCATCAATTATACACCACTCATGTCTTTGCGTGTGTATACGTGTGTCTATATACACACCTACATACTGTCTCTCTGTCTGCCTGTTTCTCTGTCTTTCTGTATCTCTGTCTTTCTCTCGGTCTCTCTCCCCTTTCTCTCTGCCTCTGACTGGCCTTTTGTTATCTGTTCTTCTTCCCCATTAGGTTATATCTGTGACGTCCTCCCATTGCCCCTTTCTGTCTCCCGCAGTCTCTGTCACTCTCAATGTCTGTCTGTCTTCTGCTGTCTTTGTCTATCTGTCTGTTGTCTGTCTCTCTGCTCATCCAAATTCTAATGTTACTGCAATAATTTAGCATTAATACCATTAATTCCATCGTTCATTAGACTTCTAGTTTTACTATAACATATATTTATGAACTGCTGTACGTATTGGGAAATGGCATGGTAGTATATATTTAGGGGTGGTTTTACGGGTTCAAACCCCCCCAATAAATGCATTACTGTTATTAAAAACTAACAACATAGAAAAATACGACAATTTCCAATGGAAACCCCAGAAAACTGAAGTTAAAACCCCTCCGAAATTTTTACCTGGCTACGCCCCTTGTATTTGGGCATAATTATGCGCACGGGATAGGGTATAGTCGCTATACAAATCTTTAGCGATGGCTGCTGTGCACCAAGTTTCAAGTCCATTCGCCGCTGTGCAGCAGTCCATGGACGTCGATTGAACAATGCTAATGGACTTCTAAAGGAAAAGAACCGCAAAGCAGTTTGCCGACTCAATAATCAACCGCAGTCAATAATATCACCCGCCGACGAATAGCTTAACCTGCGACTAAGGTCAAAGGTTATGCCGGATGCATTACGTGCCTGTGCACCTCTTCTTATGTCCCCGATCCACCGAACTACCAACGGGGTTAATCTAATTCAGGCGCTTTGCCCATCAGACGGTGACCGAATATATCCAACCCATGGATCCACCCGAGGACCCCGGCTATAAGGCCCTTATACCCGGGGTCCTCGATCTACCCACGAACATCTGGATATTATTATCATGAACACCCCACGAGAGCTGCAGACGGAGCTGATGGACAATGATGACAAACCGATGGAGTAATGCTCGCAGTTTGTAATAATAGATTTATATAGCGCCTCTCAGAGACACAGGCAGACACACACACACACAGGCAGAGCGAGACAGACAGAGCGAGACAGACAGAGCGACGTCCCGCACTGAGACAGAGCCCGAGTGAGGAAGAGGGAAAGAGTTATACACAGAGTGTGAGAGAGAGAGAGAGAGAGAGAGAGAGAGAGACAGACAGACAGACAGACAGACAGACAGACAGACAGACAGACAGACAGACAGACAGACAGACAGAGACAGATATTAGTATACTATATATATATATATATTGTATATGTCCATACCGTATGACCTATATAACAGAGCATTGATATAGCGTATTTATCAACAACCTTACAAAGGTGCCAATACCTGGCTAACACTTGTTAAAGAAATGGCGACTTGAGCGTGGAATTTCTCTTAGGAGCCGCATATAGGGCCTATAATATGCGTGGCCGCCGCCGCAGAGTTGGAATTCTCCGTCGAAGATTGTTCCACGATGGTCCAATACACGAGCTAGAACGGCGTTCCCGACTCGTCGCACGTTGGCGCGGAACTATCAGATCCCCACAGGCAGTAGAGCGCAGTGTTCGTCGACACGGCTGGGTCGAGACATGAACGAGATGGTATATACCTGACTTGTTCAGAGGCCAATCCAATTTACCTTACCTCTTCTTTACCTATAGGGATTCCATCTGAACTTGCGTAAGCATGGATCCTGTGTGGCATATATCGGATTGCGCATGTACACGGCTTCTGGCGCCACCTGGGGGCAGCCGACGGAAGCCATCTATTATTAGGACGGGAACGCCGGTAATTAAGCGGCACATGGCGCACACCTCTGGTGGGAGTCCTGCCACTGCGCCGCATACCTCTGGGATTTAGTCAACGCTGCCGAAAGCAACGACTAAACAGCACCGAGTGGGGTAAGGTGACAAACGGATTGGTAATGCTTGGTAATGAAGAAGTCAGTTAAGGTATACGTCATGTGAAAGTAAGAAGAACAGTCCCTTAAGCTAGCCCTGAGGCAGCCAAGGGTATGAAGTGTTAGCGACTTCATATTTTTGGCCTCGGCATACGAGGGTGGGTGACCAGTCCTCTCCCTCACCATCTCATCGACAGTGTACTCATTATAGCTGAGTTGGCTAGGGGTGCAGGTGCAGAAATCTCGAACCAACTTTCTGCCCTGGCGAAGATTTGAACCGCGTACCCTTAAAAGGGGATTGGCAGATCTGGCACCAACCGGAGTAACCATAACTTATATACACTGTTATAAACAGCTTTGCCCTGACCCTATATTTAACCACAACACAATTGCATAAACTACACCACTACACCACCTGAACTCCAATTCCACTCATACATTAAACGAAGCAGGCCAAATCCTCCTCCTCCTCCTCCTCCTCCTCCTCCTCCTCCTCCTCCTCCTCAGTAACAGATCGAAACCTTAACCCCAAAATGATTCCGACACAAAACAAACCATTATTCAACGCCGTGCAATAATTCTTTTCCGCGATCTACGCAGAATTCGTCCGTCCGTCCGTTCCACAGTCTTTTCTTCCCTCTCCGCGTCCCTCGCTCCGCCCGACCGTCCGCTTACCTCTCCTCGTCCCTTCCCGTTCGTCCGTCAGTCGCTCGGTGCCTTCTTCCCTGCTTGCCTTCGGAAAAGGAGAACGGTAATGAATTTGACACGGAACAGCTGGCCACTGACGGACGGGAAAGCCCGCTCGACCTCGACTTCGTTACACTCCCCTACCACAAATTCTGTCCAAAGTCCCACCCTCCCTCGAAGGCATAGATTGGCCTATTTGCAAACGCCTCAGGCAATCGCTCACGAGAACAGACGCACGAATGCACACACACACGCACACAGAGACAGAGACAGAGACAGACAGACACGAGAGTTGGGGATATATGTGTATGTGCGTTGCTGTGTATTGCTCTCTGTCTCTGTGTGACTCTGTCTGTCTGTCTGTCTCTGACTCTCAGACAGACAGACAGAAACAGAGCGAGAGAGAGACACACACAGAGACACACAGAGACACACAGAGAGAGAGACAGAGAGAGACGGAGAGACAGAGAGACAGAGAGAGGAACAGAGAGACAGAGACAGAGAGGCAGAGATATAGACAGAGAGACAGAGACAGAGAGACAGAGACAGAGACAGAGGCAGACAGACAAAGACAGAGACACAGAGAGAGAGAGAGAGAGAGAGAGAGCAACACACAGCAACACACACACATATAATCAGATGAATATACTGCAGAGTTAGTCGGATGGATATGCAGGCGCCGGTTGGCTGCTGCTGTTGTTGCTGTGGGCACCACATCCTGGAAATGGATGAGTCCATCCGAAACATTAAAGACCGATTACTCCTCTTCGCTTCCCGTTCCAACTCTGTTAACGTAATTACCCACAAACACACGAACCGTCCCCTCCCTTCCAAGTCTCCCTTTGCTTCCCCTCCCCTCCCAAGTTTCCCTTTCCAACGCTTCCCCTCCCCTACCCTCCCAACCAAATCTCTCTTTTGACTCCCATCCCTGCCCTCTTCTCCAATTCTCCCATTGCCTCGGCTCCCCCAATGCCTTGTCTCCCCCTCCCTTTAGGCATGTCTCGCTCACGTACGGTGTATGCCCAAGATCCTTCCACTCAGTGGAGGAATCTTGGTGTATTATATATTATATAGGCCTTGTCTACTCGAATTCTGCGAGCATCCTTTAGTCTGTCTGCACGTGTCTGTCTGTCTGTCTGTTTGTCTGTGTGTCTCTGCCTGTGTGGGTGTCTGTCTTTCTGTCAGATAGGTGAGCGGTAGGTCACCGAAAGAGACCGTCCAAAAAGCAACAGATGCTGGTCACAAATATAACCATAATAACCATAACCACACCTTTTATTGAACCAATGAAACAAAAACGCTTTTTGACAGATGCAATAGGTTACAAAATATGACCACGGGTACAATTATTACGAGTGCGATTTTCTTGGAGCTGAGATAATGGAGGAACCAAAGACAAATGTCAACAATGACGCGTGGCATTTCTATAATCCTTTAAATCTTGATACACAATGCACACAACACTGATGATAAGAACAAGAGCAGAAGTGCCGTGCTTTAGCTATCCTGAGAGCTAGCCATGGTCATAAAGTGTTAGTGACTTCATTTTCTTAGCCTCGGCATACACATGAGGGCGGGTGGCCAATCCTCTCACCCACCGTCTGATCTTCCCACCCACAGTTTATGATCAGTGTACTTATAATAGCTGAGATGGCTAGGGGGCACAGGCGAAGCAGACATCCCAAAACAAATGCCTGCATGCCCTGGCAAGGATTTGAACCCCAACCTCTTGGTTGACAGCGCAGCATGCTAACCATCGGACTATCCCGCACCTCTGCATGGTAAATTATATACGGATTAATGGCATAGGATCACACACAAAAACACAGGTACTTTATAGGCCACAAATTCTTCAGCGCAAGATTTACTGATTTGTGGAAAGGCTTCGGGATAGAAGTCTAGACATTATCAAAGCTCTTCACAACAAGAAAGGTAAGGACTGGCTATTGAACATTGACCGAGTAAGTTGTGCTGGTTCCCATACGTTTGTTCCCACAGACTGATTCCCACAGGCTGGTTCCCATACACCGGTTCCCATATAAGCTGGTTCTCATCCAATGGCTCCCATAATATATGCTATAAGCTTAGTTCCCAAACGCTCTTCCCCATACACTGCATGGTTTCAAAGGCCTTGATCCCATAAGCTGGCTCCGATATGCTGATTCTCATAGACTGACTCCCTTAATTACCTTGCATTTTTCATTTTCAGACACCGGTTCCCATTGCTGGTTCCCATACACTGGTTCCCATTGCTGGTCCCCATTGCTGGTTCACACATGCTGGTTCCCATACGCTGGTTCCCATACGTTAGTTCCCATATGAAATATTCTGAAAGACTAGTCCAATGTACTTAAACACACAGTGAAATGGTGCTCGTAAAAGTTGCTGCTGTTACTCACAGGTGTGTAGGCATTCGATGATGGTCGTCGCATCCACCAAGTATCCGCTGCAAAGGGCGCACAGCAGGTGCTCGTTGATCTCCGTCAACTGGCAGGTGGCGTGTGAGACGTGGCGGTCGAAGCGTTGCGTCGTGGCCGCCGAGGAGGCAGCCGAGGCCGCCGACGCCGTGCTAGTCATCATCCGTCCAGAATAAGACCATCGATCGGGCATACGAGGGGCACCGTCCCACCGTCCGTCGTTACCAGTATAGAACGACTATCTGCAAGACACACACAAGGCTCATTAGTAATTGTAATTGAATTTATATAGCACGAGAGAGAGAGAGAGAGAGAGAGAGAGAGAGAGAGAGACAGACAGACAGACAGACAGACAGACAGACAGAGACAGACAGACAGAGACAGACAGACAGACAGACATAGAGAGAAACAGAGACAGTCAGAAAGAGACAGAGACAGACAGAGACAGACAGAGACTGACAGAGACAGCGAGACAGAGAGACAGACAGAGACAGAGATACAGAGATACAGAGACAGAGAGACAGAGAGAAAGACAGACTGACAGACAGAGACGAGACAGATAGAGACTCATCAGAGGCACCCTGCAGCCACAGAGTCGCTTGATCGCCCAAAATTTCCAGTCGCTGGTCCACATGCCTGGAACAGTCTTCCTGCACCTTATTCAAGAAGCCAAAAACTAATGAAAACCGTAATTGTAAACTCCAAACTTCTGAAGCGATACTCGAAGGCCAAGCGCAGGGCACCAGCTTATTCACGAGCGCTACCTCGAGTCAGAGGGGTTGTCCAAAGGGTAGTGAAAAGGAGGTCCGAGTCCGGTTGTCTGAGGATCAGAGGGTCAGAGTAGCTGTTAAGGTGGGTGTCATCGCTTGTCAACACGGGGGGGGGGGGGAGTCATACGACGAAACGCATAGCATGTGATATATCATAATAGCAACGCATCAGAACAGGGAGAGGGCACCAGTTGTTAAAGTGGTTTGGGTGAGCAGTGGGAACTCGGAAGAAGATTTTTATTAGAACGCATGTGTTATCATGGTCCCATTGCATGGTGAGCAGTGGGAACGGAAGCAAAAAATTTCCAGAACAGTGCGAACGCCGTTCCCACACCACTTTAAACCCTGGAGTATACCCACCAGTCCGTTACGGTCACAGTCCGCCTTTCCCTTCCGTCACTAGAGGACGATCTGTAGGACAGAAACGCAAAAATGCGAGGCTGTATATAATCGTAATATCGTAGACCTTGGCACGGCAATAGAACGACCGCCTAGTATAAGACAAGGCCAATGCATGCTGGCTGCTGCTCGGCCTAGTTCATTAGCCGACAGAATGGGACCAACAGACGGCTGTGGGCTTGGCCAACCTATTGAGTGGGCGGTCAGCCTTGGCCTTCGAGGACTTGTCTTCCTCATTTACAACCGCTCTTCAGTTGCTTTAGCCTCGGTTTTATTCCGCACTAGATGGATGGTCGGCCTTATATGGGACACAGAACGGGACATCCAGGCTCCATCTCTGTCTGTGTGTCTGTCTGTGTGTATGTGTGTGTCTGTCTCTGTATCTGTCTGTGCTTCGTTCTGTGTGTATGCCTGTGTGCCTGTTCCTCTGTATGTGTGTGTGTGTGTGTGTGCGTGTGTGTGTGTGTGTGTGTGTGTGTGTGTGTGTGTGTGTGTGTGTGTGTGTGACTAGATCTGTCTGTCTCTGTCTGTGTGTCTGTCTGACTGCGTGTATCTGTGTGTCTGCCTGCGTGTACGTGAGTGTCTATGTGTCTGTCTGCCTCTGTCTATCCTATCCGTGTGTCTGTCTGTGTTTCTGTCTGTGTGGGTGTCTTTCTGTCTGTCTTCTGTCTGTCTGCCTTCACGCTTCTATCCCAAAAACCAAACATAAGCTCGCATCATCTTTCAAGTTACATCATAAAACATCCGAAGTTAAAGTTTAGTACCGTACACTAAAGATTTTAATGGGATGCTATTAGGAATACTACTCCACTACCCATAATACGAATGCCATAAGACGAATACCGTATACAGTACTTGGCCCAGTTATCATCTTGCAAACATCATCCCATTAGGCAAATTTCAAGTCAGTCATTCAAGTGGTTTGGAACGCATATTGGGTCATACTTAAGACGTGACAGGAAGGTCAAATATGTGCGTAAATATTTGCACCAAATTAAGACTTTAATTATTCTGCGATGTTTTCAATTGGTCATGTCAATGGATCTTTTGGAGTAAAGGTTTTTAAAATACTTCCACAACTGTTGAAGCAAAAGTAAAGGTTTTAAACATGCTTCCACAACCGTTACACCAAAAGTGATGTATTAAAGCATTCCCATAAGCTATAGCCATGGATAAGAACTTAGGAAGTGTTAGCGACTTCATTTTGTTAGCCTCAGCATATATGAGGGCGTGTGGTCAGTCCTCTCCCTTACCGTCTGATAGCCCCACCGACAGTGTACGGTCAGTGTGCTCATTATAGCCGAGTTGGATATAGTGGGCGCAGATGGAGCCAATATCTCGAAACAAATTATGCCGTGGCGGGGATTTGAACCCTTATCTCTCGGTTGACAGTCCAGCATGCTTACCACTACACTATCGGGCCCCCACCTCTGAATCAAAGGATAAAACTCCGCCACTATACCCTAACTGTGGTAGTGCCAGGACTCAGGAGGAGGGCGACGCTAATCATCTTTGTTATGACACAGTGTCGTTAAACAGCAACAAACAAAAGAGAAGAAGAAGTCCCTTAACCTAGCCCTGAGGCAGCCATGGATATAAAGTGTTAGCGACTTCATTCTCTTAGCCTCGGCATATGAGGGCGGGTGGACAATCCTCTCCCTCACCGTCTCATCGTCCCACCGACAGTGAACGGTCAGTGTACTCATTATAGCTGAGTTGTCTAGGGGTGCTAAACAGAATATTGCCCCCCCCCCCCAAAGACGTCTCTATACACCAAGCAGTGATGAATGCCCCAGAGTGCGCAGAGTTCGGGTTAGCACGGGTGAGGTTGACTTTGCCGTTGTATACATGATAAGTGAAAATCTACGAAAGGCAGTGTGTACATATGATGGGTGTCGGTGGGGGGTGTGCCACCGGTAACCCAATCCCTCCCTTTATTTGTGGGGCGCGGTTTTTGGCCGCGTAATTACCCCTATCAGATTTCAAGTCAATCGGTTCAGCGGTTTCAGATGTACTGAGGGTGAACAACTCAGCTCCCTTTGCTCAATTCAAGTGGCCGCGGTATAATTTAAGCCCTGCCGTCAGTGTTTCCGTTAACGACCAAATGACCGTTTTTACGTCCGTAAAAAACTCCAAAACGTCCAAATTTTTCGGTGTGATAGCCGAAAGTAGTGAGCTACGTCCAAAAAAATTCTAGGTCAGGACGTAAATATATACGTCATCTTTTTGGACTCTAACGGAAACACTGCCTGTCGTATATACGTTGAAACGGTTGAATCCTGTGACAGTAGTTTATAGACGGATGTTATCAACTGTTTTTGCCGAAAAATTCCAAGTGCATTTGACAGAAGTTGGAGAAGAAATCTGTTGCAATAATAAATGATCTGGAGATTCAAACTTCATCATTATTGTAAAAACAAGATCACAGTGATTTCTGAATTCAGTTATGACATTTCTATGTCAACGATATACTTCAGATATCAACCAATTCAAACAAAATCAGCCAAGAACAACAGGGAGTTTTAGGGTAATGGTAACACTCTGGCAGGAAGAGCAGAAATCAGCATGGACGCGGGATCACTTCCAGCTACCCTTCCAGTCAGTCAGCCTTTCATTCGCTAGATGGCATTGGTAAAATAAGCAGTAGGACCTGATAGGCACTTTGCATGGCTGCCAAGCAGTTAAATTCGACTCCTGTATGTAATAACTTATGATCATCCGTTCAAGCTATGAATTGTGATCACACTGCGGTGTGGCAGTTTGAAATAATAGATCTATTTACGAAGATTATTAATATAGGCCTATTATATATACGTAAGCCTATTATAGTTGTCAAAGTTGCGTGTCATTTCCAATAAAGCCAGAGAGCAGACAATCAAGTGAACACAGTCTCAGACTGAGCAAGCATAGAAAGCGTGCAAACGAATGAGTGAGCAAATGAGCAAACATACAAATCAAAGCACAGAATGAGTAGATTAACAAGGAGTCATCGACTACATAATGTTCGGTCATTAGATTGTGGTGCTTGATACAAAATTAATGTCTTTTGTCGGATTGCGTATACCAGACTATAACAATAATTATGACTCTGATTAAACTTCTAATTATAACTCGCGGTACACGTTTTTCTTCGTCATTCCACTTTCTATGCAGCTGCAAAGCTAATTCTGTGGACTTCTATACATTAGTATTTGGACGTAATAATCGTTCGTGTAAAGCAACCAATCAGCGTGGAACACGTGGACATCTCGAGAGGCAATACGTTGTCTGCCTTTTACCTTCAAATTCCCAGTGCGGGCGGTTCTTGAAACTGGCAAACTCCTCTACGGATTTTACTCTGACAGCGCCAGTCCCAAGCCTGGATACGAGGAGGAGGGCGACGCTACTGATCTTTGTTATTACACATGTCGTTAAACTGAAACTAATACAACTGGCAATTCCTTCCTTGTCAGATAAATTGACAGAAAGGTTGTATGCGGTCAATTCCTTATATCCAATTAGATTTTAAATCTTTATATATAGACTCCTTGAATTCATAACGAAGATCATAGATTGCACGAAGAGGCAATTTTCGAAGAATAACGATTATTTCTCACTTTTTCTCGATGACAACTTATTAAATCGGATCAGAAACCATAAAGGCCTACAGAGGAAGAAAGTATTGGTGTCGAATATCGGTGCTTTGCAGGCTATAAAGGGCAATTATACATGCAACACCAACAAAACAAACTATCGCAATACTCGCTGCTATAATGATACCATGTTATTGCGATATTGTAAAGCGATACTAATAGCCCTGCTCTCTATAGGCTACATAGCCTCGGAGACCTTCATAAAAAAATGTTGTGTTTCAATCCCAATCTAGTATACATGTACCAGTCCTCGAGTTCCTTCAACAGTACTGCCAGCATCCATTTGTGTGTTGTACTGTATTTGCAACGGCTCTCAGTACAACCTAATCAGAGGCGCTCCCAGTGCGAAAAGTTCGGATTCAAGTTGTGTCGATAGAGTAGAGCAGCCACAGGTTTACCTTAAGACCATACCTTTCCTTACCTTAACTTACCATATACCTATTTCATATTCGGGCGTCTGGTCCATTGCATCTATAGACGCAGAATATCAGATCGGTCGATCGGAGGTCAATTCGTGCGAATCTCTGATGTATAATATTATGTTGGTTCACCCGCTGAGAGACGTAATAACCGCGACTGCAATATTGCTAATGATAAACCGTGACCGACTATTTCGATCCAATGCCACCCTCCCCACAGGGCACCCGCTGGGTCTCCTGGTCCCCAAACGCAGTCGTCTACATCAGAATAAGAAGAAGGGTGATATGTATGAGCACTTGTTATAGCGCCCCTCCAAGATTTCTACTCAGAGGCGTTCCCGACTACAGCGCGGACACTGAATCGGAGTTTCACGCCGAAGCGCATGAGAAATTGCGAGTGAATGACTTGCCCGGGGTCCCTACGCGGCGGCTTGAGGTGGATTCGAACCCGCAACCCTCCGGCTGCAAGGCACCGAACATACCCCAGGTATTACCCCTACACCACCGCGCCCCACAGGCCCTTGAGCTAGTCTTGAGGCAGCCATGGGTATGAAGTTTTGGCGACTTCATTTTCTTAACCTCGGTATATATGAGGGCGAGTGGCCAAGTCCTCTCCATAGAATAATGGTATACCGTCACTGGTGAGCATAGCATCAAGCGTGAAGCGGATCGATACCCGCTACCCCAAAGGTCCACTCAGCCTGTCATTCTCTAGACGGCGTTGGTAAACTTAGCAGTAGGACGTGATGGGCGCCTTGTATGGCTGCCATACAGTTAAATTCGACTGCTGCAATAACTTGTGATCATCCATGCATTCTACGAATTGTAGAATCACACTGCGTATTTGACATTTTGAAATAATAAAGAATATTATTATTGTAATTATTATTAGTATAACATTTCTTACATCGGATTTTACCCATGAAATATAAAACGACTGTGATTGAATTCAAGATTAAATAAATAACCTCTGACTACAACTTCCCCTTATTTCTGCAAGCGGAGACCAACGTTACACGCAGGCGCTATATCAGTTTCCAGTATTAGACAACTTCATCCAATTGCCGTACGTTACGGCTTGGATGCTCCAGTCTTTCTTTCCCTATCCAATTACAACGGAAGGAGACGGACCGGGACGATATGATGGAAAATCCGGATAAGTGAGGAATTAGGGCGACGTTCCATTAACCCCTGGACGACTGCGGACGACCCCCACCAAGCCACACCCCCTGGCAGCTTATCGCACCCCACAGACCCAGCGCCCGCCAATGAAAATTAATATAACTCGTGCCATTTATCGCTGCCAATACAGACTAACAACGAGTCATCTCTGTTCCCAGACTGTAACTAGCCTGCCTGTCTGTCTGCCTGTCTGTCTCTGTCTGTCTGCCTCTGTCTGTCTGTGTCTGCCTGTCTCTGTCTGCCTGTGTCATCTTTCTGTTTCTGTCTGGATCTGTCTGTATGTCTGTCTGCCTTCCCGTGTGTCTGACCATCTGTCTGTCTGTCTGTCCGTCTGTCTGTGTCATCTTTCTGTGTCTGTCTGTCTGTGTCTGTCTGTCTCTTGTCTGTGCCGGTCTAATACAATGGTTTGTCACGCAGCCTGTTATTTAGCCGTCACAAAGGACGTGTATTTATTCAGATGTGCTCGCTAAGCTGATGTTGGTCTTGCTTATTCAATAGAAACACGTTCTGGTGGTCACAGCATCACAATATAGGCAACAGAATTTTAAACGACGTTGTACCGCAGGTAATGTAATGTTGAAGCCGTTAGTAGGAAGTTACTTCTAGGGTAATGTAATGTAATGATGACACCATTAGTATCAAGTTACTTCTATGGTAATGCAATGTAATGATGAAACCGTTAGTAGCAAGTTACTTCTAGGATAATGTAATGTAATGATGACACCATTAGTATCAAGTTACTTAGGGTAACGTAATGTAATGTATTGATGACACCATTACTACTAAGTTACATCTAGAGTAATGCAATGTATTGTACTGATGAGTGTGATGACACCGTTAGTATCAAGTTACTTACTATACGGCTCCGTATGTATAGTTGTATACGCCTTTCTATTGCCGGGGTATCTCTGATGAGACTTCTTGCATACGTGCAATATAAAGGAACTTTTACAATTACATTGGCTTGTTAAACCGTCGATCTAACGACACTGTGTCCTAACAATGACGATTAGCTTCGCCCTCCTCCTTTCTCCACACTTGGGACTGGCACTACAGTGACTACACGAATACTGGCAGTGACTGTGCCTCAGCACAGAAGAAGAGCAGTTCCGTAAGCTATCGTGAGGCAACCATGCATGGGTATGGTGCTGTCGACTTCATTTTCTCAGCCTCGGCATATAGGCGGATGGCCAGTCCTCTCCCTCGCCGTCTCATCTTCCCATCGACAGTGTACGGTTAGTGTACTCATTACAGGTGAGTTGGATAGGGGGCGCAGGTGGAGTAGAAATCTCAAACCAACTTTCTGCCCTGCAGGCGAGGATTTGAATCCCCGACCTCTCGATTGAAAGTCAACACGTTAACCACTACTCTATCAAGCACCCATTCAACCTAAACTGTCATTATATATATAAGTAAGTAAGTAAGTAAGTATATTCTATATTGAACCAGCTGCAATCCGCATTCCAGTGTACATACATCATATATAATAAACAATCAATAGTCAATATGAATAAAGCATTCTAACTATAAAAGTGTTTTTCACATTATGGTTAGCTAAAGGTAAAACACGGTTTTATAGGCCATCCATCCACATGCCTTCCGGAACGAATGCCCGACGCTAGCAATATCTTCCGTTGCGCTCAAACATATTTATTACGCCATTCTGACACAATTTCTCAGA
Source organism: Aporrectodea caliginosa (assembly GCA_020284085.1). NCBI lineage: Eukaryota > Metazoa > Annelida > Clitellata > Crassiclitellata > Lumbricidae > Aporrectodea > Aporrectodea caliginosa. Next base: position 494,055 of record JACEVL010000334.1, on the reverse strand, counting down.
GGTGATAAACGCGTGTTCATAGCTTTTATACGATCGATCGAAAGAAGAATTAAAGACCCAAACTACCATTTCCATCGCTTTCATTTCTAAAACAAAGGACGACGTATACCAACAACACACCTCTTACTACACGTTCGTTTATTTAACCGACATACCACTGACGTTTACGTACATATACATACCTGTAGGAAAGCCGAGTATATCATCATATCCTCCATTGCAAGGCCGCAAGGATTATAGGCCAACATGCAACGCATACCTCAATGTAGCCTAAAGCCTATAGTCGCCTATACACAATATGCGCTGTGGGCTAATACAAAAACATTGGCCTATATAATATTCAACAGATCTGCTATACATCAGTGCACAAACATTCTTTCTACATTGTATAATTATGTGCAGAGATAAATAACATAGGTATACATAATCCCTGACCATTAACAAATATGGTATACAGAGTCCCTCCACACACACATACATACACACATCTACACACACCTACACACACACACACACACACACACACACACACACACACACACACACACACACACACACACACACACACACACACACACACACCTACACACACACACACACACTCACTGGTCCTCTATGCATCTGCATCTCCATTATTTTATAATAGAATTATATAATACATATATGGATACGTTTTTGCTTACATATGTACATTTATACATTTAGATATACAATGTGGGGCGCGATGGTGTAGGGGTATGTTCAGTGCCTTGCAGCCGGAGGGTTGCGGATTCGAATCCACCTCAAGCCGCCGCATATATATGGACCCTGGGCAAGTCCTTCACTCGCAATTGCTCATGAGCTTCGGCGTGAAACTCCGATTCAGTGTCCGCGCTGTAGTCGGGAGCGCCTCTGAGTTGAAGTGTTCATACAATTTTAAGGGGCGCTATAACAAGTGCTCATACATACATACATACATTAATTTCCACGTATAAATAAGGAAAGACTGCTCACGCATTTTGGGTACAGATTGAAATATATAAGTCTATATAGATAGTGAGCTGTAGCAAGCGTATACCTTGAATGGTGGAAAATATAGGTCAACATCCAGACATAACATTTATATAATAGACAGCAAATCTGGGAAGGGAATTTTTATGTCTCATATATAGGCCATCTATCTGTTTAGACCTCTTTTAGGCCATCCATCTGTTTAGACCTCTACCATACAATGACTACTAACAAAGGAACTACACTAACACGCACTGACCGACCGTTCGTCTGTGCCTGTCTGTCTGTCTGTCTGAGTTTGTGTGTGTGTCTCTCCTTCTGGCTGTCAGTGTCCGTCTATGTGTGCGTCTGTCTTTGTGTGTCTGTCTCTGTGTGTGTCTGTCTGTGTCTGTCTGCCTACATGTGTTTGTCTGTCTGTGTCCATCTATGCCTGTCTGTCTGTGTCTCTCGGTTTGTCTCTCGGTCTGTGTCTGTCTCTATCTGTCTGTGTGTCTGTCTGTCTGTTTGTTTGTCTGTCTGTCCGTCTGTCTGCCATGGTGAAGCGAACTGTGACTAAAGACGAAAGATTTATAAAGGACAAAGGAGGACGAAACCAGTAGGAAGAAAAATAACGGGAAGAATGGAAGGACGAGGAGGAGGACGAGGAGGAGTAGGAGTAAGTAGCAGGAGGGGAATGAGGAGGAATATTATTATGTACATTGAAACAAAAGACGATAAGAATCAGAAAATGGAGGAATAACATCAATTAGCAGCAACCGTAACATGAAGGAAAGAAGCAGAGGGAAAAGGAGGAGGAGGAGGAGGACGAGGAGGACGAGGACGAGGACGAGGAGGAGGAGGAGGAGAGTAGAGGAGGAGGAGGAAATAAGAGGAGAAGGAGGAAGTAATAAATTGAAACACTGGAAAAGGAAAAGATCAGGATGAAAAGCAAGATGACTACGCGGAGGAGGAGGAAGAGGAGGAGGAGGAGAAGGAGGAAGAGGAGGAGGAGGAGGAGGAGGAGGAGGAGAGAGAGAGGAGGAGGAGGAGGAGGAGGAGGAGAGTAGAGGAGGAGGAGGAAATAAGAGGAGAAGGAGGAAGTAATAAATTGAAACACTGGAAAAGGAAAAGATCAGGATGAAAAGCAAGATGACTACGCGGAGGAGGAGGAAGAGGAGGAGGAGGAGAAGGAGGAAGAGGAGGAGGAGGAGGAGGAGGAGAAGGAAGAAAGGAGGATGGGAAGAGGAAGAGGAGAAGGAGGAAGAGGAGAAGGAGGAAGAGGAGGAGGAAGAGGAGGAGGAGAAGGAGGAAGAGGAGAAGGAGGAAGAGGAGGAGGAGGAGGAGGAAGAGGAGGAGGTGGAAGACGAAGAGGAGGTGGAGGAGGAAGAGGAGGAGGAAGAGAAGAAGGAGGAAGAGGAGGAAGAGGAGGAAGAGGATTAGGAGGAAGAGGAGGTGGAGGAGGGAGAAGAATAGGAGGAGGGAAAACGAGGAAAGCACAAGGAGGAGAGGAGAAAGAAGTGGAAGAAGAGGCTTAAGAGGATGGGCTGTAGAAGAAGCAAACAAAAGGATATCAGTGAATAGGAAGAGGGATCATGCCTGGAAGAGGGAGAGGGAGAAGGATCTCTACGACCGGCAGAAATCGATCTCTGACGAGACGGGCTAAGAAGCGGGGCATGATGAGATCACTTGTCAACGCTGCAGAGAAATATCGATAGGCGGTCTTTCGATTGATCTGTAGTGCCCGCCGCCATTTTGGAGATCGGCCGACCGGTTATTCAGCCAGACAACCAGTCAAACAACCAGTCAGACAACCAGTCAGACAACCAGTCCGATAACCAGCAAGTGGTATATGTCGAGGGTAAGTTGGTCAGAATAGTAAGCCACTGGTTATTTGCAGAGGTGGTACGCCGCGCTGAGTAGGACGAACGATGTACATATTGGGAGACAGAAACAGCAAACACGTGACAGAAGGACTATGGCGCTTTGGAATTAGGTAAAAGTTGGAAGAAGGATAAGAAGCGAATAAAAGGACAGACAGACAGAGACAGAGATAAAGACAGACAGGCACAACGAGATAGGATATACAGAGAAAGAGAAACAGAGATAGGGACGGACAGACAGACAGACGAAGGAAGTGGATTGGTCGCATACTGAAAGGTGATTCCCCACTGAGAACTATCACGGAGGGAAGAATCAATAATCTTATAGCTAGAACACACAATGTCCTCGCGCATAACCCAAGAATTCCAAGGCAGAGAATCACGGTCCGCGCCCGGCATTGAATCCTTGAGGAATCTTCAAAACCTCTGCTGTGCGCTGTACGTATAATCGTACCAGCAATCTCCAAATTTCTAATTATTATTACAGTAGTTTTATATAGCGCCCCTTCAAGACAGTCTACTCAGGAGCGCTCCCAGCCCAACCTCGGTCAAACCTCGGTCTAAGGCGCTATACTCTCAAGCTAAACACAGGGCACCGTCTTATTCACGAGCGCTGTGGCGTGTCAGAGGGGTTGTCCCGAGATGCCACGTGTCCGGTTGCAAGAGAGGTCAGAGACCGAGACAGAGGAGTCATTTACTGTAAGACAGACTGGGGAAACCTCGGCCGATGGATATAATTATCCCTCTACCATGTCAGAGGGAGGAGAAGGCGGGCGGGCGAGGCGAAACCGCTACGGAAGGAGACAGAGAAGGGACCAGAGGGAGAGAGAGGGAAGAACGGAGAGGGGAGAGGGAAGAACCGAGGGAGGGAGAGGGGAAGGCCAGGAGGTTGTAATTATTTATTGTCGAGAAGAAAGCGCCGCATTGAGGGCGTCAAGAAGTGGCAATCTCACCAGATAAGGGTGTTGGCAGACGTATCCCCACCCAACCCACGATAAGACATCGCCCTACCCCCAACTATTGCACTACCTATACCTACATACATGTATATATGCAATATCATAAAACACGGCCAACACAGAAGCATAATTATATAGACAAGTATATATATATAATGTTTTATACATATATATATGTATAAAACAGACAGACATATACCCTGTATATATATATTCATCTATATGCATGTATGTCTGTCTGTCTGTCTGTCTCTGTGTCTCTGTTTCTCTGTCCTTGTTTCTCTGTCTCTGTTTCTATGTCTCTGTTTATCTGTCTCTCTGTCTCCGTCTCTCTGTCTGTCTCCTTCTTTGTCTGTCTGTCTCTCTTTCTCTCCACCACACCTCTATATATGTAGGTATGTATATATGTATGTATGTATGTATGTATATTCATCTATATACATGGTTATATTCATAACTCATTCTAATCTACTGCACGCAAGTTCTTTGATCCAAGGTCGGACTTTATCTGATTTAAATCGACACAATAGCATTTATCTTCCGCAGCGCTTTAAGTAGTCTATACCGATAATAATTCTGTAATTTTGTAAGTGCATTTTCATATAGCACCTCTTCAAAAAACTCATCACAGGCGGTATACCGAACATACAATCAAATAGGGCCTATCACATCGAGTGGTTTTCAACCATTTGCAGATCAAATCATTTGCTGATCAAACCATCATCGTCGTCGTCGTCGTCGTCGTCATCATCATCATCACCAGCAGCAGCATCATCATCATCATCACCATCATCACCATCATCATCATCATCAGCAGCAGCAGCAGCATCATCATCATCACCATCATCATCATCATCATCAGCAGCAGCAGCAGCAGCAGCAGCAACAACATCATCATCATCATCATCATCACCACCAGTTCCTGATGGCAGCCATTTGGAAGTGATGGGTACGAATAAATTACCCCCATTGTCCTCGGTCATTTGTCAAGTCCATTCCTCCCCTTAGTGTTAGTCCAACTCCGCCACTGTTCTTACTCTGGCAGTGCCAGTACCAAGCCGGGATGAAGGAGGAGGGCGACGCCAATGATCTTTGTTATCACAGTGTCGTTTAACTGAAGCTACTACTACTATAGTGTTACTAAGTTAGTCCAAGTGGTGTTATATATCCTCATTTATATTGACAATCCAGCGCGTATAGTCTTGGTCTGCCTGTGTTTCTTTTATAGCTTCGAATCTTGCATGTATAGTTGAGCCAAGATCTTCACTCAGTGATATATCAGAAGCATTGGGTAAACTGTGACCATCACGGATTTCCTCGAATGTCTTCGTCAAGTTCTCTGCCCCTGGGCAGGGTTCAAATGTTCAATGGTGCCACTCCTCTGGATGTTGGGACTCCTCATTCAGTTTACTGTATCCTCCATCCACCATCATCCAGTCCTCTAGCATCCGTCTAGGTATTTCTGTCCTCCTCTCTGGCTCTCTCTATTTGCCTGTCTGTCTTTCTGTCTGTCTTTCCGCTTGTCTCTCCGCCTGTCTATCTGTCTGTCTCTGTCTGTCTGTCTGTCTGTCTCTTCTATCTGTCTGTCTCTTCTGTCTGTCTGTCTCTTCTGTCTGTCTGTCTATTCTGTCTGTCTATCTCCTTCTCTGCATGCCTGCCTGCCTGTCTGTCTGTATGTCTGTCTCTGTCTGTCTGTCTCCACCTAACCTCTAGACTGGCTCCTGAAGCAGCCTCTGCGTCGCCGAAATTCTCTTGAGAGTGCTTGTGAACAAGCTGGTTCTCTCGTCCGAATGCTCGTTGCGTATACCTGACGCATGAAGAGGCAACGATAAACACATAAATGGATACGATGGTGATTACACGGTTCAACAACACCTAAATGAGACCCTCAAACTGGGCTAATTACTCCAAACTGAGGCAAGGTTGAAAAGAGCACCTGGCTATATCACTGAGACTGTCCAATGGGGCTCAAATTGAAACGTTTTAAGTCTCAAGACTTTCCCTTTTTAAATTGCTCATCCCTGACTTATAATAGGACTCAAATTGACACGTTTTAGGTCTTAAGACATTCCTCTTTCAAATTGCTTATCTTCGGCTTCTAATAGCACTCAAATTGAAACGCTTCGAGTCTCACGACTTTCCTTTTTCAAATTGCTTATCCTTGGCTTTCAATAGGGCTCAAATTGAAACGATTTAAACGTTTTCCATTTTCAGATTGCGTATCCTACAAAGGCGCCTCTCTGTTCTTCTGGGTATACTGACCTGATTACGGCTTGCTTTTAGTGCAACATCCGTTCATGACTTGTGCACTAGACACCGGCGCAATAGAAGTTATAAATTACAGTCTAAAAATGCTGACTCGGAAAACTGCTCCTAACTGAATCAATATCTAACTAAAATCACAACATCTGGCTGATTTCTGACGTAAAAAAATAAAACTCACCTAAATCGAGACTGAAGTAAAGGAAATTGGGCTAACTGACCCAATTGAAACTGGGCTAACTGACCCAACTGAAACGGGGCTAACCGACCCAATTGAAACGGGGCTAACTGACGCAACTGAAACGAGGCTAACCTAGTTGAAACTGGGCTTAAACTGACGCAACTGAAACGAGGCTGACCCTATTGAAATGGGACTAAATCATGACCCAATTGAAACGGGGCTAACTGACCCAACTGAAACGGGGCCAACTGACCCAATTGAAACGGGGCTAACTGACCCAATTGCACAAACCGCGCGCAACACATACAGAACTCACGGCCAGTCTACAGCATCGGCGGCAGGCACAGCAGCATGAGAATCTGACTGGGTGATGATCTTGGCTCTTGCATCGATAACGTCTTCGGCGGCGGCGACGGGCGGCTCGCCGGCGGCGGGCGGCCTGGCCGGCGGGTGTGTGGGCGCTCGTGCCCGGCGTCTATACCACCGGAGGGCGCCATTTGATTTCCCGCGGTGCGCCTCCACGAACGACCGGTGATATATCATCGACGCTAACTGCCCGCCAACTGCTCATCTCAATATCATCCTCCGTCTCGTCCTCCGCTTCCGCACCTGATCATCACGCCATCCGCCCGCTTACCACCACCTCCTCTTCCTCTTCCTTCTCCGCTCTTCTTTCACCACCCCCGCGTGGTACTCTATCCGCCGCTTCCTTCTCCACGCATCCACATAATCGCTGGCTAACCTGGGAATAGCGGTAAACCGCGACCTGGTAGCGTAAGATTCAGGCCGTGAAAAGCACGCAAAAGAAAACCTATGAAACCGAAGATGTCCGTCTGCTCGACATCCAGTATCATTCTATTCCTTTCTCCGACCAATAATAATAATGATGAACATAACAATAATAATAATAAATAATAATAGCAAAATAATAATAAATAACAATAATGAACCACCTTTTCCGGGGCATCTGCTCTCAACGGTATAACGCTGTGGCATTCAGGGGCACGTTTGGATTTCAGTTAGTTCCAGAATTGTTGTTATTCTCCGGGTATAGTTCTATAAGAACCTGAGGAATTATTTTTACCTCGGGGAAAAATAATAATAATAACAATAAAATTTAATAATAATTTCTAGGTCACCTAAGGATCATATGTACCTCGGGGCAAAAAAATAGTAATAGTAAAGTAACTAGCAATCCAATTTTAAACTGCCGCAGCCCATTCGTAATCCCGTGAATTATATTAGTAGAAAGATCGCGTATCTGTAAAACCGATAATACGCCCACCAGGCAAAAAAATCCGAGTCAAATCGGTGAAAACCGACCAATTTGTTAGTCGGTTATCTAGACAGCTTAATTTACCGCCTTTCAAGTATACCTATGAAAAAACGTTGCCTAAAGCGCCGCTAGCTATATATATATAAAGGCCGCTGAAGTCACTGAGAACAAAACGTTCACGGGAAACACAACGGTGTTCAGATGACTGGAGTCGCCACTGGTGGTCTCCCGCACACACGGAGAGTCGGAGGCCCCACCCGGGAGAGTTCCATCTAGTGTTGACGGTTGATATCGAAACAAGCACTCCATGCGAACAGTGGGACATGGTTGCCGATTGGTTAGAGCGATCGCCGTGTTACTCAGAGAGCGTGGGTTCGAGTCCTCTCCTCTGAGACGGTTACTGTGTAGGGACCTTTTAACAAGTCCTCCTTCACTTGCAGTTGCTCAGCACCATCGATTGATTCTTGGTCATTTGATAGTGGTGGTGGTGGTGGTGGTAGTGATGGTGGTGGTGGTGGTGGTGGTGGCGCTTGATGGTGGTGGTGGTGGTGGTGGTGGTGGTGGTGGTGGTGGTAGTGATGGTGGTGGTGGTGGTGGTGGCGCTTGATGGTGATGGTGGTGGTGGTGGTGGTGGTGGTGGTAGTGATGGTGGTGGTGGTGGCGCTTGATGGTGATGGTGGTGGTGGTGGTGGTGGTGGTGGTAGTGATGGTGGTGGTGGTGGTGGTGGTGGTGGTGGTAGTGATGGTGGTGGTGGTGGTGGTGGTGGCGCTTGATGGTGATGGTGGTGGTGGTGGTGGTGGTAGTGATGATGATGATGATGATGATGATGATGATGATGATGATGATGATGATGATGATGATGATGATGATGATGATGATGATGATGATGATGACGATGACGACGACGACGATGATGACAATCTCTAAATAATAATCTCCAAGTCCCTCGGGAATGAAGTACCTCAGGGCATAATAATAATAAAAATAATAATATTATTATTATTTTCATTATTATTATTATTATTTATTAACAATAACGATCATAATAATTGTAAAGTCGAGAGACATTTAGGTGTTCCCTTGCAGGCCATAACCACAATCCTTACTTCGCCTGTTGCGATTGTCCATCCACAACGAGATCGTTACTGGTTTCTCATATTCACCACACCTCCCTCCTTCCTCCCCCTACCTCCTCTCCCTCTCCCTCTCCCTCTCCCTCCCTCTCCCTCTCCCTCTCCCTCTCCCTCTCCCTCCCTCTCCCTCTCCCCTCTCCTCTCCCTCTCCCTCTCCCTCTCCCTCTCCTTCTCCCTCTCCTCTCCCTCTCCCTCTTCTCTCTCTCCTCTCCACCGCGCGTTCTTCCACATGTTCCGCTTCGTTCTTTCTCACTCTCTCTCACGAGTGATCGTCCACACCATGTTACCATCAGTCTTTCCTGAACACGTATACCCTCTTATCCCGAGCCTATTACCATCTCGTTGCATAAACATCTTAAATACCAGCTCTTATTATTAACACCCTCTTAAAATCCCCTTCCATGGCAGCACTGACCCTTCATACATAAGGAAAATAAAACTAAATACACTGCCAATATAGAAACAAGCAAAGTTCGACCGTACGTTACAGCAGAAAATAGCGTACGCGTACGGTACGTAATTTACTAAAAATAATAGCGTACGCGTACGGTACGTTCGTATTCCGTACGTATGAGCAGCCTTTAATATTAGTTGCTTCTCGTGACGTCACATTTTGTCTCCTCATTTCTCGTCGTTTTTTTCTCGTCGTTATTACGTCACTTTACAGTTCTTATTTGTAGTTCCGTTTCAGCGAAGAGGTAAATTATTATTTTGTTTTTATTTTGTATAATTTGATTATTTTATCTACAGAAATAAAACAGGCTGACGAATTGTTTTAAAACGTTTTCCATTCTTTAATTTGTAATTTTGTTATTCCTTGTTAATTCTATAATAAAAAATATAAAAATTAGCGTACGCTATTTATTAATTTAGCCAAAAAATAGCGTACGCGTACGGTACGCATTTCAGCAGAAAAAATAGCGTACGTTCCGTACGTACGGTCGAACTTTGGAAACAAGTTTAAACAGTTATGTAACGAGACTGATTTTATTTTTATTTTTTTTATTTATTTTTATTTGAATAAGCGAACAGCAAGAACTCAATAGAAAAAAAAAAACAAACATAATATACATTAAAACAATGTTCAGAAATGTTAACTAGACAAGTTAATGTTATAAACAGTGCAATAATAAGATACATCGGTTCATAAGCACTAGAATAACAACTGATGAGGAGAAGAAGCACAAAGTGCTTATCGAGTCATCCCCATAGGTAGGAAAACTAGATGGGTAGGGTGGTACTAGAAGCAAAAACAGAAAGGCTACATCAGGAAAGGATCACTGGAAGTCAACAATATTAATTTCGAGTAAAGTAGGATAATTTAGAAGTAATTTAGAAGTACTGGGAGACCAATAAGGATTTAAAAGTATATTTAAAGAATGAGAGAGAAAGGGCAGATCGTACAGAAGGATCAATAGAATTCCATAGTTTGGGACCCGTGATACGAACCGAGGAAGAGCGAGCCCCAATTCTAGATAACGCAGATCGATAATCGTGCTTCTTACGTGTATTATATTGGTGGAGGTCAGAATTAGTTGTGAAAAAATTTTTAAATATGGGAGGAAGAAGACCCATCTGATGCCTATACATAAGAGTGGCCAGTTGATGACGATAAATATCATATATGGAGAGTAAATTGAGAGATTTGAATAGTGGGGAACTATGGGCAAGGTAATGTACACCAGCAATGATTCTAATCGATCTCTTCTGGAGTAAAAAAATAGGTTTAAGGCGATTAGGAGAGCCTCCAGCCCAAGCAGTAGTACAGTACGTTAGGTAGGGCAGCATAAGCGAATTATATAAATTCCTTAGGATTCCAGTAGGCAGCTTCCACTTGAGTGTGTTAATAATGCCCATCACCTTAGATACTTTGTTTTTAACCATCAAAATATGGTCATGCCAAGTCAAGTGTTCGTCAAGAATAACACCTAAAAATTTTACATTAGGAACACGTTTCAGTTCAACAGAATTTATTAGTAGGGGTTGTATATTTAGGTCAGTGTAGGTGGTCCTAGGACCACTGAACAAAACATAATTAGATTTCTTTATATTAAGTAATAAAAAGTTAGCACAGAACCAGTTGGAAAGATGATTAAGTTCGAGAGTCATGTCCTGGAAAAGATGCAGCACTCTGGACGAGGAAAGAAAGGCAGACGTGTCATCAGCAAAGAGTATAAAAGTAAGGGTCTTAGAGGAATGAGAAACATCATTAATATAGATTAAGAAAAGTAGAGGGCCAAGTATGGACCCCTGGGGAACCCCACAGAGAATGGGAAGTAGGTCAGAAATGGCGCCAGCATAAGAGACAAACTGGAATCTGTTAGTAAGAAAAGAACCAAACCATTCCAATGGTAAGCCACGAATGCCATAATGTGATAGTTTGTCCAAAAGGATATCATGCCGGATCGAATCGAAGGCTTTAGAAAGATCGAGGAAAACACCCAGTGTTTGTTTATGAGAATCCATAGATTCCGAAATACGGTCAATGGTTTCAAGGATAGCCAAAGCAGTGGAATGATTCCTTCGAAAGCCGAACTGGTTATCATATAAAATCTGGTTCACGTCTAGGAAATCATATAATCTTTTATGGACAATCTTTTCAAGTATCTTAGAGAAACTAGTCAAAGTCGATATGGGACGATAGTTAGTCATATCTTGAGAGCTACCAGATTTGAATATAGGAATAACTTTGGCAATCTTCATTAAGTCAGGAACAATGCCCTGGCCGATAGACTGGTTGATCAAATGAGCCAACGGCAAAGATAAATAGGAAGCATAACGTTTAAGCAGCTGAACAGAGAAATCTGAAGAGGAGGTAGGGCTAGTTAACTTAAGATCAGAGATAATATTAAATATTTCATATTCGTTGGTAGGAGCAAAAAAGAGAGAGTTAGGATTAGAGTCCTTTAAATAGTCCTTGTAGTTACTAGAAGTAGAAGGAATATTGGTCGCCATATTGGGTCCAATGCCCACAAAAACTTGTTGAATTCCCTAGCAATAAGAGAAGGATCAGAGGTCAGTTGATTATCAATACAGAGAGGAACATTCATTTGGAGGGAAGTGGAATGGCCCATGGCTTGTTTAATAAGTTTCCAAGTTTTGCGGAGGTTATTGTTATGAAGTTCAAACATACTGGCATAATAGAGTCTTTCACTATTACGTAATAGCAACGTGAGCTTATTTTTATATTTTTTGTAGTTAATTAAAGATTCCTCCGTTTTTTGTCGAAGGTAAATTTTATATAGTTTATTTTTAGTTTTGCAAGATTTCAAAAGAGCAGAGGTCATCCATGGCCTAAGCTTAGTTTTATAGATCCTGACTTTACGGGTGGTGAGCGGGAAACAAGTATTATACATATCAAATATTTTATCATTGATTAAGCAGAGTATAGTATTTGGGCAGTCCACCTGAAGAACATCAGACCAGTATTCATTATCAAGCATGGATTGGAAATTAAGATGAGCTAGTTCATTATTCGGACGGTAAGTGATAAACTTGGATTTAGCCAAAGGCGGAAGTTCCCAGTCAAGAATAACAAATACAGGAAAATGGTCACTAATGTCTGTTTGGAAGATTCCAGGAAGTTCTTTATAGGAAAGTACATTGGTAAAAATGTTATCGATTAGTGTTGACGAGTGTAGGGTGAGTCTGGTAGGCTGAGTGATAAGAGGATGAAAAAAAGAGGAGGACATGGTGTCAAGAAACACATTGGAAGAAAAATGAGAATCAATATTGAGTAGATCGATATTAAAATCACCACATAAATAACAGGGTTTGTGCAATTTATTAAGATATAAAAGTAAGGATTCGAGGTCAGTGTTGAATAGTCTAGGGTCAGATTTGGGAGGTCTGTAAATTACACCAATAATGATATCCTTGTGATCAGGTAGGGAGATGTTAACAAACAAGAACTCAATAGGACTAATTGGGCAGAATTTGACATCAAGGGCCCAGGAAGAGAATTTCTGGTCAATAAGTAAGGCAAGACCACCGCCATTACTAGTAGTGCGAGATTTAGTAAAAGTCTTGTAGCCCGAGCAATTAAGTCCACCTTCAGTGGCTACGGTGGTCCAAGTCTCAGTTAGAGCAATAATGCCAAAATGGGCTTCCAGACTATTAAGGTAATTCCAAAATTCGGAGCTATTTTTATTATAACTACGAATATTGAGATGGATAATTTTGAGGTTATCCTGTAATCCATGCTTCCTGATCAGGTCATTAAATTGGTTTTCTAGGTAATAATTGGAAGAGGATCTTATTAGAGGAGCTAGGAGATTAGCATCAGGGTCAGTCTCATCATTCAAGCCAATACAGGTGGTGCTAGCTCTAGTCAATGAGTTAAGAGGATCCCCAGCAGGGGGTGGGAGCAAAGTAAGAGTTGGGCTAAGGAGGTTAGTTACTGATAGGAGCTCAGGATCTAAGCTGACATCATAAAATGGCATTAACCTACTAATACAATAATTACATAGGGTTGGAGTGCTAGATTGGTGAGTAAGGTGAATGGCTGAGGGCTGACATGAACATAGATTATATGTGGCAGTGTGGCTCCAAGGAGCATCACTTGTGGCCAAAACATTAAGTAAACTTTCAGCCATATGCATGTATGTGACAGTAATAGATCAGAAAGAATCTCAATTCATGGGTGGGGAAAGTAGCCCAAGGTATTAAGTGAGATAAAAGCATTACACACCTAGTATGAACATCTGATGAAGTAGTAGCAAACAGTTCTAATTTAACAACCATTGATAAGTAGCAGTCGGGGTTTAACTCGTACATTACAAAAATAATATGCAATGAAACAAAAATAGGGCAAGAGCTTTTGCCCGAGATAATAACAAAAAAGTTAGAATATACTTGCAAAAACATGAAAATGACAAAAAAGAAAAGAGCAAGCAAACCACAGAGTGCGAGGCAAATACACAACAACACTAGATAAAACCTTCAGAGAGGTCAGTTCCGTAGACAGGTATGCGCCGGAGGACCATATAGATCCAGAGAAACGAAGACTATGACCCGGAAAATATCCATGTAGATCCAGTGAAATGTTGACTGAGAAACGTTGACTGTGACACGAAAAATATCCACAAAGAAGAACAGTCACGGATACTGTAGATTTTCAGTAGGGCATCGAAACGCTGGTGGGTTCATAGGTCCAGGTCTCCAACTATGGATGAAGATAAAGCGGTCACAACGCGAGAGAGGGAGACACAGCGAGGTTAATTAGGTCACTCCCAGTTGGTCTGCAATTGGGATTGTCGGATTCAGCAGTTTCTTAGGCCCATCTTTGGCAGTTGTTGCATAAATTTTCCCATTCCATGACCAGATTCTGAAAATTCTTGGGTCTTTGCGGTGTGATGAGATGAAATGTGCATTAATCGGAGTGAGGTCCTCGGAGATGCCCACCTTGGATCCCTTGAGAATACGTCGACATCGTAGGATGGCGTCACGGACCGTTCTTCTGCAGAATGAGACAATAACTGATGTGGCCGAGAAGCCTGATGATTGGGAAGCTGATGAGGTAGTATTCTTGCCCAGAATCATCACATTGGTAATATCCTCCGGCACTATATCAGTATAGTTGAGCCTGTCTCTGAAGAATGAGAAAATTTCTTTTTCAGCTGTTTGAGGGCTCACAGTTAGGCCCGTAATGCGTAGATTGAGCGAGCGAGTCAGTTGATCCATTTCATTAACGGCTTTGCAGAGACGATTGTTTTCATCCGAATTTTTGACTATGGACAAGTCTATTGCAGCAAGTCTTTCGGAGTGTAATTCCAGTTTCAGCTGGTCGGATGTAGTGCTCTGAGTTAGGGAGGCCAACTGTTCTTCAGTGGTTGTAACACGTCCGGCGAGAGACTCAAGAGTTGAGGAGATGTCTTTGGTTACTGTGGAAAGTTTAAGATCGAATGATGTAATTTGAGTTTTCAAATCCTTGATTTCCGTATGAACCTTCGCCATTGCATCCGAGAGTGACTTATTCACGGCCTGGGCAACAGTTCGCTCTATCAGCAGCGACAGGTCCGACCAGGAGGCTGCACCTTCGATGGGTAACTTGAAGTCAGTCACATCGTCCTTTTTGTCGTCCTTTTTGTTTTTCCTAGTCCCACTTTTGTCAGCCATAGAGAAAAACGATGCCTAACAGATTTTGGTAGTGAACGACGACGTGATGAACAAAATGACGAAGCTGAGCGTGGTTAATTGGTGGTTAGTTCATAGTTCGCACAAATAAGCCTTCAGCAACCTCCGTGGCAGCTTGCATAGATAGTCAAGGTGCCTGCATTTCGAGTCAGAAGTGGGTGAAATCACCTGACCAGATCCGAGTAAGACAGCGTCGAGTGTAAATGTCCAACCGCAAATAAAACAAGACTATTAGCCTATCCGGCTAAGTCACGAACTGACAAAATCCGTATATCGTACGCATAAGAAGACGTGAACAAGTAAAGCTAAACTTTGGGTGAACTTGGTAGAATTTAGATAAACTTCGGTTCATCGGAGAGATAAATAAAGTAAATCGCCATCTTTTCGGGTGCGTTTTTTCCATAGGATCTTCATGACTATCGCTGAATTCTTTCAGTATAAGTATATAGCCATGGACAACCTCAAAAGAACTTGGAGCATCATTTGCTCATTCCTATATATAGAAGCCGATAATACTGGCACCTATGCAATATCGATCGTGTAAACATCGCGGGTGAAGTGGTTAGTGATGCTGAAGTAATGGCTGATAAATTCAAAGATTTTTTCCGATAGCTATTGGCAGCGAAGATCCCTTGTATCAACAATCACTCCTTCCGGCAATAATCGTATACCATATCATCTTCATTTCGGTGTTCTTTAATCCACTCCTAACATCATCCTTATGGTATCCTGTTTTTAGCTGCCTCCATTTGGCATCCTCTTCTATATATATATGTATTCTTTTTCCAAGCACCTCCTCTTGTAATCGTAAAAGGCTATAGTTACAACAATTTATATAACATCGTCGGTATACCAAACTACTTCTGCTTTACAAAACTGCCTATACCGTCAGCGCAAATCCTAATGCTCCGAGTTACGTAACAAGTGCATTTTATACTGTTTCTGATAACAGAAATAGGTGCAGGAAGACTGTTCCATGGACATGGTCCAGCGACCCGAAAGGCAAAGGCCAGATCGCCCTACCCTTCTCTCTCCGTGCTGTTATAGCATCTTACGGGAGAAGGATATGTAGACCAAAGAACTGGTGGAGTATATATATACATACATACATACATACATACATACATACATACAAGTCATACATACATATATATAATGCACCAGCACCAGGTGGAGTATATATATATACACATATACTCCATATAATATATATATATAATCCACCAGCACCAGGTGGAGTATATAATTATATACACATATACTCCATATATATATATATATATATATATATATATATATATATATATATATATATATATATATATATATATATATATATATATTCCACTAGCTGCGTGTCCATATGTATTCCAGATGCTCCGGGCGTTGTCCCTTAACATCTCCTCTGGCGCCCAGGATCCTCATCATCGTCTACCCATCTGCTTCTGCAGTCGCCTCCTGGAATCCTGCCTCTGCATCCTTCCATCCATCTCTCCATCCATCCATCCGTAAGTCCAGCTGTTTTGATTGAAAAATCAATACAACACGGACGCCGAGCATGCAGGCAGCCATGGCTCCTATTTCGCTGGCAGTGGCCGCATGCAGCCGCAGACTGCTGCAGCTGCTCCGTAGCTGTATGATGTCCACCGAGTGCCACGGCCCGCCTGCAATCAAGCCACAGCATCTCATTATACGACAGGACAAGACGACTCTGGCGCATGCGCACCGAACGATAGGTGATGTCATCCAATTTTCGATATACATTACACATCTCTCCTCTCCTCTCCTCTCCTCTCCTCTCCTCTCCTCTCCTCTCCTCTCCTCTCCTCTCCTCTCCTCTCCTCCTCTCCTCTCCTCCCCTCCCTCCCTCCCTCCTCCCCTCTCCTCTATCTCTGTCTGTCTCTGTCTGTCTCTCTATCTGTCTCTCTATCTGTCTCTCTGTCTGTGTGTGCGTGCGTGCCTGCGTGCGCGCGCGTGCCAGATCGCCCTCCCTCTGCCCCTCTATCTCTCTCAGTCTCTGTGTCATGCATGTGGTGCATGTATATTAAGCAATATCCATTATCCAAAGTCCTATTCAATTATACGAAATTATATAATGTATACATATGCAGCTCATTGCATTAAGATGACCCTTGGGAATCTGATGATCTTCGTCACGGGTAAGTATATACAAGATGCATACAAAAGCAGGTAAACACACATACACACTTCCCCCCACACACACACACAAAACACACACATACACACATATGCACACCACACAATCTCACACGCATCACCATTTCAGTGCTTCACTTATAACACCAATTTACCAAACGGCGGATGGTCGACCACGAAGACGTTTGGCTCCCGCCGAAGAAAGGTGGTATTTGGAAGAAGGGAGTTATAAGAGTAGTCCAGCCTGTCGATGACGAATACAAATACCAGGCCATCTTTCGACAAATGCGGCATCGAAAACCCGACACTAATGAGAGTGAAGCAACGAACAGAGAGATGTCATGCATTCATGCATTAGACCTCAAAGCATCATTTTTGTAAATAGTGACGCGTATCTCATTTTCAGAAACCCGTATCTATATCGTCTATATAGTCTCTATATACTGCATGTAGAAACTCCGCCACTGCACTGTCCGTGCCCTATAGTACCACTCCCCAGCCTGGATGAAGGAGGAGGGCGACGCTAATGATCCTTGTAATCACATGTGTGTCGTCAATTCCCTGCAGAGGCGCGGCACCAGTGAGTTCACTCGCACAAAACTCGTTTCCCTGCCTCAACCAACATTTCTTTGGCATTTGTGGAAGCGGCAAAGTATACATGTAATCTGATGAAAATCTCGTATTTGCGTTAGCGCCATTAGCTCGCAAATCTGTGAGATACAACGGTATTTCATAATTATGTGGGAAAGTATCGGCAAGAGTTGGCTATAGTATAGTATATAGTCAACTGAATCAAGAGAGCGAGCAAATTCTAATTCCAATCGATTTAATAGCAAATTTCAGTAGCCAATTCTAATTCTAATCGACTAGCAATTTAACTAATCGTGTCCAATCTCTGCTATTCTCCGGCGTAGCTGGTTTAGGATGCTATGTGTGGCTCTCGAGGCTTGGGACTGACACTAACTATATATATATATATATACCACAGGTGTATACGGTAGTGGCGGAGTTTAATGCATCGGGAGTTAGATGCTGAATATATAGTTATATACATGTATACGACCGGTAAATCATGGAGTCAATTCCCTGCAGTGGTGACCCATGCATGTGATTTCTATGGCGGCTTCCTTTGCTCCTTATGTATAGGGCTATATAGGCAAACAATCGGGTTCACATTGGTGGATTCAATCCACTGTGACCCTGCAGTGCATGGAGACAGCTGTCCGTAACATGAGAGCGTATAATCTAAGCTTCTATTTCAAGCGATTCGTCGTAGAACTCTATCGCTGCCATAATCGGGTGGCGCCAGTCCAAAGCCTGGATAGAGGAGGAGGGTAACGCTAATCATATTTGTGGGTATAGCCGACTGCAGGGTTTCGCGTTAACTCGCCTTGTAACGCGGAGGGCACGGGTTCGAACCTCCTCCCCTGAGGCGGTTACTGTGTATATGTACCTTGGGCAAAGTCCTTCCCTCAGAATTGCTCAGCGCCATCGATTGATCCCTGGTCATCAAATTATGGCGCTTAACAAATGGGTAATAACAATACTCTGGTATACTAATAAATGCAAGACAGCTTTGCAATACCCTTTAAAAGAGGCCCTTATTACGCATGAGCCTTAAATAAATAAGTGTCATGCATAACAGGCATAAATGGTATTGCATAACCCTTATATAAATAAGGGCTATGTCTGATAGTAATTACTGTAATTACTCTTTGTCTAGACACAGCATTGTTAAATAGAAGCTAGAGCCAATCACCATTAATCCTCGATATATATAATGGTCTGTGATATCTTCCTATTGCCTGTATATATAAGCGAACAACTGTATATACATAGAAGCGAGCAAAGTGTTTATCATAATTATTATATAGAAATGGATGTCAATGTATTTGTCTTTCCACAGTATCACTGCATGATGATGATGATGATTCTCTGCCCGAAGGTTCCAAGGTCCATTGGCTTTAATGCCATCGGAGATTAAATGAGTTAGTTGGTTACCCGTTGCCTTGCTCACAGACAACTGTGGGTGAGCAACTTGTCCAGGGTCATTACGCAGTGGCTTGAGGTAGATTCGAATCTTCGACCCTCCGGTTGCAAGGCACGGAACATACCGCTACACCACCGTATCCCACACTGCATCTATACCGACTAAAAAACCTATATACAAATCGGTCATATGAAATTACTTTAATTCATTACTTCATTCATTACTTGAATTTATATAGCGCCTCTTCAAGGGAACTACTCAGAGGCGCTCCCAATCCCAGCGCGGCCAAATAGGCCATTTTAAGTTGAGAGAGGAATGTCTGAGAAGGGGTTCTAGGAAGGGAGCGGAGGACCAGAGGGAGGCAGCCAACTCGTTTCTGCTGCAAGAATTCTTTTCTCATCTTGCTTTCTATTCGTCAACACGTATATAATAATTGTATTGCGATCTGACAAAATCAGGCTTAAGTCGCATGACCGCATTATTGAGATAATGGTCGCTTCTTGCTTTTGCATTTTAGTATATAATCAACCCTTCACATAAGCCTATAATGCAGTCATATTTGTATATCTGTGGGTCGCGGTGGTGTAGGGGTATGTTCGGTGCCTTGCAGCCGGAGGGTTGCGGGTTCGAATCCACCTCAAACCGCCGCGTAGGGACCCTGGGCAAAGTCCTTCACTCGCAATTGCTCATGCGCTTCGGCGTGAAACTCCGATTCAGTGTCCGCGCTGTAGTCGGGAGCGCCTCTGAGTAGAAATCTTGAAGGGGCGCTATAACAAGTGCTCATACATACATACATACATACATACATACATAAAAGTTATATATATATATGTATACCTAGATATATATATATACACCTTATAACTGATGCGGATCAGGTGAATGAAACATATAGAGATAAAGATGTAGCATATGAAACGTGTATGAACCATATCTACAGAAAAGGCTGCAATTCGTTTCCTCGCAGTTTATTCAAAGGGGCCATCCATAAATCACAGTCCGATGACGACGAATATTAGGAAGAATAATGATCCGAAATTACGTATATATAATACAAACAATTTTTATACATCTCATGAGAATTGGAGGAATAGGAGATGCAAGGGAAGGAAGAAGGAAGGAGGGAAGGAGGGAGGGAAGGAGGGAAGCTCCACGGGAAGCAACGTGGAGATGATTGAAAGCAGATGGACTGTGGATAGGACGAACCACAAGGTCAAGAAGATCGAGGTCAAAGGTGACGAAACCGAGCCACAGAAAGAATGGCACAGACAAAGCGAGAGAACGAGAGAGACAGACAGAAAGAGAGTCACAGAAAGAATCATACATACAAAGCCACAGAGAGAGAGAGAGAGAGAGAGAGAGAGAGAGAGAGAGAGAGAGAGAGAGAGAGAGAGAGAGAGAGACATACAGACAGAGATAGAGAGAAGTATAGAAAAACTAATGCAATTGGACAAGGCAGTGGAAAATAAATGTACAGCAACAACTGGGAAGAGGGATTGAGACGAAGTGAGACAAACAGAAGGACAGAGAGATATGCAGACAGACACCACGATAAGCGAATATGCTATAGGTGACCGAGGGGTCATCAGACAGGGCGTGACCTTCGCAGCTGTGGGCATGCCTATCCAGAGGCCCGTGCCCAGAGGTGGGGGCTTATCGCCCTGGGTCGACCGTATACTTGTAGAGACGAATGGGGAGAGGAGATAAAGGGCGGTCCTGCAGGGGAGGAATGTGTTACGGGTTAACGTATACGAAGGCACTTCCTTATCTTGTCTCATTAGTTACGCATCGTGGATTTTCCGCAGTAGGACATACTGTACTCGTCACACACGACTCAAAGAAACAGAACACGGACGTCGTCATCGTCATCATCACTCTGTTTCTGTGCACTATATTCCAACCTCTGTCTCTCTGTCTGTCTCTGTCTGTCTCTGTCTCTGTCTGTCTCTGTCTGTCTCCGTCTCTGTCTGTCTCTCTATTTGTCTGTCGCTCTGTCTGTCTGTCTCTCTCTGTCTGTCTTTCACTGCCTCTTCCTCTGTCTTTCTCTGACTCTGCCTCTGTCTCTCTCTCTCTGTATCTGTCTGTTTGTTTGTCTGTCTGTCTGTCTGTCTCACTGCCTCTTCCTCTGTCTTTCTCTGACTCTGCCTCTGTCTCTTTCTCTGTCTCTCTCACTGCCTCTTCCTCTGCCTCTGTCTCTTTCTCTGTCTCTCTGTCTCTCTCACTGCCTCTTCCTCTGTCTTTCTCTGTCTCTGTTCTGTTTCTCTCTCTGCCTCTTCCTCTGTCTTTCTCTGTCTGTCTCTCTTACACTGCCTCTTCCTCTGTCTTTCTCTGTCTCTGTCTCTGTCTCTGTCTCTGTCTCTCTCTCTCTCTGCCTCTTCCTCTGTCTTTCCCTGTCTCTGTATCTGTCTCTCTCTCTCTCTCACACTGCCTCTTCCTCTGTCTTTCTCTGTCTCTGTCTCTCTCTTTCTCATTGCCTCTTCCTCTGTCTGTCTCTGGCTCTGCCTCTGTCTGTTTCTGTCTCTTCCTCTGTCTGTCTCCGTCTCTGTCTGTCTCTCTCCCTCCCTCATTCCGCTTCCATCGGCGTTACGCTCGCTGACACGAAGAGTCGAGTTTCGATCTGTTTCCTGCTTTAGTATAAGATGACATATAGCTGAACTGCAACCTAACGCGTTCACAGGTGGCAGAGACCGAAACGTATAGGAGGTTCAAGGTTGTCTGCGAATTAAGCGGGGTTCCCCAGTCGCCGACCTACACCGGCGTTCTCAATAGGGTGCGGGGTTTTGCGAGTGGCACCATCATCCTATCATATACCACAGACACCCTATGACGGGTACGTCACATGGGGGGGGGGGAGTTCAGGCCGCCACTGAATAAGCCTCAGCCCCCTGCCGATTGGGTGATTCGGGGAGGAAAATCGTGTGTGGGAGATAACCTAGATATCGAATATGAGAAGATTACAGCCAGTAAGGGGGTTGTAATTGTAACTGTATTTGAACATTTGTATAGCGCCACTCAGAGATTCAGAGGCGCTCCTGACCCAGGTCAGTGCTGTCTCTAACAAATAAGGGTTAACAGATGCGTGTCTCCAAGTCTGCCTGGCAATAGGGTTGGAGGAGAGTTATGGGCTTCTGCCAATGTATTGCAATTTGTCGACGACTTACTTTCGACAGTCCCCAGGCGAGTCCTGGATCTCCTGATACTGCTACTGGTTACTGATGTCTGGTATGGGGATGAGATAATGAGCAGTCCAGTAAGCTATAGCCCTGAGGAAGCCATGGATATGACCGTATGAGATGTTAGCGACTTCATTTTCTTAGCCTCGGCATATGAGAGCGGGTGGCCAGTCCTCTCACGCGCCGTCTCATCTTCCCATCGACAGTGTACGGCCAGTGTACTCATTATAGCTGAGTTGGCTAGGGGAGCATGTGGAGAAGAAATCTCGAACCACTTTGCTGCCCTGGCTGGGATTTGAACCCCACGACTTCTCGATTGACAGTCCAGCACGCTAACCACTACACTATATCGCATCGCGCACCCCAATTACATAAGGGCGATGAACCAGATTTTGCCCAATATGGCTACCAGTCACAGAGCCCTAACTTCCTTGGAAGATAAATTTAAAAACCTTGGTGAAAATCAACCTCCTTTCGAGAAATATATTTCTTCACTGAAAAAAACAAGCGCCCCAAATACAGCGCTACGATAGTATTTGACGATTTTAACTAGGTTGATTGTGACTTAGGCGATTTCGCAATCTATTTCGTCTTATTTCAGTCGTTCTTATCAGCGTCTCATACGCCCTTTGTTTACCTCTCTTCATTCTGCGCACTGAGAAAATAAATCAAATTCCGCTGTTAAATAGAGACCGAGATTTTCCCTCTCGCATAACTTCAATCGCACCGCCCAATAATCGCCTCCGGCCGGCGCCGCATCGCTATGGCAACCCATCTGGGCCGCGCCATTGGTCGCGCCCGTACGCCTACGGGGCGTGGCTAGAGTGATTGACGTCGCTGACTGACGTGTAAGCCGATACGTCGTCCGCGGCGAGAGACCTCACCGATCGAGACGCATGACGACGCCGCAGACTAAACATCAGCGCCCTCTACGTAGAGAAACCGCGGCGATCGACGCCGCCTGGCGTCCGGAGGCGTAATTAGCAGGGTCCATCTCTTCGGCTGGAGGCAGCGGCGAAGCGACCGCGGCCGATGGAGAACAGCTGCCGTCCAGTGGGAATGGAAATAACGAGCGCCAATACAGCACGGCCGAGCGACCGACAATCGACAAATTTAGGCAATCGATAGGAACGTACGCTTCCCTCGGACGATACATTGTGGGGGGAGGGAGGGAGTGTGTGAGCAACTTCATTTTCTCAGTTTCGGCATATCACGAAGCCGCTCGATATTTTTTACGTAGTCAATTAACTGAATTGTGAGGCGGTAAAGAAATAGTAATAGTAATAGTATTAGTAATAAATAATAATAAATAATAATAAATAATATAATAATAATAATAAATAATAAATAATAATAATAATAAAAATAAATACGACTTATATAGCGCCGTAGCACAACCGAGGCCGAAGGAAAGGGCGCTGTATTAATTGAGCGCTGTCGACTGTCTGTCTGCTGAGTGCTGACACGCAAGATATACACTCTCTAACAACCCTTTTGACATGAAGCTGCGCTTGTGAATAAGCTGGTGCCCGGTGCTTAGCTTTTAAGTAACAAACATGTACGTGCGCAGCAGTATGCTCAATGTAGCGCTCCTATAACGTACTTTTCAATATGTTCAATCAATAAATAAAACCTGTAAACTTGCATGAATCGCACAACATGAATCCTACGTGTCTATACATTACGTAAAGTATCGCAGAACTAGTTCTAAGTCGCAATCAGCAACATGCCAATGTTTCTAAACGCCTGCTCGCACAGCAAGTCAATAAATACATATGCATCTGAAAAATTATCACAAAGCAATAGTCAAACGTCGCCTTTACCGGGGGGCAGGAAGAGTCTCGGTATACTTTTTAACGAACGAACCATTCAAAGCATTGCACGCTTCATCTATCTAGAGCGGCTGATCACCCATCAATGCTATACCTAACGCAATCAACGCCCTGATTGGTCATGCATAAATTAACCTGGAATTTCTTATAGTTTTCACGTGATGATGAACGTATAGTACATACGAATCTGCTTGTGAGCGTGTCTGCAGCGTGTGACTTTATGTAGACGAATCGCATCATGAATCAGATGTCAAACTACATATAGAGTTCCGCCACTGCTCGTACTCTGGCAGTGCCAGTCCCAAGCCTGGAGAAAGGAGGAGGGTGACGCTAATCATCTTTGTTATGACCCAGTGTCGTTAAACAGCAACTAACCATTGCAACGAACCAGAAGTGAAACGATATACCTGAAATGGGTTACAATGATCTTTCTAATAACTATAGCATATATGTTTCTTATGGCTCTTAACCAATTCTCGCTGCCGCATAAGCAGTGGTTAAACTGAGATCCGCCAATTAAACTATGAGATCCGCCTCGTA
Organism: Aporrectodea caliginosa; assembly: GCA_020284085.1. Taxonomy (NCBI): domain Eukaryota; kingdom Metazoa; phylum Annelida; class Clitellata; order Crassiclitellata; family Lumbricidae; genus Aporrectodea; species Aporrectodea caliginosa. Next base: position 469,567 of record JACEVL010000334.1, on the reverse strand, counting down.
AAAGAGAAGACTGCAGGTCACCCAATTTGCTTTTGTCACAATAATCGACCACATGATTCTTGCTTCATAAATTTTACGCGTTTTCCAAATAGCGATAATAGCGAGTATCGTTTATACTGTATATATATTCGTCCGATATATAGGCTTACGTCTTAGATTTGCAAAAATTTGAAGTGAGCAATTTAACCAATGCGCTATAAGCATCCATTCTCTTAGAAATCCCCACTCATTCGCTTTCGCTCTTATCGTTCTCCCTCGTTGCATATCTATATTCTATACCAATCAAGACCCATTCTTCTCGACGACCTTGTAAATTTCGCTTCCTATACCATATAGGACTTTCTTCCACTCCTGCAGAGGAACCATCAACCTTACCTTATCCTATATATTGCAATTGTAATTTTAGTCCGACATTTACAGAGCGACACTTCAAGAAAAAACACTCATGAGTGGTGCTCCAAAGTCAGAAACTATCAGCCTTTGTGCCTCAGTCTTTTGCATATCACTTTCAAATTAAACTCTATAATTTTGTTAAGCTCTACTTAAAACCTCAGCACAGTCGTGGACTGATTTATCTTTCGATCTGTATAATCGCGGTAAACGAGAAAAAGAGACAAAATTATCCATGGTGCATGCAGTCAAACCTCGCAACGATGACGTTTGAAGATATATAAGACGCAACAATAAAGTGTAGTATTGCATTAAAGTATATATCAATTTCTCACTGGTATAGACCTGCATCAGTGGAGATCATTTATTCGTATCCATCGCCGCTAAATGACTGGCGTCAGGAAGTGATAATGATGATGACATCCTGCAGGAGTTGCTAAAGAAGTTGCAGTATATAGGGTACGCCAATTTAACCATTGCCCATGCATGCATGATGGTGAAGATTTCTGCTAGTTTTTAGTCCTTTCCCAATTCCTTATCAGGAGCTGTTGGTGATGATGATGACGACGACGACGACGATGTAGCTGTTTATGATAATGATGATAGTAGTGATGATGATGATGACGACGACGACGATGATGGCGGTGGTGGTGATGATGACGATGATGATAACAAAAATGCTGATGACGAGTATGGTGACGACAATTTAATATTGCCACTGCTCAACGACATAACATCAATCGATGGCTTTGCAGGGCAATTTTGTCACAAGGACTTGCACACTTAAAGTCGCTCAACTGTGACCAGAGTCTCAAAGAATCTTTCAACCTTTACGACATATAAAAGTGGTCTTGGATGGCACCATGCAGCAACAGACCGCATCTATGCAGTGCCATTGAAGAATTCTACGCACAAATCGAAAAAGACATCATGCATGTCTGCTGATTAAGAAGAGCCATGAAAATACTATTCAATGCTCATTATATACAATATCGCCATTGTCTGATATATATACATATATATACATAAATATACGTACTTGTATATATATATGTATGTTTGTGTGCATGCATGTATATATATATATATATATATATATATATATATATATATATATATATATATATATATATATATATATATATATATATATATATAACTGCTAATGTCCATTTACAACAGAACAAGGATGACAATGCATGTATACAGGCTGCAGCATCATTAGAATCGATCCTGACCAAGGCACCATGCACGCATGCATGGCGAAACAACGGATATTCCTGTACAATGGAGAAGACCGCTATAATAGACAGCCTTGCTTTTTAACTATACGCTGTGTCGTAACAAAGATGGTTAGCGTCGCCCTCCTCCTTTCTCCAGGCTCGGCACTGGCACTACCAGAGTCCTGGTAGATTATAATCGATTAGCTAATCGATTAGATAAACAGCTAATTCTAATTCTAATCGATTAGCTACAAGATTTTGTTAATTCTAACTCTAATCGATTAGCAAATTTCAGTAGTTAATTCTAATGGTCGTGGATACAATCACGCCCGACGTGATCCTAATGCCTGGGACTAGAATCACGCCTGTTACGCTATTGGTCAATGCACGTCACATGATTTCGTGGACGTGCCACGAACCGACCGATAAACATTCCCGATTGCGGTGGAAGGTTGTTCACCATGTTTCTAATGACGACACTAACCCTAACCCTGACCCTAACCGACCATCACGACGCCTAACCTGACTCTAACCGAGCCTCAAGGTGTCCGCCATTTCAAATTCCAAGGGAAGTAAGCAAGTTCACGTGACATGCTTTGGCCAATAACGCGACGGGCGTGAATGTAGTACTGGGGTTCCGCTAACGCCCTGGGCGTGAACCGATCCACTACGAATTCTAATTCTAGTCGACTAGCTAATCATGCCCATCTCTGCTTAATATGGCCCCAGCATTTGTCCAAGTCTCCAGTCAGACAGCCAAGGACACTCGGACCCTGACTGCGGAGATGTTCGGATGGTAACACGCTGGCACGAAGATCAGAAGGACGCGATTTCGATACCCACTAGCCTCATAATGTTGACTCAGCCTTCAACTCCCTATATATGGGCGACTGTAAAATGAGCAGATGGGGCGCCTTGCAAGCTGGCATACAGTTAAATTCGAATGCTGTTAAATTTATTATTATCTGTTACTACATCATGTACATGTAATCTTACAGCGTAGCCTATTTGTGAGCTTGAATTAATAAATGAATATTATCATTTTTGAATAACAATACAATACAATACATATGCATTTTGATATCGCCCTTCTCCCAAAGGTGGCCCAAAGTTCAGAAATGCACACTCCTCGATGGCGCAGATGCAATTATATTGCAGAGCAATAATGTGCGCGAAGGACTTGCCCACGTTCCCTACACAGCAACCGCCCCGGACGAGGATCGAACCCGTACTCTCTGCGTTACAGGTCAACCGCTCTAACCAGTCGGCCACCGTGCCACACGAAGAGTGGTGGATAGGAGCACACCATTGACGATGACGATAATGATGACGCTGATGAATCAGTAATGATGACGATAATGGTGACAATAATGATGATGACAATGATAACAACCATAACGATGATGATGACGACGACGATGTTAGTCCGAGGATGCTCTAGTTACTTTCATCATCAACCGCCCCCCCCTCATTCCTACTCGACCCTTTCACGCTCCCCTTGTGAGGCATCGCGGCGGCACGGGTATCGCACCCTGCTTCGCCCCGCCCTAAGAATAGACCAACGATTCTTTCAATCAGCCACAAACAACCTTTGACCTACGCTGGACGAGCGAAAGTTGTCGTTTAATTGAGTACAGCCACGTATCCATCCTAATAACATATGCCTGATACCCCTCCCCTCATATGGCACCACCCCCTTGAACCCTCTCGGAGCAGCCACACGCCACTACACCACCCCCAAGGCAGCTGCACCCTGCCGCCCACTAGGGGAGCTGGGAGGAGTGAATTAGGACCCAGCAACCAACCGATACGGTTTGGGATAACGTCAATCAAACCTCATTGCTCCGCCCACATCGGCGCCAGATCGTAATACCTGTAATTACGGGCTGGCGCAGGTGCCCGCTCTTAGACGTGAAGTACCCTAATTGAACGACGCGCAGGCTGGCTATATATAGTTTCACACGGTCCTTTGAAATGACCGCATACCATTCAACGTTCATCTCTCTCTCTCTCTCTCTCTCTCTCTCTCTCTCTCTCTCTCTCTCTCTCTCTCTCTGCCTGTCTGCCTGTCTGTCTGTCTCTTCTGTCACTCTGTCTGTCTGTCTGTCTGTCTCTCACTTTCTCTCTCTGTGTCTGCCTGTCTGTCTGTCTCTCTCTCTGCCTGTCTGTCTCTCTCTGTCTCTCTTGCTGTCTCTCTGTCTCTCTCGCTCTCTGTCTCTGTCTCTCTATCTCTGTCCCTGTGTCTGTCTGTCTCACTCTCCGTGTCCATCTTTCTGTCTCTGTCTGTCTGTCTGTCTGTGTGTATGTGTGTGTCTCTGTGTCTATCTATCTCATTTTTCTCTCTCTCTGTCCTTCTCTTTAATACCTCTTTCAGTCCCACACACTCGTCTCCAACCGTCTGAATAGGAATCTGATATTCTCTATTCTGTGTATTCTGTATAGGCTTCTCTGACGAAGTCTGAAGTGGAGGAATCAAGCGAAGCAGCACTACAAAGATGTGAGAGACGGAAGAGGAGGAGGAAGGGAAGGATAGGAGGAAGAAGAGGAGCAAGAGGAAGAAGAGGAACCGCAAGAGGAAGAGGGGTAGAATGAGGATTAGAAGGAGAAAGAGGGTGGAAGAGGAACAAGAGGAGAATAGGAAGAAGAGGAGGAAGAAAATGAATAACACGAAGAAGAGGGTTAGGAAGAGATGAGTAAGGGAGGGGAAACAGGTGATGGAGGAGGAGGAGGAGGAGGAGGAGAAGGAGGAGGAGGATGAGGAGGAGGAGGAGAAAGGAGAAGAGGAAGAGAAGGAGGAGGAAGAGGAGGAGAAGGAGGAAGAGAAAGGAGAAGAGGAAGAGGAGGAGAAAGAAGAGGAGGAGGAGAGAAGGAGGAAGAGAAAGAAGAGGAGGAAGAGGAGAGAAGGAGGAAGAGAAAGAAGAGGAGGAGGAGGAGGAGAAAGAAGAACAGGAGGAGGAGAGAAGGAGGAAGAGAAAGAAGAGGAGGAAGAGGAGGAGATGGAGAAAGAAGAGGAGGAGGAGGAGGAGATGGAGAAAGAAGAGGAGGAGGAGGAGAAAGAAGAGCAGGAGGAGGAGGAGAAGAGGAGGAGAAGGAGGATGAAGAGGAGGAGGAGAGGAGAGGAGAAGGAGGAAGAATAGGAGGCGGAGAATGACGATGAAATCAGCACAATTATAATACTCTTAGTCTTAGAGGTGCTGTATGTATATATACTCGATCTCCTCGGCATACGCTTTTTGGAGGTGCCATCCTCCCATCCTTTCTCACTTCCTCAGTTTACTCTTTCTCTGCATCAGCTTCCTCCTCCTCTTTTCTCGCTTCCTCTTTCTTTCCTACTATTCACTTCTTCGTCCCACTCTTCATTCTGCCTTAGTTTCCTTTCCTCCTATTTTCCCTCCTCCTACTCCAGAATTGGGACTGGCACTACCACTGGTAGGGTAGTGGCGGAGTTAGAAGAACAGCAGCTCCTTAAGCTATATATATAGCCCTAAGACAGCCATGGTTATGAAATGTTAGCGACTTTATTTTCTTAGCCTCGGCATATGAGGATGGGTGGCCAGTCCTCTCCCTCTCCGTGTCATCTTCCCACCGACAGTGTACGGTAAGTGTACTCATCATAGCCGAGTTGGCTATAGGGTTCGCAGTTGGGAGCAGAAATCTCGAACCAAATTTCTGCCCTGGCGTGTGGTTAAGTGGAAACTTATATCAACATTCCCATAATATGATTGCGTGGGTGTCTATGCAATGTATCGCAGCCTGTTCTCGGTGGTATGCTTATACAGGCTGCAGAGCGGCAGCAGCTGAGGCGTACACTGGGCCGTGCACTGATGGCATACGCTGCGTACACTCGGCCCATCACTGAATAGCATATGCTGCGTACACTCGGCCCATCACTGAATAGCATATGCTGCGTACACTCGGCCCATCACTGAATAGCATATGCTGCGTACACTCGGCCCATCACTGAATAGCATGTGCTGCGTACACTCGGCCCATCACTTAATAGCATATGCTGCGTACACTCGGCCCATCACTGAATAGCATATGCTGCGTACACTCGGCCCATCACTGAATAGCATATGCTGCGTACACTCGGCCCATCACTGAATAGCATATGCTGCGTACACTCGGCCCATCACTGAATAGCATGTGCTGCGTACACTCGGCCCATCACTTAATAGCATACGCTGCGTACACTCGGCGGTCTCGGCCCATCACTGAATGGCATACGCTGCATACACTCCGCCCATCACTTACTGGCATATGTTGTGTACACTCGGCCCATCACTTAATAGCATACGCTGCGTACACTCGGCGGTCTCGGCCCATCACTGAATGCCATACGTTACGTACACTTGGCCCATCACTGAATTGCATACGCTGCGTACACTCGGCCCATCACTTAATAGCATACGCTGCGTACACTCGGCGGTCTCGGCCCATCACTGAATGGCATACGCTGCGTACACTCCGCCCATCACTTACTGGCATATGTTGTGTACATTCGGCCCATCACTAAATAGCATACGCTGCGTACACTTGGCCCATCACTGCATGGCATACGCTGTGTACACTCAGCCATCACTGAATAGCATACGCTGCGTACACTCGGCCATCACTGAATAGCATACGCTGTGTACACTCGGCCATCACTGAATAGCATACGCTGCGTACACTCGGCCATCACTGAATAGCATACGCTGCAGTTGCGTACACTCGGCCCATCATCTGCAGTCGGCCTACCAGACACCAGTACGCGTAATAACCACAACCCTCGTACACAACCAGACGTAACAGATGCATGCAGAACCAGCGTACACGTCTGTACTGCACGTACACACACTGATCAGGATACAAATATATAACTTAAATATCCTTGCAAGTGCGTGCGCGCAATATGCCTACGAGGTCACGGATTTTCTTAAGCATGTCGAGGCCCGCATAACTTATCTTGATTACGAGCTGAAAACTTAAATGTCATTGGGTATAAACAATTCACATAATATATGCAAATACGATACACTCTGCGTGTACGCTTTAGTGTGGGCGGGGGAGGGCTTGGCAACTGTAATTGTATACGTTCTTTGCATATTCGATATATGCACGCATAAGCAGGCGTACGCAAGCATACGCAGGCATACGCAGGCGTATGGAGACATCGGCAGGCGTACGGGCAGAGAGATGTGGTGGGACATTCAGGCGTACTGGCAAGCGGCGCCGCGGGCTGCTGACCTGGCTATCGATTTGTGGACGCGCTAGAAAAACGCGCTAAACGATCGTCTGCTTACCTCGTTCTCGGTCGATGACGTCAGAGTGCACGCGCAGACGATGATGATGATGATGATGATGATATCCGTGAACGTCGAAGGTCGTCGTCTGGCGGCAGCACAATCGGTCGGTGACCGAGGAATTATTCGGCGCAGTTTTAGTCGACCGAAATTGCGCAGTTAGGCCGAAGAATGGGAGGAAGAAGCAGAAGAAGAAGAAAATCCTGCACTGATTAAAACACGGGCTGCATGTTTATACACAGACCGTCCGTCCGTCCGTCCCTACGCCCTACGCTGCAGCGAAGGTCCGCCGCTGACGAGGAGGCCACCGCATTGACGTTGCCAGCCACAGGCAAAGCGCTCGATCGCCGAACAACCGACAACTACATGGGCTACACGCCGCTACGATCGTTTGGCCGACCCTCTCTGTCTGTCTGTCTGTGTCTACCTCTCTTGGTCTGTCTGTCTACGCGCGTCTCGGGCGGTGCGCGGTGCGTGCGTAGCGAGCGGCGAGAGAGATATGGCGGGATAATTTATTATAAGTTGGATGCCTGCGCCGTCCGTCGGTCGCGTCTGCGCAGTTCCGCTTGCGGTGTTTGCGAGGCTATTTAGCCGATGGCGCCCGCGGCCAAGTGCACAGCCACCGCCGATCAGGCAGGCAGGCGCTGAGACGGGCGGCGGGCGAGCGGCCGCGGTCTGCATGCGGCGGCTGCACCCGCTGAGGAGCACTTACGAGTAGCAGACGGCCGAGGTCTGTGTTGTACGCAACGCTGTGTACACGTTGGGTGTACTGACGGGGAAAAACTCTGAGCGTGTACACAGGAAACTGAAAGCGAATACGGCGGCCCCGTTGAGATTGTCTCTAGAACTGATAGCTTCTAATTAGGCCGCATAATTAAAATTTTTGGGCTTTGTTGAAATGTATTTATGCGTGGCGTTAAATCCAGAGCGTGTGAAAAAATGCTGTGCATTTCTATGAAGCATATAAAATTTATTATCATCATCGTCATCATCGTCGTCATCGCCATCATCGTCATCATCGTCATCATCATCATCATCACCACCACCACTATCATCATCACCACCACCACCACCACCACCACCATTATCATCATCATCATCATCATCATCATCATCATCATCATCATCATCATCATCATCATCATCATCATCATCATCATCATCATCATCATCATCATTAAATTTTGTTGCCCCGAGGTATAATATTATCCTTCAGGGACTTTATTATTATTATTATTATTATTATTATTATTATTATTATTATTATTATTATTATTATTATTATTATTATTATTATTAATTATTATACCAGAGGAAGACATGATCCGTCAGGTGATAGAAAAAGTTACGGCGCAACATCTGAGATATCTAGAAGCATCTCTGGAACGATCTACCTCCTGAATTCCGTAAATTTTCGGTTCCTCCACCATCAATGCCAATCACCCACCATCATCTGCCTCAGGCTCCTCTACCTATCACCCCTCGGGCTTTCCACTTAAAACTGAAGGCTCACCTCTTCAAGAATTCATACCCCGACTCATCTGATCCTCCACCTTCTGCTCCTAAACGACACCCGCCGTAACAGGTACCCTACCCCCTCTGACCCTCTGGCAACCGGACTCGGACCTCCTTCTGACTACCCTTTCGACAACCACTCTGATGCGACGCGGCGCTCATGAATAAGCTTGTGCCCTGCGCTTGGCATTCGAGTGGCGCTTTATAAGTTTGGAGCAGCTTACGACTGCGATTACTAATGAATTGAGCCGATAGATGTAGGACACTGGCAGCATAGGTAAAGAAGGTCTGTTGTACATTGGGGTGAACCTGAAGAATTAGAAGAATATCCCCTAATCCTGCAGACCATGATAGGCAGCCACGGGTATGAAGTGTTAGCGACTTCATTTCTTAGTCTCGGTATATGAGTGCGGTGGCCAATCCTCTCCCTCGCCGTCTCATCTTCCCGCCGACAGTGTGCGGCCGGTGTACTCATTGGAGCTGAGTTGGCTAGGGGTGCATGCAGGTGGAGCAGAAATCTCGAAGCAAATTTCTGCTCTGGCACACCCTGGCGGCGGTGATTTGAAACCCCGACCTCTCAGTTGACGGTCCAGCAGGCTAACCACTGGAATGAATTCGTCGAATGAAAGGAGGCACTCTCTAGACTCTCTAGGTTGGCTTGACCTCCCAAGATACTGACCTGGCGCCGGAATGGACTAAGCAGCCTGGCTATTACATTACACAGGCGGCATCTCAAAAGCCCCATTGTACATGTATACGTTGGGGGTGAAGCTGACTACGTTGAACAACAGGAGGCATTCATGCGATCTTAAAAGATGGCTACTAAAGTTGAGTATGTGTGCACTGTGCAATTGAGAGATCCTGAGTGGCCGAGTGGGTTGGTAGCCCGCTCGCCACGCCGGCGGCCGGGTTCGATTCCCGGTCGGTCGGTTTATCAGAGATTAATTTCTCGGATCTTTACTGCGGGTGGCTCGGTCGCAATATAAACGTGGAGTACGAGGTTGTACTCTGCCTCCGACACTGATCATCTTCGATATGAAAAAGTATCGTTAAGCTCAAGTACAACAACTGTGTACTTGACGCCGACCGGAAGAAATTGCAGAACGGTTAAGTAAATTATACCACATTCTTGTCTGGAGTGGGGGTTCGGAGATGCTCGATAATGTACTGTAGTAGTTAGCGTGCTGGAGGTCGGGGATTCAAACCCTGCCAGGTCAGATATTTGGTTCGAGATTTCTGCTCCACCTGCGCCCCTAGCCAACTCAGCTAAGATGAGTAGACCGACCGTACACTGTCGGTGGGAAGATGAGACGGCGAGGGAGAGGACTGACCACCCGACCTCATATGCCGATGCTAAGAAATTGAAGTCGTTAACACTCATATCTATGGCTGCCTCAGGATTATGGCTTAAGGGACTGCTCTTCTTCTTCAAGTCTGGAATGAGAAGTTAAGAATGCCTTTGAAGCATTAGAACCGAATCAATTGCTTTATTTACATACACAGCGTGGGACCATATTACCATTTCTGTTTTCGGAGGTATAAGGTTCCTGGATTATAAGGTTATGCAGACTGTAGGCAGCCTGCAAGGGTGACAGCTCAATAAGGATCTGTAGCCGAACAGGGTCATGAATAACCCCGTCGAAAGCCTGCGCGGGGTCTAAAAACAGCTGAGAAAACAGAGCCTGAACTGCGGGCGAACTCTGCTGTATAGGAATTTGTCACCATAAAACAAACCGGAACAACAGAAGCAGCACCAGTAGCTACACTCGCCTCCTCCTACTCCTCCTCCTCCTCCTCCTCTTCGTCTTCTGCTTCTTCTCATCTGCTTCTTCTAATCCTCCTCCTCATCCTCCTCTCCTCTTCTTCCTCTCTTCTTCTTCCTCTCTTCCTCTCTTCCATCTTATCCTGCTCTCCCTCCTTCTCTTCCTCCTTTCTTCTTCCTTTCTTCCTTTCCTCCTCCTCTTTTTCTTCTCTTCTTCTCTTCCTCCTCCTCTCCCTCTCCCTCTCCCTCTCCCTCTCCTCTTCCTCCTTTTCCTCCTTTTCCTCCTTCCCTACTTCTCCTATTCCTCTCCTCCTCCTCCTTCTCGTCTTCTCCTCCTCCTCCTTTCCCTTTCTTCTCCTCTTCTACTCCTCTTCTTCTTCTACTCTTCCATTCCTCTTTTCCATCTTCTTCTATTCCTCCCTATACTTCCTCCTCTCCTCTTCTCATCTTCTCCTCCTCTTCCTCTCCTCCTCTTCCTCCTCTTCGTCTTCTTCTCCTCTTCTTCTTCCCCTGCTCTTCTTCTCCTCTTTTTCCTCTCCTCCTCCTCCTCTCTTCTTCTTCCCCTGCTCTTCTTCTCCTCTTTTTCCTCTCCTCCTCCTCCTCTCTTCTTCTTCCCCTGCTCTTCTTCTCCTCTTTTTCCTCTCCTCCTCCTCCTCTCTTCTTCTTCCCCTGCTCTTCTTCTCCTCTTTTTCCTCTCCTCCTCCTCCTCTCTTCTTCCCCTGCTCTTCTTCTCCTCTTTTTCCTCTCCTCCTCCTCCTCTCTTCTTCCCCTGCTCTTCTTCTCCTCTTTTTCCTCTCCTCCTCCTCCTCTCTTCTTCCCCTGCTCTTCGTCTCTTCTTTTTCCTCTCCTCCTCCTCCTCTCTTCTTCCCCTGCTCTTCGTCTCTTCTTTTTCCTCTCCTCCTCCTCCTCTCTTCTTCTTCCTCTCGGTGTAACTTCAAACGACAATTTTCACGAATCACCGATGAAGTATACTGAAGACGCAAACACTGCAGGCTTAGCTTTCATTATGAACTGTTTCGTCAAAATTGGCAATTATAATATTATGATTGTGTGAATTGTGAACGTATAGTCTTCCATGTAGGAAGAGGAAGAGTGGAGTGCAGCAGTGCCTTTTGCAATCATCGAAAGGCAGCCATAGGTGTCAAGTGTTAGATACTTCATTTTCTTAGCCTCGACATAATATATTATAGAGCGTGAGGTCAGTCCTATCCCTTGCCATCCCATCTTCCCACCGACACGAGGACGAGAGAGCTTGGAAGTAGCCTAATCGTCCACTTAAATAAGTTTACGTAGCTTCCACATGTGCTAGCTTAATTAAATTTCCTTTAGGCTATTCCGGATAGGCGTAATTATCATTTAGAAATTTTAGATCATATTATAAAATTGGCAATAGCATCAATACAACAAAAGTGAAAACACTGGTAAGTGAATTTCGCAAGTCACATGGTTGGTTGCTACAAAATCAATTCCATCAGTTGAACAAAAATGGCGTCAATGACAGTCAGAATGCAAGAATCAGTTACCAATAGTTCTCAATTGCCAACATGCACTATATCAACGCGCTATATCAAAATTGTAACAGCTCTGGGGCGAATCACTGACCCAGAACGAACTCGTCTGATTGGCTGCCTTGAAACGCGCGGCAAGAGGGAGTGGCAAACAAGGTCATACTGCGAAGTCTGACTAGTTTTGGATCAGTTGAGTGAAGGCGTTCCTGCGAGAAGGTCAACTGACGACTGCCGACAACAGACGCCGCAGGTTGCAACACGTGTACGACGTCTGGTGTGTGTGAAAGATGTCGACACTCAGGGTTCTACCACAACGCCAATATACAACGACCAATTCTGCGGAAGCTTTCTGTCGAGAAAGGTACATTCGAAAGTCATAAATTTTGTTTAAAATTTGCCTAAAAGTACACGTAGAGAAGGGAGAGAAAGTTTTAGTCTGGAAAGTGGTGGCTATTGAGAACTCCAGAACGTCATAAAAATTAATGGAAAATTGACTGAGGGTGAAGCATAGGCATATGAGTCTCCAGTGATGGGCACTAAGCTAGGCCCCTATTTTGTTCTTAGTTTAACTTCAGTTATTTTTGAACTAAAATAAAACTGTTTAACTAAAGTTGGCAGCTGATTTTGTAAATAAGTTTATTAAGCTAAAAAAATAGTTAAGTTGCACTTATTCCAACTTTTCAATAATCTCTTTACAAACAATTTCACAATAACAAAGGCTAAGTGAACTGTAGACTAATAATGCGCTACGACAAAGGCAATTTCACTTTAAAAACTGTGTAGGCGTAGTGTGCTGCGTGCAGTGGCGTAACGAAGGGTTTCAGCGCCCAGAGGCAAGGGTCGATGACCACGCCCCCTTTAAATTTTCTTGTTGACTTTTAATCGTTCTTGTCGTAGGTAGTACCACAGTATAAATAATTATACAGTATGTCGACTCCGGCCGCTGCCTGTTGACTAGGTTTTCTGGTGACGCCATTTTGAAAGTGAGCTGTTTGACAGTGGGGGGAGCTAACTCACTTTCTAATCAGTCACACATTCTGACTGCAGCAGAGGCCGAGAGTGGACGTACTGTATAATTATTTATACTGTGGTAGTACTGTGTACGACGGAAAGCTAATTTTGCGCCCTTCTGGTGCTGCGCCCGGGGGCAGCTGCCCCCTCTGCCCCACTTCGTTACGCCACTACAAGTGTGCACTAGATTAATTTCGTGTTACTATACTTTCCTAATTAACACTTGACCAGGAACTCTCTATTACGCATCGCAGTAACGGGGGTCGGATAAGTCACGGAACACAGCGTGTAACATATATCGCGCTCCTTCTCTGTGACTTTCGTGGGCACCATCTACCTGATGAGCTACGGACCCCCTACCTATGCTAACATAAACCATGTTGTTCTTTCAGATGCTCTTGAAGACCTGATCCATGCCATCGATGACAAGATCCATACCATCGAAGACAACTGACGTGTTCCATCGCCAGTGGTGTTCGACTGTCCTCTGTAATCCGAGGTCATGTGTTTAATGCTATTTGCTACTATTAATTATTATTGGCATTATTTGTTATTAATATTATATTTATTGTTATTATTAATGTAATTATCTGTTGTTTGTTATCTATTATTTTTATTATTGTTGTGATTGTGGATGTTGTGATTGTGGTTGTTGTGATTGTGGTTGTTGTGATTGTTGTGATTGTGTTGTTGTGATTGTGTTGTTGTGATTGTGGTTGTTGTGATTGTGGTTGTTGTGATTGTGATTGTTGTGATTGTGAATGTTGTGATTGTGATTGTTGTGATTGTGATTGTTGTGATTGTGATTGTTGTGATTGTTGTGATTGTGGTTGTTGTGATTGTGATTGTTGTGATTGTTGTGATTGTGATTGTTGTGATTGTTGTGATTGTGATTGTTGTGATTGTGATTGTTGTGATTGTGATTGTTGTGATTGTGATTGTTGTGATTGTGATTGTTGTGATTGTGATTGTGGTGATTGTTGTGATTGTGGTTGTTGTGATTGTGATTGTTGTGATTTTTGTGATTGTGGTTGTTGTGATTGTGATTGCTGTGATTGTTGTGATTGTGATTGTTGTGATTGTGATTGTTGAGATTGTGATTGTTGTGATTGTGATTGTTGTGATTGTGATTGTTGTGATTGTGATTGTTGTGATTGTTGTGATTGTGGTTGTTGTGATTGTGATTGTTGTGATTGTTGTGATTGTGATTGTTGTGATTGTTGTGATTGTGGTTGTTGTGATTGTGATTGTTGTGATTGTTGTGATTGTGGTTGTTGTGATTGTGTTGTTGTGATTGTGTTGTTGTGATTGTTGTGATTGTGTTGTTGTGACTGTGTTGTTTTGATTGTGATTGTTGTGATTGTGGTTGTTGTGATTGTGGTTGTTGTGATTGTGGTTGTTGTGATTGTGGTTGTTGTGATTGTGTTGTTGTGATTGTGTTGTTGTGATTGTTGTGATTGTGTTGTGACTGTGTTGTTTTGATTGTGGTTGTTGTGATTGTGGTTGTTGTGATTGTGGTTGTTGTGATTGTGGTTGTTGTGATTGTGGTTGTTGTGATTGTGGTTGTTGTGATTGTGATTGTTGTGATTGTGATTGTTGTGATTGTGATTGTTGTGATTGTGATTGTTGTGATTGTTGTGATTGTGATTGTTGTGATTGTGATTGTTGTGATTGTTGTGATTGTGGTTGTTGTGATTGTGGTTGTTGTGATTGTGATTGTGATTGTTGTGATTGTGGTTGTTGTGATTGTGGTTGTTGTGATTGTGGTTGTTGTGATTGTGTTGTTGTGACTGTGTTGTTTTGACTGTGTTGTTTTGACTGTCTGTTCTTCTGTTCTTAGTCCACTCCCCTCCTCTTAGCCGTTCCTCGTATAAGAGGAACGGATAAGAGGTGGGGTGGGGCCCGTTCTTGTTTTTTCAGATTCTGTTGCAGTGGAGGGCAACGCAGCGATCGTCTGGATCCTTGGTCATCTCGACATCACAGGTAGCGACATCGCATCCACAGGGTAAACTGTTGGTGACTTGTGGTTCTTACCATTTTCTACATACGCCATGTTCTTGTTTTTTCAGATTCTTTTGTAGTGATCCAGAGCCTGGAGCAGGAAGTCTTCAGGAATGCACTATTATTATGGTCTTTTATTATGGTCTGTTTTTATGGTCTATTTTAAGGTCTATTTTTATGGTCTATTTTTATGGTCTATTATTATGGCCTATTATTCCCCGTCCCTCCCTTTTTTGGGTCCCTCCCTTTTTTGGGTCCCTCCCTTTTTTGGGGTCCCTCCCTTTTCACCGTCCCTCCGGTTTTTCGGCCCCTCCCTTTTT
Source organism: Aporrectodea caliginosa (assembly GCA_020284085.1). Taxonomy (NCBI): domain Eukaryota; kingdom Metazoa; phylum Annelida; class Clitellata; order Crassiclitellata; family Lumbricidae; genus Aporrectodea; species Aporrectodea caliginosa. The sequence continues at coordinate 454,552 of JACEVL010000334.1, read as the reverse complement.
TGGGTCCCTCCGTTTTCCCCGTCCCTCCGGTTTTTCGGCCCCTCCGGTTTTTCGTCCCTCCGATTTTTTGGCCGGCCGGCCACCCCTCATTTTTTTAACTCCGCCACTGCCAGTACTCCGGCAGTGCCAGTCCCAAGCCTGGATGAAGGAGGAGGGCGACGCTAATAATCTGTTATCACACCGTGTCGTTAAACAGAAACTGATGCTACTACGACCATTCGTTTGTCCGACCGTCCGTCTATCCAACCTTCAGATCCAGGAGCACCAGAAGTCTGTGACACTACTGCGACAACTGGAAGACCTGGAGACAATGGAAATCGCGTTCAAGTCGCCAGCAACGATCGCCTGCATGCCTGGTGATCTCGACATCACAGGAAGCGACATTGCATCCGTCACGGTAAACTGCTGGTAACTTATGGCGCTTAGAATTTTCTACATGCACCATGTTCTTGTAATTTCGCATTGTTTTTGTAGTGATCCAGAGTCTGGAGCAGGAAGTCTTCAGGAATGCACTATTATTATGGTCTTTTATTATGGTCTTATTTCTTTTGTCTATTTTATGGTCTTTCTATGGTCTATTATTTTGGTCCATTATTATTGTCCGACAGTTTTTTCGTCCCGACAGTTTTTCGTCCAACCGTTTTTTCGTCCGGTCCTCCATTCATTTTTTCAACTCCGCCACTGCCAGTACTCTGGCAGTGTCAGTCCCAAGCCTGGATGAAGGAGTTCTTGTTCTTTCAGATTCTCTAGAAGTGATCCAGCAACGCCAGCAACGATAGCCTGGATACCTGGTCATCTCGACATCACAGAAAGCGACATCTCGTCCATCACGGTAAACTGCTGGTAACGTATGGGGCTTGTTTATGTGCCCTCTCGTGAGCACCATCGAAGTTGACGGATGAGTTGAAGCTCAGTCCTGGCGGCAGAAATGGAGGCTACAAAGAGGGCGATAGTATTGGCCACCAACGCTAACATACACCATGTTCTTGTTTCAGATTCTTTTGTAGTGATCCAGAGCCTGGAGCAACAAAGTCTGTGACTCGACCGCCAGAGCGGGAAGTCTTTCGGCGTGCATTGGAAGACGATGGAAAACGCGTGTGCTCGCCAGCAACGATCACCTGGTCATCTCGACATCACAGGAAGCGACATCCATCTCCTCCATCACGGTAAACAGCTGGTAACTTATGGCGCTTAGAATTTTCTATATACACCTTGTTCTTGTTATTTCAGATTTTTTGTAGTGATCCAGAACCTGGAGCAGGAAAGTCTCTGACACGACCTCCAGACCGAGCTTGAAGTCTTGCGGAATGCACTATTATTATGGTCTTTTATTATGGTTTATTTTTATGGTCTATTATTATTGTCCATTATTATTATGGTCCATCATTTTTGACCATCATTTTTGATCCCATCATTTTTGAGTCCCATCATTTTTGAGTCCATTATTTTTGAGTCCATCCATCATTTTTGAGTCCATTTTTGAATCCATCATTTTTGAGTCCATCATTTTTTACCCAGAGCCTGGAGCAACAAAGTCTGACTCGACCGCCACAGCTGGAAATCTTTCGGCAAGCACTGGAGGACGGTGGAAAACGCGTTCGCTCGCCAGCAACGATCTCCTGGTGATCTCGACATCACTGGAAGCGACATTCCATCCATCACGGTAAACTGTTGGTAACGTATGGCGTTTATTTATGTGCCCTCTCGTAGCACCATGGAAGCGGAGTCCTGGCGGCAGAAATGGAGGCTACAAAGAGGGCGATAGAATTGGCCATCAACGCTAACATACACCATGTTCTTGTTGTTTCAGATTCTTTTGTAGTGATCCAGAGCCTGGAGCAGGAAAGTCTCTGACACTACCGTCAGACCCCAAAGTCTTGCGGAATGACTATTATTATGGTATTTTATTATGGTCTATTTTTATTGTCCATTATTAGTATTGTCCATCATTTTTTATTCCCATCATTTTTGATCCCATCATTTTTGATCCCATTATTTTTGAGTCCATCATTTTTGTGTCCATCATTTTTGTGTCCATCATTTTTGAATCCATCATTTTTGAGACCATCATTTTTGACTCCGAGCCTGGAGCAACAAAGTCTGTGACTCGACCGCCACAGCTGGAATTCTTTCGGTATGCATTGGAGGACGGTGGAAAACGCATTCGCTCGCCAGCAACGATCTCCTGGTGATCTCGACATCACTGGAAGCGACATCCCATCCATCACGGTAAACTGTTGGTAACGTATGGCGTTTATTTATGTGCCCTCTCGTAGCACCATGGAAGCTGAGTCCTGGCGGCAGAAGTGGAGGCTACAAAGAGGGCGATAGAATTGGCCATCAACGCTAACATACACCATGTTCTTGTTGTTTCAGATTCTTTTGTAGTGACCCAGAGCCTGGAGCAGGAAAGTCTCTGACACTACCGCCAGACCTCGAAGTCTTGCGGAATGCACTATTATTATGGTATTTTATTATGGTCTATTTCTATTGTCCATTATTAGTATTGTCCATCATTTTTGCCATCGTTTTTGACCATCATTTTTGAGTTCATCATTTTTGAGTTCATCATTTTTGAGTTCATCATTTTTGAGTTCATCATTTTTGAGTTCATCATTTTTGAGTTCATCATTTTTGAGTTCATCATTTTTGAGTCCATCCATCATTTTTGAGTCCATCCATCATTTTTGAGTAAATCCATCATTTTTGAGTCCATGCATCATTTTTGAGTCCATCATTTTTGAATCCATTTTTGAGACCATCATTTTTGACCCAGAGCCTGGAGCAACAAAGTCTGTGACTCGAGCGCCACAGCTGGAAGTCTTTCGGCAAGCACTGGAGGACGGTGGAAAACGCGTTCGCTCTCCAGCAACGATCGCCTGGTGATCTCGACATCACTGGAAGCGACATTCCATCCATCACGGTAAACTGCTGGTAAAGTATGGCGTTTATTTATGTGCCCTCTCGTAGCACCATGGAAGCTGCCGGATGAGCGACAGCTCGTCAGTTCTGGCGGCAGAAATGGAGGCTACAAAGAGGGCGATAGAATTGGCTACCAACGCTAACATACACCATGTTCTTGTTGTTTCAGGTTTTTTTAGTGACCGAGAGCCTGGAGCAACGAAGTCTGTGATCGACCGCCACAGTTGGAAGTCTTTCGGCAAGCACTGGAGGACGGTGGAAAACGCGTTCGCTCGCCGGTAATGATCGCCTGGATCCCAGGTCATCTCGACATCACAGGAAGCGACATCTCGTCCATCACGGTAAACTGCATGCTGGTAACGTATGGCTCTTAGATTTGGCTTCAAACACTAACATACACCATGTTCTTGTTCTTTCATATTCTTTGTAGTGATCCAGAGCCTGGAGCAGGAAAGTCTGTGACTCGACCGCCAGACCTCGAAGTCTTGCGGGTTTATTTCTGTGGTCTATTTTTATGGTCGATTATTATGGTCTACTATTATGGTCTATTATTATGGTCTGTTATTATTGTTTGTTATTATTGTCGGTTATTATTGTCGGTTATTATTGTCCATTATTATTGTCCATTATTATTGTCCATTATTATTGTCCATTATTATTGTCCGATCGTTTTTTCGTCCCTCCGTTTTTTTGTCCCTCCGGTTTTTCGTCCAACCGTTTTTTCGTCCGGTCATCCGTTCATTTTTTTAAAACTCCGCCACTGCCAGTACTCTGGAAGTGTCGGTCCCAACCCTGGATTAACGAGTTGTTGTTTCAGATTCTCTTGTAGTGATCCAAAGCCGGGAGCTACTGTCTGTGACGCGATTGCCAGAGCTCGATGTCTTGCGACTTAGATCTACACTGGAGGACGACGGAAACGCGTTCAGCCGCAAGCAGTGATTAGCTAGATTCCTGGTCCTCTCAACATCACAGCAACGGGGTCGGAAAGTCACGGAGCACAGCGGGTAGCGTATCGCGCCACTTGTCTGTGCCTCTAATGTGCTACAGACCCTTCTTCTAACATACACCATGTTGTTGTTGTTTCAGATTCTTTTGTAGATATCCAGAACTTGGGAGCAGCAAAAGTCTGACTTGTTCTCTCTCGTGAGCACCATGGAAGCTGTCGGATGAGTGAAATGTGAGGCTACAAAGAGGACGATAGAATTGGCCACCAACATTTACTTCAGGTTCTTGTTGTTTCAGATTCTGTTGTAGCGATCCAGAGCCTGGAGCAACACTAACTGTGATTCGACCGCCAGAGCTGGAAGTCTTGCGACCTACACTCAACACTGGAGGACGATGGAAAACGCGTTCAGTTGCCAACAACGATCATCTAGATTCCTGGTGATCTCGACATCACCGGAAGCGACATCCCATCCATCACGGTAAACTGCTGGTAACGTTTGGCGTTTATTTATGTGCCCTCTCGTAGCACCATGGAAGCTGACGGATGCGTGAAAGCTCAGTCCGGGCGGCAGAAATGGAGGCTGAAAAGAGGGCGATTGAATTGGCCACCAGCGTTAACATGCAGCCTGTTCTTGTTGTTTCAGATTCTTTTGCAGTTATCCAGAGCCGGAAGCGGGAAAGTCTGTGACACGACCGCCAGACGTCTGTCGAAGTCTAGCGGAATGTACTATTATTATGGTCTTGCAGTATGGTCTGTTTCTTTGGTCTAGTTTGATGGTCTATTATTATTGTCCATTATTATTGTCCATTATTATTGTCCGACCGTTTTTCGTCCTTCCGTTTTTTCGTCCCGCCGTTTTTTAGTCCCGCCGTTTTCTCGTCCCACCGGTTTTTCGTCCCACCGGTTTTTCGTTCCACTGGCCTTCCGTTAATTTTTTTTAACTCCGCCACTGCCAGTACCCTGGCAATGCAAGTCTCAAGCCTGGATGAAGGAGGAGCTCTTGTTGTTTCAGATTCTCTAGAAGCGGTCCATCTCGATTCTGGTCATCTCAACATCAGAGCAACGGGGTCGGATAAGTCACTGAACACAGCGGGTAACGTGCCTCTAATTTGCGACAGACCCTTCTGCTAACATGCACCATGTTCTTGTTGTTTCAGATTCTTTTATAGTGTTCCAGAGCCTGGCATGCACTGGAGGACGGTGGAAAACGCGTTCGCTCGCCAGCAACGATCGTCTGGATGCCTGGTCATCTCGACGTAATAGGAAGCGACATATCGTCCATCACGGTAAACTGTTGGTTACGTATGGCGTTTATTTATGTACCCTCTCGTAGCACCATGGAAGCTGAGTCGTGGCGGTAGAAACGGAGGCTACAAAGAGGGGATAGAATTAGCTACCAACGGTAACATACACCATGTTCTTGTTTTTTCAGATTTTTTAGTGATCGAGAGCCTGGAGCAACAAAGTCTGTGACTCGACCGCCACAGATGGAATTCTCTCGGTATGCATTGGAGGACGGTGGAAAACGCGTTCGCTCGCCAGCAACGATCGCCTGGATTTCTGGTCATCTCGACATCACATCTTATCTCATCCATCACGGTAAACTGCTGGTAACGTATGGCGCTTAGAATTGGCTACCAACACTAACCTAACCATGTTCTTATTCTTTCAGATTCTTTTGTAGAAATCCAGGGCCTGCAGCAGGAAAATCTGTGACTCGACCGCCAGACCTCGAAGTCTTGCGGAATGCACTATTTTTGTGGTCTTTTATTATATTGTTTATTTCTGTGGTCTATTTTTATGGTCGATTATTATGGTCTACTATTATGGTCTATTATTATGGTCTGTTATTATTGTCTGTTGTTATTGTCTGTTGTTATTGTCTGTTGTTATTGTCTGTTATTATTGTCTGTTATTATTGTCTGTTATTATTGTCTGTTATTATTGTCTGTTATTATTGTCTGTTATTATTGTCTGTTATTATTGTCTGTTATTATTGTCTGTTATTATTGTCTGTTATTATTGTCTGTTATTATTGTCTGTTATTATTGTCTGTTATTATTGTCTGTTATTATTGTCTGTTATTATTGTCTGTTATTATTGTCTGTTATTATTGTCTGTTATTATTGTCTGTTATTATTGTCTGTTATTATTGTCTGTTATTATTGTCTGTTATTATTGTCTGTTATTATTGTCTGTTATTATTGTCTTCGTCCAACCGTTTTTTCGTCCAACCGTTTTTTCGTCCAACCGTTTTTTCCTCCAACCGTTTTTTCCTCCAACCGTTTTTTCCTCCAACCGTTTTTTCCTCCAACCGTTTTTTCCTCCAACCGTTTTTTCCTCCAACCGTTTTTTCCTCCAACCGTTTTTTCGTCCGGTCCTCCGTTCATTTCTTTTAAACTCCGCCACTGCCAGTACTCTGGCAGTGTCGGTCCCAAGCCTGGATTAACGAGTTCTTGTTGTTTCAGATTTTCTTGTAGTGATCCAAAGCCGGGAGCTACTGTCTGCGACGCGATTGCCAGAGCTCGATGTCTTGCGATCTACGCTGAAGGACGACGGAAAACGCGTTCAGTTGCCAGCAACGATCATCTACATGTAGATTCCTGGTCATATCGACTTCACAGCAACGGGGTCGGAAAGTCACGGAACACAGCGGGTAGCGTATCGCGCCACTTGTCTGTGCCTCTAATGTGCTACAGACCCTTCTGCTAACATAGGCCTACACCATGTTCTTGTTGTTTCAGATTCTTTTGTAGATATCCAGAACTTGGGAGCAGCAAAAGTCTGACTTGTGCCCTCGCGTGAGCACCATGGAAGCTGTCGGATGAGTGAAATGGAGGCTACAAAGAGGACGATAGAATTGGCCACCAACACTTACTTCAGGTTCGTGTTGTTTCAGATTCTCTTGTAGCGGTCCAGAGCCTGGAGCAACACTAGCTGTGATTTGACCGCCAGAGCTACACTGGAGGACGGTGGCAAAGTCGTTCGCTCGCCAGCAACGATCGCCTGGATTCCTGGTAATCTCGACATCACAGGAAGCGACATCTATCTCGTCCATCACGGTAAACTGCTGGTAATGTATGGGGCTTATTTATGTGCCCTCTCGTGAGCACCATGGAGGCTGCCTCATGACTGAAAGCTCAGTCTTGGCGGCAGAAATGGAGGCTACAAAGAGGGCGATAGAATTGGAAACCAACGCTAACATACACCATGTTCTTGTTGTTTCAGATTCTTTTGTAGTGTTCCAGAGCCTGTCATGCAGTGGAGGACGGTGGAAGACGCGTTCGCTCGCCAGCAACGATCTCCTGGATCCTTGGTCATCTCGACATCACGGGTAGCGACATCACATCCACACGGTAAACTGTTGGTAACTTGTGGTTCTTACAATTTTCTACATACGCCATGTTCTTGTTTTTTCAGGTTCTTTTGTAGTGATCCAGAACCTGGAGCAGGAAGTCTTCAGGAATGCACTATTATTATGGTCTTTTATTATGGTCTATTTCTTTTGTCTTTTTTATGGTCTATTATTATGGTCTATTATTTTTGTTTATTTTTTGTCCTATTTTTGTCCCTCCGCCTTTGTCCCTCCCCGTTTTTTTCCCTCCGTTTTTGTCCCTCCATTTTTGTCCCTCCATTTTTTTCCTCCGTTTTTGTCCCTCCGTTTTTGTCCCTCCGTTTTTCGTCCCTCCGGTTTTTTCGTCCGGCCGGGCCCCCCATTTTTTTAACTCCGCCACTGCCATTACCCCGGCAGTGCCAGTCCCAAGCCTGGATAAAGGAGGAGGGCGACGCTAATAATCTTTGTTATCAAACAGTGTCGTTGAACAGAAACTTCTGCTACTACGACCGTTCGTTTGTCCGACCGTCAGTCTATCCATTCTTCAGATCCAGGAGCACCATAAGTCTCTGACACTACTGAGACAACTCGGAAGACCTGGAAGACAATGGAAATCGCGTTTAAGTCGCCACAGAAACGACCGTCTGGATCCCTGGTAATCTCCGCATCACAGGAACTGAGGTCGCGAAGGTCACAGAAAATATCGGGTAACGTATGGCGCTCCTTGATGTGCTCTCTCGTGAGCACCATGGAAGCTACCGGATGAGCGACAGCTCATCAGTCCTGGTGGCAGAAATGGAGGCTACAAAGAGGGCGATACAATTGGCCAGCAACACTAACATACACCATGTTCTTGTTCTTTCAGATTCTGCTGTAATGATCCAGAGCCTGGAGTAACAGTCTGTGACTCGAACGCCAGAGCTCCTAGACTTGGTGAACGCGCTCCAGGACAATGGAAAACGCATTCTATCGCTCGATACGATCGTCTGGATTCCTCGTCATCGCAGAATCATAGGTAGCGAGACCGTTCATTAATTTATTTATTCCTAACAATTCTATAACGCCCCTTCAAGGGACGACTCTGGACATGAGCTTGTGTATCATCGGCTTTATAGCTGCTGCCGCACCCAAGGAATGTAGAGTAAAGGGCCTCAAACCGAACCTAGTGTTGCAACAATAAGGGTTAAGGACGTAGTGATTTCAGTGTGGTTCAATTATCATCGGTTGCGAGGTCGCATGGGTCACGGAAAACCGCGGGTAACGTATGGCGCTCATTTCATGTGCCCTCTCCTGAAGCTATCGGGAGTAATCGGACAAGCGAGAGACTAACGGACACCATTTTCTTGTTCTTTCAGATTCTGTTGTGATCCAGAGCGTGGAGCAGCCGAAGTCCGTGACACGGCCAAGACGGCTCGAAGATCCTACGCATGCGAAGAACTTGCTTGTCTACCGACAGTTTGACAGTTTAAACATGAATTAAAAGTTAACCTTTTGGCTGCAACTGTTCAAAAATTTGCTACATGGATTTGTGCATGCATTGCTCTGAAATCGTTTACTTCCTGTAAGAATAACTATGGACACAACAGGGATTGTTACATGATGACTAAACAAATATAATACTAGATTAACGATTGATGAAACTAGGGTGACCCTGCTTGCAGAACATTGTGTTCCTTTGGGTCTGCCTATTGTCGCCACTGCACATGAATGTCTTGATTGTGTTTGTATATGATATATGGTTATTAGTGGGCCTATTATGGTGATCAATAAAAGTATTGATTGATGGACTGGAAGACTACGTAATACCATAGGCGTAGCTACATGGAGGCAAGTTGCCTCCTCTTGCTTTTTTATATACTGGAACTCTTGTTTACCAATGACCGCAATAACCAGGATTTTGCCAATGGTCTGTGAAGTTGCCTCCTCTTGAATTTAAGTCTGGCTACGTTCCTGCGTAATACACGTTTATTGTATTGGATTGTATTCAAAACATTACTTCTATAAACATTCATTTTATAATTAATTGAATGCGTTTGCTATGAAAACAAGATGAAAAATTTTCCTGATCCCGAATATCGCTCAAAAACTAGTAGGCCTACCACGACATTGTAAGGACTTTCCAGTCCTGTGTAGGCTATAATTATAGGTCCTTGGTGAACAGTTAATGTGGGATTCTATTGTAGTACTTTGTCCTGGATATAATGTGACAATGAAGGAGAGATTTCCGCTCAATTGAGCGCAGAACGACAGATTTAATTGAGCATTATTATCCTCGCCGTGAATTACCATCGATAATAAAGCGCATTGGGAATCGAACCTTAGAGCCTCGAGTGAAAGGCCGCAACCCTTGTAATTACCACTGTGCTTGGCGTTGTACGAGCATGCGTTGGAGATGCCAGCCCTAATTAGCATAATAGGGAGAGATTTTGTTCAGGGATAATTCGTTACGACACGAACCCTCTTGGGGGACATTTAATTATTAAATGCATACGGGTGCTCACAAGATGGCGGCCAATGTTGCAGCATGGCCGACAATGCGAAAATCCCATTAGGCGGGATGTGGAATCAAGTGCAGAGAACCAGTTTATTCACGAGGGCTGCGTCACGTCAGAGGGTAGTCCAGAGATACGCAGTGTAGGCCTAGGTTCCCAATAGATGAGGCAGAGGAGTTGCCACGGCGGATTCCGTCTGGGATGAAAGTTTGTAAGGTGGAGGACATGACGGAAGTGGGTCGGAATTAATGAAGAAATGAGACCAATATTATTATAACGTAATGTAATTGAACATTTATATATCGCCTCTTCTAGGTATCTACTGAGAGAAGCGCTCTTTGCGCTCGCCTTTATGATAATAAAATGTCATTACGAACTATATTGCATCTGTTAGCAAAGCAATGCGCAGCAAGCGGGATGAGTCAACAGTGGGTCTAGGACATTTCCCCCCGGACATTTCCCCCCGGACATTTCCCCCGGACATTTCCCCCTAGGACATATCCCCCGGACATTTCTATGGTCACTTACCCAGCATAAATATTCACGAGAGAGTGCATCTTATAAACATACACAATTGAGACACTAGATATGAAGTCCATCTTATTTGCGTGTATAATAAAAAACTTTAAATATTAATGTACGTTAATATTGCTTGATAATTAAAACAGGTTCTTAGTACAGCCAGTAAAATGCACTTTCTCATGAATATTAATGCCGGGTAAGTGATCAGGGGGGAAATGTCCGGGGGGAAATGTCCTAGGGGGAAATGTCCGGGGGGAAATGTCCGGGGGAAATGTCCGGATACCGTCAACAGTGTCGGGCCCCCGCGCACACGTGGAACCAACCAACGGATTTCTATCGACAGCTGAAGATGGCATGGATGTGCCGAGTTGCGACAATCGCATTAGACTAGGTCTGGAATATTTAATACACTTTCGACACCATTTCCTATAGCCTCTTTTGCCCAATGGTACATATGATCCCTCGGGGACTTTATCATAATAATAATAATAATAATAATAATAATAATAATAATAATAATAATAATAATAATAATAATAATAATAATAATAATAATAATAATAATAATAATAATAATAATAATAATATAATAATAATATTATTACCATTATTATGATGATAGAGTTGATGGCCCATGTGTCTGGTGGCGATGGATACATCTAGCGTTGACTTATTGACTTGATATGATCGTCGAATGCATCGACTGATCATGGGACGACGATTCTCTGCTGCAACCTGATGATGGATAATCGGTTGCTGAGGCAGACCAGACGCAGATGCAGCAGATGAATGATGCTTTAACTCTTCGATCTTTTATTTATATAGGTTGATGAAGCATCACCACATTCATTCATTCATTCATTCATTCAGAACATTTATATAGCGCCTCTTCAAGAAACTACTCAGAAGCGCTCCCGGCCCAGCCACGACTAAAGAAAAAAGACTTGAGGGACTTGTAGAACCCTGCCGGTTAGCTCACGAGTAAAGAGCGGACCTTAAGCGGGAGGTCATTCCAGGTGGAAGGTCCCACAACAGAAAAAGCAACGCGCTGCTTAATAGCCAAGCGTGCCCGTGGAACTAGGAGCTCACCCCTCGTCGTAGAACGAAGCGCCCGACGCGCTGCAACGTCGGACACTGGGCGGCAAAGATCACGCAAGTAAGATGGAGCACAGCCAAGAACGCAGCGAGAAACTAGAGCAGCAGTGCGGTATGAGATCCGCTGAGAGATAGGCAGCCAGTGCAACACATCACGTATGTATGCAGAGACAGGAGAGAACTTAGGTAGTCGTCCAATGAGACGAGCAGCCGAGCGTAGAACTCGATCTAGTCGCCCCAGAACCCCAAGAGGAAGGCCAGCGAGTAGGGAGCAACAGTTGTCAATTCGACTGGTAACAAAGGCGTGAACAAGGACCACGACCGCATCATGAGAAAGAGAGCGAGAGACCACTCGAAGTTGACGAAGCTGATAATAACAACTCCGTGCAACCAGGCTCACATGTTGAGACAAAGTAAGCTCAGAGTCAAGAGTAAGTCCCAGATCACGAACTGTAACTGAAAAGGTTATGTGAGGAAAGAGCAAGGTAAGTTGGGAAAAGTCGATACCCTGAAGTTGCCTACGGCCACCCAGCCAAATAAGTTGTGTTTTAGAGGGATTTAAGAGTAGCCGATTGGAGGCCATCCAAGAAGAGAGGACATCCATAGTCAGACACATCTGGCTTACAGTAGCCACCGCATCCGCCGAATGGGTGTGGAATGTGGATGTAGGCTTGCACATCATCGGCAAATAGTTGGTGCAGAAGCCTCTGAGATGCCAGCAAGGGGCAGAGATCAGCAGTATAAAGAAGGTATAGCAGTGGGCCCAGGACAGAACCCTGGGGCACCCCAAGGAGCAGAGACCCAAAGAGACCTGGACGAACCAAGGACTACACAGTTTGAGCGGTCAGTTAAGAAGGATGTAAGCCAATCCAGAGGCTGATCCACCAAGCCAAAGGAAGTAGAGAGACGCTGTAAGAGAATGGAGTGGTCCACAGAGTCAAAGGCAGAGCTTACGTCAAAGAGAGCAAGAAGAGTAACCTGACCACGGTCAATTGCGCTATAGAAGTCTGACAAAAGTCGAAGCAGGAGAGTCTCCGTGGAGTGATTCCGACGGAAACCCGACTGCTGCGACGGAATCAATTCATTCATATCCAGATATGCCCACAGCTGGTTAGCAACAATGCGTTCCAGAACATCCTCCTCCTCCTTCTATTCCTTGAATTTCCTTCTCCACCTACTCCTCTCCTCTTCCTCCTTCTTCTCCTACTCTTCCTTCTCATCCTCCTGATCAACCTTCTCCCCTTCTGTATACTCCTCCTCCTCCGGATAATCCTCCACCTTCTCTTCCTCTTCCTCCTCCTCCTTCCGTACTCCTCCTTCCCTCCTCCTTCTTCTTCTCCTCTTTCTCCTTCTCCTCTATCATTCTCCTCCTCCTCCTTCTCCTCCTCCTCCTCCTAATTTCCCTCCTCCGTCTGTTTTTCCTTCGTCTTCTTCTTCCTCCTCCTTTTCTATTCCTCTTTCCTCCTCCTCTCTTTCTCTCTTTCTCTTCCTCCTCCTCATTTTCTTTCTCGTTCTGTTCATCCTCTTCTTCCTTCACCACTTTTGCTTTCATCTTGCATCTAGTCCTCGTCAATGTCATTGTCGCCATAATTTTTCTCCCTGCCAATCATTCATCTTTCCCGCTGTTTCTCATTCGATCCACACGTGGTTCCAAGGTGGTTCACGTCTAGGAGACGACAGAGTATAAACCTCACAGGGTGTGGTAAGTTACAGCCTTGCACATGATGCATCTTTTAAATAGCCAAGCTAGGATTACGCGATGATGTAAAGAGGCCACAGGCAACAAACAATCGTATAATTTATTATCCAGGTCTGTTTTTAAGGAATTTTTAGAACTTCTCTCTTTTTCAAAAAGCCAAGGTAAATTATTCCCAATGGGATGACAATTGCTTTTTTAGGTATTTTTAACTGCACAAAAATTCTTTTACAGCTGCACAAATTGTTCAGAACTGCACTTTTTGTGTAGAACTGCACACTAAAAAAGCCCTGTTATTATCGGTAGACTGACTCTGACTGAGTACAGCTTATAAGCTGTCTTCGGACAGACGGATGCTTTCTGGCTATAAGGTGTGCGTGCAGATTTACTATATGCGCTTCATGGGAGAAAGACAGAGAATGACAGGGTCTGGTGTTCAAATCTCCTCTAGGCAGAAAGATTTTTCAGGATTTCTGAACATCAGAATCAATAAATAAATGAATAAGCAAGAAGAACGAGACAAGAATGAAAGAAAAGCCAAAGAGAGGCCAATAGCCTACAGATAGAGACACAGAAACAGATAGACAGGCAGCCAGGCAGACAGATAGGCAGGCAGACAAACAGAAGACAGAGAAAGACATAAAGGCAAAGAGACAGAAAGACAGAGACACACAGACACATAGACAGACAAGCACACAGACAAACACACACACACATACACACACACATACACACACACCCACACACAAACACACACACACACACACACACACAGACATACCAGTTTTGGCAGCGTGCCTTTGAAAAGACGAGACAAGAATTCGTCGGCGACATGCAGTGAATGCGCATCAGACAGCCGAAGCCTTTCCGTGGAAAATGGATAACTGGAATTGGCTGAGGGCAACAGCCGCTTCCATTGAACTCCCCGGATGATGAGCCTTGTTTGCACGTGATCAAAGGATTCATCACACACTTGCGTGCTGCATATGGCCGACCGTTTAAGTGGAGATCAACGACAAATACAACAGACAGACAGACAGACAGACAGACAGACGGACAGACGGACGGACGGAAAGACAGACAGACGGAAAGACAGACGGAAAGACAGACGGAAAGACAGACGGAAAGTGGTTCGAATTATAGAAGGAAAGACGATGATGAGTCGGAAGAAAGGATGGAAGGACAGACGCATGATCATGGGAGACTGAGTTTGAGCAGCCATCAATCTCCATGTAGAGACGTCGCTTTCACTTGGCCAATCTTCGATTCACGGCAATGCTGAAAATCTATGGACAGAACGAATGGTCGTATATATTCGTTTGATTGATAAAAACAGTCTGACAAAAACCCAGAAATGCTAACTTGAGTGATACCGGCTAGGCTAATGGATAATTAAAAGTAGGCCCCTAATTAGAAATTTTTTAAGCAAACTAGTAAAAATATTTTTATATAAGGACCTGGGTATAAATAAATTGAGAGTGTTGTTTTTGGGTGGGAGAGTATGGTTCTGCGCTCTAATTGGTGAAAGAGAGTGGTCGGAGTGGAGGTAGGAATGGTCAAAGATTTTGTTAAGAACAAGATCGGTCACTAACCTATTGAAAATTGGCTTGCCTAGTCCGTAGGCTAACTAGGTTCTATGCATATGCAAGGAACATGATTGGATGGAATGAGATCAAAACTAATCTCCGCCTACTTGCACGAATAATTGACAGAAAAATGCGTTGTTTACGTAGAAGGTATTAGAAACAGCCTCACATGGCAGTGCTTCTCAGACTTTCTGATGCTGCGGACCACTAATTGTTTTACCAGGCATACCAGTCATGATACCACCGTACGAGGGACCGGTTGGTTCCAACATCAGTGTACATTATAATCATTTGTGACATGTTGTCACTATTTATTACCACCCATCTTACTATAGGCATGTTTAAAACGGTTTACTATAGGCCTAGCCTAGGCCTCATGTAGCGTTCTAATTTGTTAATGTTTTACATGGTATACAAATTTAATATTTTATTTGAGAGCGATCAACATTGGGGTTCCGGTTATCATTCCGCGGCCTGGTACCAATCACACGTGGATGAGAAGAATGAGGAGGAGAGGAGAGGAGAAGGAGAGGTAGGCTAGTGGAGAAAGAATAGAAGGAAGAGGAAGAGTAGGATTTGGTGCAATGGGTTTATTTATACTTTAATAGCAACACATAATGCAACTGTGGAATCTTTGTGCAATATCTACTCCGATTGGCGTCTTTGGTGATGTGCTTGTGAAGAAAAAAATAAATAAAAGTAAAACATTCAATTATTTGCATTTATAATGCAATGTAAATAACTGTTTTTTGCAAAATGCTGTAACAGATTAATGTATCGTATCGCGGCTATTTGCGCAGCACCACTTCTCTAGAACAATCCTAATATTTATTTTTTGAGGCACTTGTTATTCGCGCAAGGCAGTAAATCTGAATTTCTATAGCGCCTGTATTATAATGCACTTGACATTAATCATTTGCACTCCGAAACAGATTTCTGATCAATTCCAAAGGTCAGACCGATGTGTGTCCACGGCATAGTCGAAACGAAATAATATTGGAGTAACATTTCACAAAGTGCCATGCTATAATTATGGTAAAATGCGTCATCATCTTTGTGTTTAGCTTCATGAACTAAATTAGGTCATTGTGAGACTTATGGAACCACTATAGTAGTATAACAATTCCAATAGAGAAATCTGAAAAACAAACACAACTACATAGATTCTTGTTCTGAAAGACTCACTGCATGGAACCAGAAATGAATTGATCTGCTTAAAATCAAGCTAACTCATGGTCCAACTAAAGATGAGATTTGACCCATGAACTGTAGTTTCTTCAGACCTGCACTTAAACAACAAGACTTTGTGGTTGAATACTTTCAATTTAACTTCAACTTCCAATGATGGTCTGAAACCCTGAGCTCTCTGGAGAGAGTTGTCAAAAATGTCATCGTTCAAATGACTTCTGTGAAATATTTTAGTGTTTGGTCTGGATGCCGATCATGACAGGGTGGCGACAGCAAGAAGGTCAATTCTTCAGGTGACTGTCCTGTTTCTTAGCTGTACCGTTCTTCTGACTGATGCTGATAGAACTGGAAAGACACCAGGTAATTCTAATTCCTGGCATATTTGTTATCCCTGTTTTCACCCTTTTTGGCAGCAATGTCTAGTAGCATCAGAGACTTTGGGTTATAAAGATCATAGACATAAGAAGTCTGTGGTCAATGCATGTTCATTGTGTGATGCAGTAACATAGTAGGCCTATTGCATAGCACAACATAACAGAACAAGGGTTTTGAGTGATTCAGGAGATGTGTTATCTGTGTTTGAACCACTGCAAGTTAGCTTGGATTGCTGCCTTGGAATGCTTGATAGCGATCATTATTTGCCTCTTTTTAACACTTTGACGATGAGAGTGTATTAAAAGCAACTGCAAAAAGCAAATAGCCTACAGCTCATTGTTAAAGTGTTAAAGATGTGATGGTGTCAAATTAGACATTTCTGGACCTCTAAATATGCAGTCCATAAAACGTTGGCTCCCAAAGACTGCTTAAATGGGTCTGCCCTGTACAGTACAATTTAAAGAACCAGGGATAGGTGCTGAAATATGGCTGTGGATTTTCTGGTTATGCAGATGGTTCCAGCTGGATTTGTCCAACGTCAGAATCGAAGTCTCTGGCTCCTGGTGAGAAATGTCCTTCGGGTAAACTGTTTTGCAACTGTGGTGGTTCTGATGGCCCAGAAAAAGTCTGGTACAACATTGACTGTTTAAATGTGTACCCATTAGGGTAAGTTACTTATCAACATTTTATGCATTAGTGAAAATGATGTTCATATATCTGTCTGGTTATTAAGTACATTCTGCGCAAGGAGACCTTGTTGTCCCACTGGCCCGAACTTCCATAGTGTGGAAATAGTTTGCCTAGCAACCTAAATTATAAGCTTCTTGGTCTTTGTTGACCTCTGTGCTTGAAAACTATTTAGTTTGATCAGTTTTTTGTTGTCAGGTCAAGATCACCTCTGATATAAGGACTTAAATAGGCAGCCATGAGTAAAATGCCTTGAGTAATAATAGTAATTGTAATAGTAATAATAATAATAATAATAATAATAATAATAATAATTTAAAAAAAACATAAAGAAAAACCATAAAAAAAAAAATAATAATAATAATAATAATAATAAAAATAATACAGTGTACATAAGTGACTCTAACCGACTTGCTCATTCCGGTACTAGTTGGATGATGAAGAAGAAGAAGAAGAAGAGCAGTTCCTTAAGCCAGCCTGAGAGGCAGCCATGAGTATGAAGTGTTAGTGACTTCATTTTCTTAGCCTTGACATATGAAGGCAGGTGGCCATTCCTCTCCCTTGCCGTCTCATCTTCCCACCGACAGTGTATGGTCAATATACTCACTATAGCTCAGTTGACTTATGGACCCAGGTGGGGCAGAAATCTCTAACCAAGTTACTGCCATGGCTGGGATTTGAACCCATGACCTCTTTTGGCAGTCCAGCACACTTACCACTGCACTATCGAGTACTCCAGTTGGATGATTAAGGGTATAGTTTATGTATAACACTTTTAAAGTTTGAGCTTCGTGTCTGTATTATCTGTTGAGACAGTTGTGGGATTCCAAAAGGAGAACCTGACTGTGTGAGGTTTAAAAAGTGTGCAGTCTGTAACAATGGAACATCCTTGTCAATGGAGGCCTGTGTTTCATGTGTACCAGGATTTCAGGGAGGAGACTGCAATGAAGGTAATCTCATCCAGTGTTTCAAATACTGTCTTCAAGACCAGCTGAGGAATTTCTTTCATACGTAAAATGCACGTGACCTAATTTGCTAAAAATACTGTTTTTATTTCACAAAGAGCAATTAGACAGAAATTAACACATATCTGGAGATATATTAATAGTTACACTTTCTTACTATGTAAATATGAAAAAAAGATGAAATCTTAAACTAAACACAGGATATTCATTCATTCACTGCTTAGTATGAAGCTGCCTGCAATCAAGTATTTGATTTCTTACTAGGTAAATATTACAATGAAGATGAAACCTTGAGCTAAACACAGGATATTCATTCACTTGTTAGTATGATGCTGCCTGAAATCAAGTATTTCAGTATTTATAATAATAATAGAGATTTGAGTGCCGTAGTTCGTAAGCAGTTGATGACTCGAAGCAACGATTCAGTAGCACTTGAACGATTCAGAAGCACTTGCAACGATTCACACACCATGGTCGATCAGGGATTTTGGATCTAGGCAGAATGAATTCCATCTTCTAAACATATGACACCATGAGGAAACAGATTCACAGACATGACTTGGTTATGGATTACCATTTTTTTGCTAAGATTGAAATGATTTGCAGCGTTGTGAATGTTTTAGATATCAACGAGTGCGTAGTTACAGAACATGGCTGTGAGTACGAATGCTCGAATACGATCGGATCGTTCCACTGTTTGTGTGGAACAGGATACCTTGTTTCAGCAAACGGAAAGAACTGTTCAGGTGATTTGGTCTTCTAATCTAATCTAATCTAATCTAATCTAATCTAATCTAATCTAATCTAATCTAATCTAATCTAATCTAATCTAGTCTAATCTAATGACTTCTATATCTATATCATTTTGTTGTATCGTGGTTTCATGAACGACCAACGGTAGGTCAATCCAATGTGATGACGAAGTAAGATCTAGGCAGATTTTAGATAACAACCATTTCTTATTTTTCAGACGTTGATGAATGTGCTGTGAGCAATGGTGGTTGCGGTCATAACTGTACAAATATGGATGGGAGTTACAACTGTTCATGCGATGATGGTTATGTTCTGAGCCCAGACAGGCACAGCTGCATAGGTTTGTAAACGTTGCCTTCTTCGTTTGTTTTGAACCAGCGCCTGTATATCAGCTTGGATGCTGAAGAAATCAGAGATTTATTCAAACTGAGAGTATTTTTATCTTTAGACATCATGTAATATAAGCAAGTAAGTAAGTATATTCTTTATTAACCAATTGCTAATCGCACTTGGGTGTACAGACATCTAATAAACACAGGTATAATTATTTTTTAATTTCCTAACAATAAATGTTTTCCACATCATCTAACATATTACAGTTAGGTCATACGTTTGTTTTTGGCTACAGATAAAATTATTTGAATTTTGAATCTAAATGGAATTGAGACTTTTAATTCAAGATTTAGCTTGACATTGAATCAGTCTCAGTTAGATTGCCTGTTTGTTTAAAGATTCGATTTAAACAAAACTTAGTGATTCAATGACTGAGACCTTGGTTCTTTTAGGGATTTCTTACCCTGTTGTTCCCTGATCAGATAAATGTGTCTCTAATTCATAGGTTTCATCTGATAAAGTACCATCAATTCAACTTCTATTTATGCAAAGATTTCTTTCATCAATCCAGCTTCTATTTAGGCAAACAATTATTTTCATCAGTCCAGCTTCCATTTCAAATTGACCATATACAATGAAGACCAATGCAAAATAACTAAAGCACCTAAAATGGAGGAGTTGTTCAATGATTAAGCATGCGAGTCAACCAGTGTGAATTAAGTAGATTAGAGTCTCGCATTCGCAATCACCAAAATGCAACAAATTCATCAATCTACTCAACTTGAGTCGAGCATTAATGCATTATGGCATGGAGAGGAGAGTTGCTCATAATGCGATAAGGATCACATGGTTCAAGTAAAGGTTACAGTTAGTCGGGTAAGCCTACACACACATAATCTAGGTCAATGACCCAATTTTCGTCCGTTTCGAATCCCTTTCAGTAATAATAGTCCCAGCATTAACGCTACTTGTCATTTATTCGTACCCATTGCCTCTCTTGAAGTGGCGCTATATAAATTTGCAATTACCATTGCTATTTGGTGTGGACCAACGGGATAGAAACAGCCTGCAATTGCCCACAGCGCAGATCTATGCATTTTTGCAAATGTTGATTGCATTTTCTTTAATGAAAAGTTATCTTGTTAGTAGCTTGATATTCTTGTGTTTGTTCACCAGACCCTGTTTACTGGTGTTTCCAGATCTAGATGAATGCGCTATAGAAAAAGGCGGCTGTATGCAAAGCTGTAACAACACCGTGGGCTCTTATTTCTGCGACTGTGAGCATGGATATATTTTGGAGCAGGATAATCACGGCTGTGTCGGTATGTTAGCAGATTATGAACCGCTGTCCTCGATACATTATTTGAAAACTTTGTTCAGATTTATGAGAATCATAGCGGCAGAGCTCATGAACCTCCTGTGCAGGTTCTGTTTAGTTTTCATTCTTGTGTTTGAGCTATATACACAATGGCAGCGCTTGCCCCTCATGTGGCTGAGCTCTGCTTTGTTGACTGCGTGGAACACTGGAAACTAAATGCTGAATGTAACGATGACAGGCTGACATGTTATACAATACAATACAATGCAATACAATACAATTGTATTTGATATTGCCCTACTTCCAAAGTTCAGAAGTGCACACACGACTGTAGGCTAGAACATCCATGGCGCGAAGCAATCATATGTGAAATACTTCCTCAAGGTCACTGCACAGTAACTACCTTGGGGAAGGCTCGAATCCTACTCTCCACCTTACCAGCTACTGCCCTAGCCAGTCGGGTACTTTACCACATTTTAGCCACACTATTATACCATGCTCTGTGTTGGTCATGTTTAAGATCTTGACGAGTGCGATTTGAACGTACACAAGTGCCAGCAGCACTGCGAGAACATCATCGGCCTCTACAAATGCACTTGCTTTCCTGGATTCAAACTGCAATTGGACGGCAGGACATGTAGTCGTAAGCAGACTTTTATTCCTTCATCACAAGTACTGTACTACTGTACAGCTTTCATCTAGATTTTCCCAGACTAGGTATTTGAAGCTAATTGTTTCAATTAGGATGGTGCCAGTCCAAAACCTGGAGAAAGGAGGGCAATGATACAGATCATCTTAGTTAAGACCTCACGGTGATGTTGAGTTTGATGTTTTCTGGGGGAGATGGTTGAAAGGTACATGCTGGAACGAAGAGCAAAAGGATGTGGGTTCGATACCCGCTAGCCCCATATGGTTGATTCAACCTTCCACTCCATGGGGCAACTGTAAAATAAGCAGTAGGACCGATGGGTGCCTTGCAGGTTGCTGTACAGTTAAATTCGACTCCTGTTAAACTTGTTATCTGTTACTACTATATCATGTAATCTTACTGTGTACTTGTCAGTTTGAATCAATTAACGAATATTATTATTATTGTCTTAGAGGCTTAGACATCTTAGTTGAATGGTAACTACCTTTTTATAAAATTTTTCTAATAATTATAGTCATCCTTTGTCTGCTCATGTAACATTATCATTTAGCCTATCTCATAGCTGCACTTATGTGCTGCTTCCTTGATAGAGGTCAAGAATTTCAACGTAGTTTTGAGCGTTTCTGCATCTGAAGCCGCTTCATTGCAATTAAATCACATTGCTTTTATTAGCCATGGTGGTTGAACCTGGTCTAACTTGTGTGGCTATAGTTCAACCAGGTGAAGGGAATTGCAGTGGCCTGTCGAGTAGAGCTGTACCGATATCGCTTTTTGCCGATTATGCCGATACCGCGCATAGCCGATTATTAAATTGCCGATACCGATACCGCGTATTGCCGATTATTACACTGCCAATACCCAATTTATGAGACCGAATATTTCATTATTTGTTTAGTCAAAATGCTCGGTTTCGAAACATAAACCAGTAATCTATCGCCACAACTATAAGGATGGACGTTTAAATTAAGTTGGGAAGTTGTTAACGATAATGTTTTAATGCGTAAATAATAATGGACGTAAAACGATAGATTAAAATCGATGAAAAACTTGGAATATGCAATAATTCAAGTAAAACTATTAAATTATAACACAATTTTGACATCGGCACCGATTAACCGATTATTTCTGCCGATACCCGATTATGCCGATTGTTCGAATAATCGGCCCGATTACGCGTATGGCCGTTTAATCGGTACAGCTCTACTGTCGAGGTCGAGTCAGTTAGTTTAACCTGAGTTAACTGGGTGAACTTAAATAAGGCAGTGTAGAAACCGAGGCTAATACATTCCAACCATGCGTCTTTACTTAACTCAGGGATGGCAAACCTTTTTCAAGATGCGTGTCAAAATGCTGCTAAAACATTTTAAAAATACCATTGCGTACACCTTGGAATTTACGGTATATTATTGTTTTTCTCATAATAGGTTTTAATTGACAAAATCGTAACAATGGATGGTAGGGAGGAAGAGAGCAAAATGGAGGAAAGGGTGGAAGAGAGCGAAATGGAAGGTAGGAAGGAAGAGAGCGATATCGAGGAAAGGGAGGAAGAGAGCGAAATGGAGGGTAGGGAGGAAGAGAGCGAAATGGAGGAATGGGAGGAAGAGAGTGAAATGGAGGAAAGGGAGGAAGAGAGCGAAATGGAGGAAAGGGAGGAAGAGAGCGAAATGGAGGAAAGGGAGGAAGAGAGCGAAATGGAGGAAAGGGAGGAAGAGAGCGAAATGGAGGAAAGGGAGGAATGGAGCGAAATGGAGGAACGGGAGGAAGAGAGCAAAATGGAAGGTAGGAAGGAAGAGAGCGATATGGAGGAAAGGGAGGAAGGGAGCGAAATGGAGGGTAGGGAGGAAGAGAGCGAAATGGAGGAATGGGAGGAAAAGAGTGAAATGGAGGAATGGGAGGAAGAGAGCGAAATGGAGAAAAGGGAGAAAGAGAGCGAAATGGAGGAAAGGGAGGAAGAGAGCGAAATGGAGGAAAGGGAGGAAGAGAGCGAAATGGAGGGTAGGGAGGAAGGGAGCGAAATGGAGGAAAGGGAGGAAGAGAGCAAAATGGAGGTAATGGAAGAAGAGAGCGAAATGGAGTGTAGGAAGGAAAACAGCGAAATGGAGGAAAGGGAGGAAGAGAGCGAAATGGAGGAAAGGGAGGAAGAGAGCGAAATGGAGGAAAGGGAGGAAGAGAGCAAAATGGAGGAAAGGGAGGAAGAGAGCGAAATGGAGGAAAGGGAGGAAGAGAGCAAAATGGAGTGTAGGGAGGAAGAGAGCGAAATGGAGGGTAGGAAGGAAGAGAGCGAAATGGAGGAAAGGGAGGAAGAGAGCGAGATGGAGGTAAGGGAGGAAGAGAGCGAAATGGAGGTAAGGCAGGAAGAGAGTGAAATGGAGGGAAGGGAGCGAAATGGAGGAAAGGAGGAAGAGAGCGAAATGGAGGAAAGGGGAGGAAGAGAGCGAAATGGAGGAAAGGGAGGAAGAGAGCGAAATGGAGGAAAGGGAGGAAGAGAGCGAAATGGAGGAAAGGGAGGAAGAGAGAGAAATGGAGGAAAGGGAGGAAGAGAGCGAAATGGAAGAAATGGAGGAAGAGAGTAAAATGGAGGGTAGGGAGGAAGAGAACGGAATGGAGGAAAGGGAGGAAGAGAGCGAAATGGAGGAAGAGAGCGAAATGGAGGAAAAGGAGGAAGAGAGCGAAATGGAGGAAAGAGAGGAAGATAGCGAAATGGAGGGTAGGGAAGAAGAGAGCGAAATGGAGGGTAGGGAGGAAGAGAGCGAAATGGAGGAAAGGGAGGAAGAGAGCGAAATGGGGAAAGGGAGGAAGAGCGATTGAGCGAAATGGAGGAAAGGGAGGAAGGAAGCGAAATGGAGGAAAGGGAGGAAGGGAGCGAAATGGAGGGTAGGGAGGAAGAGAGCTAAATGGAGGAAAGGGAGGAAGAGATCGAAATGGAGGAAAGGGAGTAAGAGATCGAAATGGAGGAAAGGGAGGAAGAGATCGAAATGGAGGAAAGGGAGGAAGAGAGCGAAATGGAGGAAAGGGAGGAAGAGAGCGAAATGGAGGAAAGGGAGGAAGAGAGCGAAATGGAGGAATGGGAGGAAGAGCGAAATGGAGGGTAGGGAGGAAGAGCGAAATGGAGGAAAAGGAGGAAGAGCGAAATGGAGGAAAAGGAGGAAGAGCGAAATGGAGGAAAGGGAGGAAGAGCGAAATGGAGGAAAGGGAGGACGAGCGAATGGAGGAAAGGGAGGAAGAGAACGAAATGGAAGAAAGGGAGGAAGA
Organism: Aporrectodea caliginosa; assembly: GCA_020284085.1. Taxonomy (NCBI): domain Eukaryota; kingdom Metazoa; phylum Annelida; class Clitellata; order Crassiclitellata; family Lumbricidae; genus Aporrectodea; species Aporrectodea caliginosa. The sequence goes on along the minus strand of JACEVL010000334.1, from coordinate 430,439 downwards.
GCGATTGAGCGAAATGGAGGAAAGGGAGGAAGAGAGCGAAATGGAGGAAAGGGAGGAAGAGAGCGAAATGGAGGGTAGGAAGGAAGAGAGCGAAATGGAGGAAAGGGAGGAAGAGATCGAAATGGAGGAAAGGGAGGAAGAGAGCGAAATGGAGGAAAGGGAGGAAGAGAGCGAAATGGAGGGTAAGGAGGAAGAGAGCGAAATGGAGGAAAGGGAGGAAGAGAGCGAAATGGGGAAAGGGGAGGAAGAGAGCGAAATGGAGGAAAGGGATGAAGAGAGCGAAATGGAGGAAAGGGAGGAAGAGCGAAATTGAGGAAAGGGAGGAAGAGAGCGAAATGGAGGAAAGGAGGAAGAGCGAAATGGAGGAAAGAGAGGAAGAGCGAAATGGAGGAAAGGGAGGTAGAGCGAAATGGAGGAAAGGGAGGAAGAGCGAAATGGAGGAAAAGGAGGAAGAGCGAAATGGAGGAAAGGGAGGAAGAGCGAAATGGAGGAAAAGGAGGAAGAGCGAAATGGAGGAAAAGGAGGAAGAGCGAAATGGAGGAAAAGGAGGAAGAGCGAAATGGAGGAAAGGGAGGAAGAGCGAAATGGAGGAAAGGGAGGAAGAGCGAAATGGAGGAAAGGGAGGAAGAGCGAAATGGAGGAAAAGGAGGAAGAGCGAAATGGAGGAAAGGGAGGAAGAGCGAAATGGAGGAAAAGGAGGAAAAGCGAAATGGAGGAAAAGGAGGAAGAGCGAAATGGAGGAAAGGGAGGAAGAGCGAAATGGAGGGTAGTTTACCGGTAGTTCTGCTAGTTCTTATTAACCTCTGTAGAAGCGATTTCCCTTCTTCTACTTTCATTTCTAAGACAATTTTATTTCTTCTAGTTCTCAATTAATTTTCTTCCTACTTCTATTTCTAATAGAATTATATTCTCAAATAATTTTGCTTCTACTTCTGTTTCTTAGACATTTTTATTTCTTCTTCGAGGTCTTAAATAATTTAACTTCTAGTTATAGTTCAGATTTTCATATTATTGAACTTATCCGTGCACTTCCCAGGTTTTTCTCGCTCTTACCTCTATAGTGCTCTTATTCTGCACACGTTTTCTGTGTAGGAATGGGAGGAGTTTTTATTTAAGCTTTTATTCCAATGAAAAACGGATTTTACAAGTATACAGCTGATTGGAACAGTCCATAATTTGTCACCAATCAATAATTTTTAAAGTTTATTTTAAGAAAAGCGTGCATTTCTAAGGATTGCCTCATCGTGTTTCTAACAGACATAATAATGTTCCTGGCTCCTAACAATTCTTGCAAACATTTCGCCAGCATGTCTCCAGTGTGGACGTGTTTATTTTTCTTTTTGTGAGTTGGTTTTAGAATGGTGTTACAATAAAGTCCTTCATAAAAGAAGATGTGGATTCCTACAGTGATTTTGTATTTCGAAGTTTCAAATTATGGGGGAATGGTCCAAATTCCGCATGCCCAAAATATTTGAGCGCCTGCCACTATGGGCATGTGTGCCATAGGTTCGCCATACCTGACTTAACTTAAGCATATTATAACCCACTCAGCAGGAATCAGCTAAACTAGGTGGGTTTAAGCTTGGTATATCATATCTAACCCCCATGAAACTCGTTTTATACTGGTTACGTCCACGAGCCCACAAGAGAATAATACCAAGTGCAGACTGTCTCTGGCTCGTAAAACATTTATTATGAGGATGATCTACACTTGATCCAAATACGTAGATAGCATGTGCGTATTTAGGGGGGTTTACGGGTTCAACCCCCCCCCCCCAAATAAATTGTCAAATTTTTTTGCAATTGTAGGCCTATTCGAAATAAAAAAATTAACTTTTTCGATCATTTCCAATGGAAACCCCCAAAAACTTGACACCCAAAATGTTTTCCTGGGTAGATAGTATGGCCCGCTAGACATTTATGTATCACAAATACCATAAAACAATTTGAGCCAAAGTGCAGTTAACAATTGGTACAATAAAGGATATACTTACTTACTTATATCTGATTTAAGCTTGGTGAACCTGGCTGGATATGAAATGTGAGGCTGGTATTTAACCTTTAAAAGGTGATGTTGACTTTTTAGAAGCCAAGTTATGTTCAGATCCATCTGTTCGCTGTGAGCATGACTGCGTTGAGGCTCCTGGTAGCTATGTCTGTACTTGCAGGCCTGGATATACACTTGCTGATGACAAAGTGTCATGCACAGGTAAATGGTTGAAATCAGGTAAGATATGCCAACTCAGGATTTATATAAGTTTATACAGGACAAGTCTGAGTAAAGTAATGTAACGTAATGCTTTGCAGAGTGATGTCATACAATGTAATGTAAGTTAGGGTATCTAAGAGTATGGTTGTGTAACCACAACGGTGCATTTATATATAGCACGTTTTCAGGAGCAATTTATCAGGTCAGAGAAAACCAAAGTCAGTTGAAAAGTTCAGCATGCTAATCACTACAATATCGATCACCCCACTGGTTTCTAATTGCTGGCAGAATAGTGGCAGAAAGAAGAAGCTTATGTCAAAGGTTGCGGTCCAAACTGAATGTCCAAATATGGTGAAGCTACCATGTTGAATTGTGAACATGCGGTATGGTGTGACATCCAGGCTAACTTTCATTGCAGATCAAAGAGATCTTTGACCAGGGCATTTGAAACTGAAATCAAGCAATCACTCAATCAATATAAACTTGGTATAGCATCCCTTCAAGATACCTACTCAGAGGCACTCCCAATGTCTCCCATCCCAGCGACAGCTGAAAAGAACAGTTTTTACATATGAGTAAAAGGCCGAGGAATTTTGCCACAGCTGAAAAGAACAGTTTTTAAAAAGAAGTAAACGAGAATTTGTCCTTGGTAACAGACGTAGCTCCAGTGGAAGTCTGTTTCAAGTGGTCGGGCCTGCAATGGAGTAAACCCGGTATTGCTTGGTGGAAGTGTATGCAAAAGGGACAAGCAAGTTGCTACTACTACTACTATCCACATAGGTAGTTAGGGACCCTGGGCAAGTCCTTCACTCGCAATTGCTCATGCACTTCAGCATGAAACTCCGATTCAGTGTCCGCGCTGTAGTCGGGAGTGCCTCTGAACAGAAATCTTGAAGGGGCGCTATAACAAGTGCTCAAACATACATCATACATACTTATTCGTTTATTACACAAACTCGTTGACACAAACGCAACACGGTACAAAGAACAGCAGTTTAGAGATGGAAAAAAATAGTCAAATGGCTTTGAGGCTAAGGTATGATTACTGAAGCAATTGGCTGCTGTGCTGCATATATACTTGTACGTTTTGGGTGAGCCTGAGAGAATGTTGCTTTTAACTGTTTTCTTTCAGATGACGATGAGTGCGGAGAGAACAATGGTGGCTGCACTCAGCAGTGCATCAACTCCGCGGGAAGTTTCCAGTGCACTTGTTTCGATGGCTTCGTCAAGTCCACAGACTTGGTTTGCTCCGGTCAGTTGTCAGTCTACAATTTAAGTAGCTCTGGCATTTATTGACAGAATGTCAGATTTTATTATTATTATTATTATTATTCACAGATTTGTTAATGGGTACTATTTAATAAGGTCTAAGTTGGTAAAAGTAGCCATAAAGTCCACAGCGTTAAAATGCTGGATTGTTAGCGCTAGTCGTTGGAACAGAAAGGTAGCGCTAGGCGTTGGAACAGAAAGATGGTTTCTCAAACATGCCCCATAGCGGTGCCGAGGTTCTTTTCCAGGGTAGAAAGGAATGCCAAGCCCTCATTGTTAATCAGGCCAATGGTTCTTATTATTATTATTATTATTATTATTATTATTATTATTATTATTATTTTATGCACTTATTAAATGTCAGAATCCAAAGACCAAGCCTCGATCGATGACACCGAGTAGTGATGCTCAAGTGAGCGGCTTGCTCCCGTGACAGCAACCATCTCAGGGAGGCTCAAACCTGTACTTTCCACATTGTAAGGTAAGCACTCTAACCAATCAACAATATTGTACGTGGTTCGCACTGGTTCCCATATGTAACTTATGTATTGGAATGCTTACCTCAAGCTAGAGCTGTACCGATTGAACGGCCATACGCGTAATCGGGCCGATTATTAGAACAATCGGCATAATCGGGTATCGGCAGCAATAATCGGTTAATCGGTGCCGATGTCAACATTGTATTATAATTTAATAATTTTACTTGAATTTTTGCATATTCCAAGTTTTTTTCATCGATTTTCATCAGTCGTTTTACGTCCCTTATTATTTACGCATTAAGACATAACGTTAACAACTTCCCAACTTAATTTAAACGTCCACCCTTATTATTTGTGACGTTAGATTACTGGTCTATATTTCTGAACCGAACATTTTGACTAAACAAATAATGAAATATTCGGTCTCATAATGGGCATTAGCAGTTTAATAATCGGCTATACGCGTTATCGGTATCGGCAATTTAATAATCGGCTATACGCGGTATCGGTATAATCGGCAAAAAGCGATATTGGTACAGCTCTACCTCAAGCACCAGTAATTTTGTAGGTTGAGTTAATTTATTTTTGTCTTTGACTAATATTGTGAATGTTGAAAGATGTGAGGGTTTTGTAGACATTGACGAATGTGAGAATGGAACGAGCAGCTGTGAGCAGAACTGTACGAACACGCTCGGAAGCTATTACTGCTCGTGTATGACTGGCTATGTTCTGCTCTCTGACCATCACAGCTGCCTTGGTATGTTTGGCTTTATACACACTGGCTTCTTCAGATTTTATCATCATCATCATCATCATCATCATCATCATCATCATCATCATCATCATCATCATCATCATCATCATCATCATTATCATCATTGGTAGCAGTAATGGTAATAGCAATAGTAATAATGACAATAATAATAATAATAATAGTGATAGTGGTGGTGGTAGTGGTGGTGGCAGTGATGACGGCGAGGATGGTGGTGATGATGGTGGTGATGATGATGGTGATGATGATGATAATGGTGTCTGTATAAGGAACATTGTTTGGTTGTGAAATTGTTTCAGTTCTATTTCTTCTGACCAGAGGCCATGTAGCTACTTGGTTCTGTGGTACCCAAGACATATTCTTACAGGAGGCCAAATTAATGCAACAGGATTTGAACACTGGACTTATAGTTTAAAGGACGATGCGAGCTTTTCCACTGTGTTCAGTAACTTTATCTGATGTGTGATGTACTGTATGATCTGATGCAGCATTCAAGCAGGGTCAGACGCTGTTGTCCGAGGGCCCAGAGGGATACGTCTCAATGCAGGTGGATTCAGGCGATGGTCAATTAAAAGCGTTTACCATCTGCGAAACACGACAGGATGGCATCAAGGAAAAAGAAGCCACGTTCGTGTTATGTATAATTATTATTATCTTCGTTTATTATTTCATACTGACATACTACAGTATGATTACAGTTCATAGTGTGAACGGATGATCACAAGTTATTAGGGGAGTCGAATTTAACTGTTTGGCAGCCATGCAAGGCGCCCATCACATCCTACTACTCATTTTACCAATGCCATCTGGCGTATGAAAGGCCGAGTCGACCATTGGGAGAGTATTTCCTGCGTCCGTGCTGATCTTCTGCTCTTCGGGCCAAAGTGTTACCATTACTCTAAACCGCCTCTCTACAGTTTCATATCTGTTGTTGTTCTTTGAGTTGAATCTTGTGCGCTTTTCCAGTCAAACAAACTACAGTTATTCTGTACGTGTGACAACTGGCTACAGTTTCATTTGTAGCACTGTATGTTTTTTTACCATTGCTTATCATATGCTCCAAGCTTCTAAAGCGCCACTAGAAAACCAAGTACAAGGCACCAGCTTATTCATTAGCACTCCATTGAGTCAGGGGCGCGGTGGTGTAGGTGGATGTTCGGTGCCTTGCAGCCGGAGGGTTGCGGGTTCGAATCCACCTTAAGCCGCCGCGTAGGGACCCTGGGCAAGTCCACTCGCAATTGCTCATGCGCTTCGACGTGAAACTCCGATTCAGTGTCCGCGCTGTAGTCGGGAGCGCCTCTGAGTAGAAATCTTGAAGTGCTCATACATACAAAAGGTATTTAGATGAAGGTCCGAGTCCGGTTGCCAGATGGTATGTATCGGAATGTGGTATACATACGGGCATCATTTCTATTTGATGTATGACACCCATGAACTACTGCAACAAATGAACTTGGACTTATTATATTTGGTGATCAATAAAGCTTATGAAAAAATTGAAAATTGAAATAAAGTTTTGATTGATACTTGGTCATTAGACAGTGTTGCTTACTAAATGCATAATAATAATTAATTTTTGAATATTTTCCAGGGTCATCTGTCGGTCGATGAAGTTTGTGTCTGGGTCAGTGGCTTCGAAGCCTGGAAAACACGACTCGAAGGCACTGGCCAACCACCTGATGTTTGGAAGGGACCTCGACTGCGAGGGTGATGAGGAAGATCTTTTCCAGTGCGCTGTTGACCTCATGCTTACCAACTGCACCACTCAGCTCTATCCAGCTGTATCATGTGATACGGACAAAGGTCAGTTAGGTCATGTCATCCATTGTGCATGGCGGTACCTTTATCTGTATGACACTTTTGTAAGGTAAGTTAGGGTAAGTTAAGGTAAGTTACCGTAGGGTAAATTAAGGTAAGTTTTGAAAAGTTATGGTCTTTTGAAAAGTTAGGGTAAGTTCAGGTAAGTTGGGGTAAGTTACAGTAGTTTAAGGTAGGCCTAAGTTTTGAAAAGTTACGGTAAGTTAGGACAAGTTAAGGTAAGTCAGGGTAAGTTAAAGTAAGTCAGGGTAAGTTAAAGTAAGTCAGGGTAAGTTAAAGTATGTTAGGGTAAGTTAAAGTAAGTCAGGGTAAGTTAAAGTATGTTAGGGTAAGTTATGGTGAGTTAAGGTAAGTTACGGTAAGTTACGGTGAGTTAAGGTAAGTTAGGGTAAGTTACGGTGAGTTAAGGTAAGTTAGGGTAAGTTACGGTGAGTTAAGGTAAGTTAGGGTAAGTTACGGTGAGTTAAGGTAAGTTAGGGTAAGTTACGGTGAGTTAAGGTAAGTTAGGGTAAGTTACGGTGAGTTAAGGTAAGTTAGGGTAAGTTACGGTGAGTTAAGGTAAGTTAGGGTAAGTTACGGTGAGTTAAGGTAAGTTAGGGTAAGTTACGGTGAGTTAAGGTAAGTTAGGGTAAGTTACGGTGAGTTAAGGTAAGTTAGGGTAAGTTACGGTGAGTTAAGGTAAGTTAGGGTAAGTTACGGTGAGTTAAGGTAAGTTAGGGTAAGTTACGGTGAGTTAAGGTAGGTTAGGGTAAGTTACGGTGAGTTAAGGTAGGTTTGGGTAAGCTAAGGTAAGTTATGGTGAGTTAAGGTAGGTTTGGGTAGGTTCGAGTAAGTTATGGTAAGTACTTGGCAATTGAGCAACCGACTAATGTTTGTCTGTTCGCAGATATGCTGCAGCGTCTCAGGGTTGGCAATCGTTCTTCGCTTCTGATGATTCCAGAAATGTTTCTCAACAACTCCTGGCAACCAGTTTTCTTCGAGAACGTCCAGGCTGCAAGGTAGATTTTGTGCTGACCAAAGCAACGTACTAACCTCAAAGTATTACTTGCATATTTATAATTATGCAGAGTAAACTTGATGATTAAAATGCATATTTTAACTGCAGACTTAACATTCAAAGTTTAAGTGCCTTATTATTGATAAAAAGCACTTAAATAAGTTATTAATATGCAGATGATGTGGTTGTAAGTGTCATGTTGCACATTACTTCACAAGACAATGTGCATGGTAATTGCTGTATTATTACAGTGCTTCATTATGCTTAATATTGGTGTAGATGTGTAACAATACTGGTTGTAATTAGCCTGAAACTAAAAAGCCTTTAAAATTGCAGATTGAATATTGGTAATTGGTGTAAACAAGGATTACACACAGTTTATATCAGACTAGTTTTGTCTTTCTGCCTGTTGGTTTGGATGTTCAGTTATATGGCGCACGTAGCCATGTTCTCCCTAGATTTGATTCCCTCACCAGGTTCGGTTTCTAGGATGGCTAGGATGCTGTAGCCTACTGTTAGACTTATGTTTTTAGTTGACTTTATTTCGTTCTCCTAATTATCGTTTCTGTATACCGCAATAATTTGTTACTTTGTATGTAAAGTGCCGAGCGTTTGCTTGCGTTTAATAAAGAACACACTTAGTTGCTGATGTGGTATGTGTATTGGCCCTATTGGGTGATTTAAACACTAATTTGACCCAAGTAGTATGCTATCTAGGCACATTTCAAGATTTATATTCTGAGAATCAATAAAACAGTTGCTAGACATTATTTGCCGTCGATACATTAATAATAACAATAATATAATGTAATCATTTTTACATTACATTACCAGTGGCTAGAGTGAGTTGTTCAGCTAGTTGTCTTACCTGTTGCTGTAGTGTTGGATGTCGGCTGCTGGGCTACGATACATTTCTCTACTCCAGTTCCTCTACTCAGTCTGCTGGAAAGATTGGGCTTAGCTGCGCCTCACCGGACTACTCGACCACTGATGAATGTGACGTTGTGACGGTGACAGAGCGGCCTACTTACAAGTGCCTCTTCAGTGGTGGGTTCATTCAGTTGGGAATTTATATAGCGCCCCTTCGAGGAAACTACTCAGAGGCACTCAGAGGATTCATTGGATACTCTGTGATTATGAAGGGGCCGATTAGTTTCCACTCGAGACTAAAATGTTACCTCTTGGATGATTCCTGTACCCTGACTCATTTGATCCTCCACCTTACAATTTTTCCTCTGCCTCCTCTCTCTCTCTCTTTGGACTCCCTGGCAACTTGGATCGGGGGGCGATAGCGCATTGGATAACATCTGGCGTAGAGAGGTAGTGAGTTCGAGCCCCGTAGGGCGGATATGCTTTGTAGGCTGCTATTAGCGCCGTGTATTGCAGGCTGTCTGTTTTGTTAGTAGTTAAGATTTGAATTGCATAACATGTAAATGTACAGCGCAGTGCGTTTGTCAGGCGCTTCAATAAAGAAAAGATTATTATTATTATTATCTCCTTTTAACTACCCTCTGGACAACCCCTCTGTGACTTGATGCAATGCTCGTGAATAAGCTGGTGCCCTGCGTCTAGCTTTCAAGGGGCACTTGAGAAATTTGAAGTTTATGATTACTATTCTCATCGTAGATATCTTGAAGGGGCTCTATATCAATGTTCATGACTGTTTAAAATTAATCTAAGCAGGTGCTTATGTCTATTGACTTGCATAATAGATGTGTTGATTCCTTAGCCAGAGTTTATTGTATCTTTACTTTAAATTACATTACATTATGATTCGTTTGATCATCGTTTGTGTAGTAAACACATTTTAGCTTGCATAACTTTATCTTGGCTAGATTTCTTAAATACACTTTCTTCATTTCTCTATTCTGTTCTGACAATTGGCTCTGTGATTTGGCGTGTTCTTTATTGCAGACCAGCTGCTGTTTGAGATCTATCCTCCGGGCCATGGATTTGGAGATCCGGGATTGTGCATAAACCGAGAGGCCCAGGATAATGTAACCCTTGAGATTTGGTCATGTGCTGGAGTTGCTCTGCGCATCTTTGGTCCTCAGCAGGGATTTGAGAAATACTACGAGATTCGACTGGATCCTTTTGACATTCAGAAGCACTCCAAAAACGCACATGTTTCTCTCTGGTAAGTAAGGCTTCAGTGTTTAGGGTGAAGTATGCTAAATCAGGTATTACACACTTCTTTCAATATGGTTGGCTGTTAACTTTTTTTGTAGAAGTTCTGACATTGACTCTATTTTGGTTCCATGTACATTGTACGTAATGTGACACAACTTCTACGTTGGTTCCATGTACGTAATGTGACACAACTTCTACTTTGGTTCCATGTACCTAATGTGACACGACTTCTACTTTGGTTCCATGTGACACGACATCTACTTTGGTTCCATCTACCTAATGTGACATGACTTCTACTTGGTTCCATGTGACACAACATCTACTTTGGTTCCATGTACCTAATGTGACACAACTTCTACTTTGGTTCCATGTACATAATGTGACATGACATCATAAATACTGAAAATAATATAAGTATCAAGATAAGTCGGAGAGTAACTGTGGTGATCCTCAGATTTTCTAATAATTATCGTTTTGCTGTACCAACAACTAAACAGTTTTCCTTTATAACATTTGTGGCTTCACAACAAATCGCCAAGTTCACGTGATTTGAACCCTAGAGCCTCGACCCCCCTTGTGGCCCTTTTGTAACACTTGGCCACAAGGAAAGCGAACAACTGGTCTTTCTTTAAAGTTTTTGACTGTCTGTATCCTAGGAAATGCTCTGGAAGCTGTTCACTGAAAGCAAATTCGAGTGAAGGCAAAAGCTTTACCTGTGAATCCCCATACGACTCTAAGCAAAGGATACCGACCTATGTGACCCTCGAATTCTCATCCATCAGTCTGGGCATTTCTACAAGTCTTCAGGGTTTCACAAGGACAGAAACTCTGCCCAGAATGATGCGACAGATTCTGTGGCCCGTGAAACGAGAGCTTTCCCAACTGCCATGCCTGGCCGTAGGCAACGCCAAACACGAAATGATTGTCAAAGTTTTTCGAAGGAAAGGTTGATAGAATGAACAACTTGTGTAAAACGTTTAATTAAATTATGTTAAGAATTTCATTGCCATTAATTAATTGCCCGAATGATGTATGAATGGTGAGTCAGGGTGGGTGGTTGATTGACTTGTTGATGGTTTAGTTGTGTATGTTGGTAGTTTTCTTGTGAGGGGTTTAGGGTAATGGTAACACTCTGGCACGAAGCGCAGAAGATCAGCTCGGACGCGGGATCTCTTCCTGCTACCCTCCCAAAGGTTGACTCAGCCTTTCATTTGCCAGATGGCGTTGGTAAAATGAGCAGTAGGACAGATGGGCGCCTTGCATGACAGCCAAACAGTCAAATTCGACTCCTGTAATAACTTGTGGTCATCCGTTCATACTATGACTTGTAATCATACTGCAGTGTGTCAGTTTGAAATGATAAACAGATTATAAATGTACATATTTTTCTATACGGTCACTATGGAAAACGTGGCATATACAATTATACATACACAATATTACCTGGTACATTACGTTTGCATATTATCAGGACATTTACATAATATTATAGTATACAGGGCTGTTTAAATAATCTAAGCAGGTACTACTGTTGATTGAGTTGCATGTTAAATGTGTTGATTCCTTAGCCCGAGTTTATTGTCTCTTTCAGGGCTCAATCAGTGTCTGTACAATGCGGCCATAGACCTCATGACACAGTGTGGAGATAGTTTCATTGACCAGACGATGTGCGCCGACTCAGGATGTTGTTGGCTTAACGACAGATGCTACATACCTCGCTGTAAGTCAGTCAGAAGAATGAAGAAATGCTTGCCAATACTTTGGCAGAGGGGACTAACTCTTCCTAGTCTATGGTCTGATCATTTCTCTTGAATTGATGCTATCTTAAGCGAGGCTTAGAATCATTCGTGGCAGTCTTGTCCGCTTTGCTGCTTCACTGTGAGTAACTAATTGTCTCTTGATCTTAAAGTAGGTTCAAGCATAGGCGTAGCTACATTGAGGCACGAGGAGGCAGTTGCCTCTTGCTTTTTTTATATTCTGAAACTTCCATTGACTAATGACCCCAATGTCCAGGATTTTGCCAATGAACCGTGAATTTGCCTCCTCTTGAATTTAAGTCTCGCTACGTGCCTGGTTTCAAGTAAGTAGTCTTAAAGTAGGTAGTCATAAGGTAACCTTAGTCTTGAGGTGAGTAGTCTTAAAGTAAGTAGTCTGAAAGTAAGAAGTCGTAAAGTAAGTAGTCTTAAGGTATGTAATCTTAAAGTAGCCTCAGAGTAACTAGTCTTAAAGTAGCCTTGAAGTAAGTAGTCTTTTAATATGTAGTCTTAAAGTAAGTAATCTTAAAGTAAGTAGTCTTAAAGCAAGTAGTCATAAGGTAAGCAGTACTAAAGTAGCCGTAAAGTAAGCGGTCTTAAAGTAAGTACTCTTAAAGTAAGGTCTTAAGGTTAGTAGTCTTAAAGTAAGAAGTCTTAATGTAATTAGTCAATCAATCAATTAAATCAACTTTATTGTTCACCGCTTCAATTAAGTGTTTACATGTTAAGACAGATTTTTCCAAATGCAGTAACAATGGGTAATACCCTAAGGCAGTGCTTCCCAAAGTGGTGGTCCGCGGACCGGCACCGGTTCGCGAGCCCTCAGTTGCCGGTCCGGAAAGTCAGTCAGGGAACTCGTCAAATTGTCTCGGAATCAAGAAATGGTTATTATATTTTTAAAAGTCATAACGAAAACATTTTTAGGCTAGCATTTAAAGGGAAAAATAGTCATAAAATTGGCTAAACATGCATTTAAATCAATGTTAATACATATTTGAGGAATTTTGGGTGATCGTTAACGAAGAAGAGAAATAATTAATTAATTTGGCACCGATCCTTCTGCAGAGGGAAAATTTCTGCCTGTCCGTGACACTGAAAATTTATTTCTGCCGGTCCGTGACACGGAAAAGTTTGGGAAGCACTGCCCTAAGGAACCTTAAGTTCCGCTAACAGGATAGCCCTAGTGCTATGTCAATCAGTCTAGTCTATACAGTGGCTAGCTTATTTAGTTATTTTTTATGACTTCATTTCTTAAAATCATTATAATCAAATCAACATTCTACATAATTCACATAGTTGCATATAACGTGACCAGCAGTATTATTATTATTCAGCAGTAAACATTGTTCTTAACTAGATTCTTAACTAGTTCTTAACTCAATTGTCAGGAGTCTTAAAGTGAGCATGTATTATAGATTCAACATATCTCGGTTCATACGATGGATCCACCTCTCAGTGGAGAAATTCTTTCAGTTCACCGCCAGTTCTCTTGTCGGATGCTGAACATCTGATGCAGACGATTCAGACGTGTTTGGACGGATGTCGCAACAACAGCCAAGTGTATGCTGCTCTAAATGTAAGCTGATTCTAATGCCAAGCCTTCCAAAGCTGTTATTAAAATAATAATAATAATAATCTTTTCTTGATTGAAGCACCTGACAAACGCACTCGCTGTACATTTACATGTTATGCAATTGAAACAATTCACAAGAACACAAATGACAGAAGACATAAATCTTAACTACTAACAGAACAGACAGCCTGCAATACACGGCGCTAATAGCAGCCTATAGAAGCTTGTCCGCCCTTACGGGGCTCGAACTCGGTACCTCTCGCTCTCTACGCCAGTGTGTTATCCAATGCGCTATCGGGGCCAAATGAAGAACTCCTGAAAGCATATTATTCTAATGATAGTCTACTTGTAAATTGAGCTGATTAATTAGAGTGAGCTGCTTTCATCATAAGTTGATTCTAAGAAGTGCCACTTACATTCGTCAGCTACCAATCTAATGGCTTCAATGCATAAACAGTGGGGACTCGTTAGCGCGAAGTCATCGGGGGGGGGGGGGCATACCTTATGATAAAGTGTAATCTGGACTGTGCATAAAAAGGGATGAAGCTGAAGTCAATATTTACTGCTACACTGCTTTTGTTTGCACCAATTTGAAACACTGTTAGTCAGAGAAGAAAACCATGGTTCGTAGAGGCATGTAATAATAAAATGAGTAGTGATTCCTACTTAAGAAAACTCTTATTTCAGGAGCTCCACTGTCGCTGTGGTAGCGGTAATCTTGCGACGCTGAGCAAGGCGACTGAAAACACTGCAGAAGCATATGCACTGTTTGAAAGTAAGTCAAAATTTTCATGCACCTTATGACCATGGCCATGAGTTACAGTGCTCTGGAACTGCCACGCTTTAGAGTAGCCAAGTGAAATAGGGAAGTGGCATTTAAGTTTGTGCTCAATATTATTAAGTGCTCCTCTGATCTCTACATGTTTCCAGCTGATCTGTTTCAAGTCAGCACCTTATACAGTGTTCTCAAAATGTGCTACTATTTGCTTATACATTTATATGCCTCTGACGACAGCTGTTAATAGCATTTAATTTTAATATGGGTGCTTGGACTGTGTAATAGTCTAGTGCAGTGGTGTTTTCAAGGCAAGGCACTCTGACTATTGGCAATGGGGCCTGGCCTTAATTAATTAATTTTTTCTTTCAGTTAGTTTTTTTATTTTAATGACGAGCTACGTTTCTTGTATGTAACTGCGGTGTTGAGACTATTTCTACGCGACTATTTCTGCGCTACTTCAAGTTTAAAAAAATAGCTCTGGTAATGACAGTTAACATCATATAGGCTAGCGGAGTGCCTGTGAGTAGATATCTGGAAGGGGCGCTATATAAATGCTCGATATGAATGAATGAACGAATACAGTTTTTCGACACCAATGTAGCAGTATCTGGTCTCTTTTGTTGCCAGCATTTTACGAACAGCATACGAAGAATCTCCGACCTCTGGGAGAGAACCTTGGGGAGGTGAAGCTGACGACCAACTCCCCACAGGTGGGCAACGATTACGCCGAGGTCATGCTTCTCATCTCAAACTTTCCCCCGAATAAGGTGACGATAGACATTTCAGCCGGCGGCGACACCCAGTTCACCCCTTGGCAGGGTCCGAGAGTAGAAGCCTCGTGGCTGCAGCCCAGTCTGCGGAAAACGTACTGCCAGAATCAGAACAGTTTCTGTTCCCTGGTCCTGAGGCACTCCTACGAAAAGCCAGGAAACTATTCAGTCACGGCGAGATTACGTGGACTCTTACCTTCGGAATTCTTCAAAATATCTGCGGTCTTCAGCGCATTGAGGAAAGAATCGCTGAGTGAAGTCCTCGGTGAAGTTGCTTTGGTAAACAGTGGACCTTCTTACCCCGGACACAGCATCCAGTTTGTTCTCGCCCTCGAGAGAGTCTCCCCTGACCTTCAAGTCAGAGTGGATTTTGCAGACAATTCAGCAAGTGTTGTAGACGTGAAAAGTCCAAATGCAACGTTGCCAAGTTGGATGTACAGAATGATTCTGGTTTTGGAGAAACGTTACGTATTGCAGTTTTCCCACGTTTTCGACAAAGAAGGTGAATATGCTGTCAGTGCCAGTTTAACAGACAGCATGTGGGATGCCAGTGGCGACGCTGTCATTGTCAATACGACTGTCCAAATTAACAATTTCCTAAAGCTCGTCGGAAACTTTTACATTCTAAACAGTGGTCCTGTTTTGAAAGGTTACAATGTAACTTTCGTATTGATGGCTGAATCTATGGTTCCCCAAGTGACTATCAGATTTAATCCAGGCAACGGAGAAGTCCCTTACTCGGTTTCCCTGCGAGTGAACACCCAACTGCCAGACTTTGTATTTGAACACATAAGAAAAGTAGGAATCCCTGTGGAGGATTGGAAGACGTATCCAAGTTTTACGACTCGACATCGCTATTCGACATCGGGCATTTATCTGGCAGAAGTGGTGCTCTCGGACTCGGTAAAAATTCATGGTGCAGTAAGGATTTTATCGCTCGACATGCTCATCGGAAAGGTGAGATTCTTTTCGAATTCTCCAGTCCTTTTAAACAGAAAAGCAACGTTTGTCATTTGCTTGGAAGCTGTTAGTCCAAACATGCAAATTGATATCGACTTCGGTGATAAAACATCGCAAGTCCTAAAGGAGGAGTCTATCAGCAAGGCGACAATTCTGCCGACCTGGGCAATGGAAGTCTTAACAAAGAAGCTGGTACGGGTTGAAAACTTCTATCGAGCTGTTTTTGAACACACGTATGCAACTATCGCCACCTACAAGGCGCAGATCACGATCTGGGATAAGCTTCTTCTTGCTAAGAGAGACTCTGTAGAAGTTTTCACCAATGTCGAAGTTCAGTCATTGGAGCATTTTCTTGGCCAAACTCTATTTTTCTCTTCTAGTCCATCAAATCTGGAGCAGAATATAACGTTCTTCCTCTGTTTTGAGAGATTCACTGACAACATTTCGACAGTTATCGATCCAAATGACGGCACAGCTGCGAAGCAAGTCGCGGTTCAAAAAGAGCGTGTGCTGGAAATGTTGCACCTCTTTTCCTCTGCAGTATGGAGCGTTGCGTGCGTGTACGTTAGCACTTCTCTTCACACGTACAATGCTGTCGGCGAGTACAAAGCCATAGCACAGATCTCCGACTTTGAAACATCAGGACAGGTTATTACCATGACGACCACTGTTGTCATCGAGTGCCAGGTCGTCATGAAACTGAATGTGGGCAACTACAGACAAAAGCAGAGAACCTATGTAATCGATCGAAGCACCTATGCAGAGTTCTTTGTGAAGGTCGACTCGGACTGTCTTTCTCTGCCAGCCGAGTACCAGTGGTACTTGTTGTCGACCCAGTCTAGAATCGAACTGGACCCTTCCAAAGGCCAAGAGGTTAAGCTTCCAGATAATGTCGCTGTGGACTCTGCGGTCCTTTCAATACCACCGAAAGTGTTCGCACAACCGTACTATGTAGTCGCTGCTGAGGTATGAACTATTCTCTCAAATACCGTACTAGTCATATTACCTTATCTAAACTGATTGTATGCATGCATGTGTGTAAGTATTTATTGGCTTTCAAGGATTTAGAAATCTAAGTGCATCTTCACCTGGCGGCTGACTATCCGCGCCTCAGTTTCGGTGTGACCTTGCACGAATGCACGTGTTACAAATTTATTTAATAATAGTAATATGTTTGTATGTATGTATTTATGTGTGTATGCATGTATATATGTATTTGTGTATCTATGTATATAGCCAAACATTTAATGTAGTATTTTTTTATTGCCTCAAAAACGCACTTCCTACATTAGCCTAAGTGTGAATTAAAGTTAATTAATAGTAGAAAGTTAATCTGTAAGCTAATATGGGCTCCAGAAAGTTTAGTCCTTTTGAACAGAAGAGCAGGGTGAGTGGTCTACTGTAACTTAGTAGGCAGTTTATATAACATCATTTGAAAGAAACTTGTGCCTTAAGGATGTGCCTATGTACAAAAATAAAACATGAAATCAAAGCCTCTTTCATTGGTCTGCACCATGGAATCAGCTTTCTCCATCAACATGTTCTTTGCTGTTGATTGTGCCTCTCCACTGTCTCAAAACCACTTTTTCTCTCTGGGTCTTTGGCACTGGGAGCGCCTCTGATTGGTGTGAACTGCGAAAGGCTCTTTATAAATACATAAATACAATACAATATCCTGTGTGGGTTGGATGTGGCGGTCAAATGAATACTTTGTATACTTGTTGATCCAGCTACTGGAAGATTGAACCTGGATCGGAGACGGTGTAATCGTTGGTGTTTAACTTGTTTGCAGGTCAGGGTGTGGAGTGGGAACTGGACATACAGTTGGGTTGACAGTGTCATAATTGAGATGAGAGACAAAGATGTATTCGTTGACGGGAAGAAAGACAGCGGGTCGGTTGGCATCGACAGTCGTGGTGATACACCAGTGAAGGAAGTTGGTATGCTCACTAAGACTACCTTTAAAGCTAAGACTAAGGGTAGTTAGGCAGCAATTTTGTGAGGCCTTTAAAGGGCCCTGTAGTGAAGTGCCCAGATACTGCTGCTGCTACTACTACTACTGCTACTATGATCTCCCTTCCTGATAACTTTGAGGCACTTAAAGCCATGTAAGTGCCTAGAGATTATTGCCTTCCTGGTAACTAGGGTAAGCTATGCTAAGGTAAGGAAACATTTAAGATAAGGTTAGGAAACAGTAAAGTAAATGTAAGACAAGGTTAAATGTTGCAAGGTAAGGACGCAAAGTAGGCTAAACTATGAACTATTTCGTTACAGACCTCTCAAGAAGCATAGAACGTTCCAAGGTCCATCCTAATTAATATGCACCTTTTAAGATCTGTCAGATTGCCAGGTTAAGCACCCTCATGAGATTCTTAAAGACACTACAAATAGTCAGACACATAGACACACACACGCGCGCACACACACACACACACACACACACGCAAATATACAAGTGAAAGTTGGAGCGATGTAAGGCGAGGCATGGTGTGGGCAGTATAAGCAGAAGACAATACTGAATTCCGCACATTTTCGGTTCCTCCACCATCATTACCAATCACCCAACTTCACCTTTCTCAGGCTCCTTTATCCATCACCCTCGGGCTTTCCACTCGAAACTAAAGTCTCACCTCTTCAAGAACTCGTACCCCGACTCACCTGATCCTCCACCTTCCAATTCTCGACCTAAACGATACCCACCTTAACATCTACTCTGCCCCCTCTGACCCTCTGGAAACCGGACTCGGACCTCCTCCGGACTACCCTCTGGACAACCCCTCTGCTCGCGAATGAGCTAGTGCCCTGCACTGGGCTTTCGAGTGGAGATTGTGATTACGATTATGCAGCACTAGAGTTTGTTGTCTAGCACTAGAAATGATGAACTGTGAGCTTATTTACTTGTTTAGATGTTCTGTCGAACGTGACCTTGGATGGTCATGCCATTATTGATGCCAATGCCAATCGCATTGACGGTGTGGCTTACAGGTGGTTCTGTACACGTGCTGGCCAGTTTCTTCCAGACGATGTTTTGAACGACCCAGGTAACTCACTTAAATTGTTTCATTGTTGACCTGTAGGGCAAATGTTCTCAAGCTTCATTTGTAGAATACTGACCTAGGTCTACCTTTGAAAAGATTCGAGGAACTGGAAAGCTGAGACCTTGACATACAGAAAGCCCCTCTGATCCTCTGGAAACCGGACTCGGACTTCCCTCGGACAACTCTTTTGGACAACCCATCCGACTAGACGCAGCGCTCGTGAATAGCCTAAGCTGGTGCCCTGCGCTTGGCTTTCGAGTGGCGCTTTAGAATTTGGAGATTACGATTACGATTAATAAAATTAGTAAAGATGAGACCTTGATTTTGCAGGAATGCAAGCTTTTGCATTGACTTCAGCAGGTACCCACTTCTTAACTGAATTACTGGAATCCTTCAGTGCTTGAAGGTCTAATTCTAAATGACTGTAGTTATTAAGAATGCCTAGCAACTTCATCCTTGCATTACTTAAAGAAATTCACCAACAAGAAGAAGTGAATTTGGCCTTAGTACTTAAGCTGTGCTTTCATCTACAAGTGCAATCACTATACACTTTATTTAGGTTAAACAAGCAGAATAATAAAAATATTGAATAGCACATTAACTGATCTACTTGCTTATTGTTATGATTCTACTGTTCTGATTATGTAATGAACTGGTTCAATAAACTCGATTGATTGATTGATTGATTGGTTGGTTGATTGATTGATTGATTGATTGATTGATTGATTGATTGATTGATTGATTGATTGATTGATTGATTGATTGATTTTAGGTCCCAGTGTTGACGGTTGCTTTGGACACGGTCTCTTCCTCGGCAGCATGCCTGGAATTGAGTTTTCCGCAGTGGCTCTGGTCCACGCAGCATTGCCAGCGGACTACACGTTCCACCTGTATGTGTCAGCCCTGAATTATACCACTGTGTTGCACTGCAGCTTGGTGGTGCGTTTGGTCGGGCTGACCAGCCACGAGGTGCCACGAGTGACCATCTTCTGCAAGGTGAACTGCGAGGCGGAGCTGCGGGGTGATCAGGAGGTAGCATTCGTGGCCTACTGCTTGAACTGTATGGCGACGGAGAGTGTGGGGTACGTCTGGGAGGTGCTTCCGACGAGCAGCGACTGCACGATACAGCAGTTCGACTGGAAGAGGAACTCGGTGACGGGAGACGGAGAGAGCTACATCATTATCAATCCACATGTCTTCATCACGAATCGGAAAGAGATGTACGAAGTAACGGTCACTGGTACGTGTTGTAGAGTTCAAGTTGAAACATTCAAGGTTCTACAAGTCTCTCAAGTCTCTAGTGTGGTAGCAATGTTTCGGCCAACCCAGCCGTAAACGTGTAAACATGTAGGATATCCCAAGGACTAAAGTGAGTTACTTTTGCGGGCAGAACTGTGTTACAGCAGAACACATATGGTTAGGACTTTTCTTGTTCTTTCATGCATGTAAAATAGCAGACTTGCATGCAAACGCTAGCGCCTCTGAGTTGATATCTTGAAGGGCGCTATATCAAGTTTCATTGATTGATTGATTGATTGATTGATGTTAAATAACTTGTATGATTGGTTTTTGTCTAATAAAATGTCTTTTAACAAAGATAAGACGTCCTATATGTTTTTCGACTACAATTACAAAAGAATTTAAGCATCCTCTGATGACATTGGTCTTTCATTGGACAATGTTAGACTTTCATGTGAAAGTTCCTGTAAGTAGGCCTACCTTGGGGTAATAATTGATGAAAAACTAAATTGGAAAGAACATATTGAGTATGTTATTACAAAAATAAAGAAATTCATTGGGATTTTCTTCAGGTTAAGAAACAATTTAAATTGTCATATCTTAAAAGATTTCGTTTTTGCATTAATTTACCCTCACCTGTTGTAGGCCTATGGGGTGGAAATTTATTCCGCTCAGGCCCGTCCCAGTGATATCTGGGATACGCAAGTTTTATTTTGGGCCCTACCCCATTGGGGGCCGTCCATAAAGTACGTCACGCTCCAGGGGGGAGGGGGGGGTTTAAGAAAGTGTGACAGTTTGTGACAGGGGGAGGGGGTCAGGCCATGTGTGACGTCACACATTTATTTTTATATTTTATTTATAATTTATTTTTTATTTTTTTAGTAGAATTTCATAGCTTTAAAAATAATTTTAAAAATTTTCTGAAACATTTTAATTAGTTTTATGTCAAAATAGCATGAAATGCATATCTCCTGAATGTGTTTTTCACGATTCCTCTCGCTAGGAGCGCTAGTAATAATGCTGTTGCGAAGCCTTGTTTATGTATTAGCCTTGCTTTCGGAAGTATTATTATTTCTATGTTGAAAGTGTGACGTACTTTAGGGGGGTCCGAGTTTTGTGACAGTTTGTGACAGGGGGGGGGGGGTAAAATGGTCAAAAATCGCGTGACGTACTTTATGGACGGCCCCTTGGGTATTGGAATACGTCATAAACATTGTGACTGCAGCCTAAGAAAGTAAGACTCCCCTGGCCTGAGTTAGTTTAAGTAGCTTTACTGAGCATTATGAACAAAATTAATATAATCTTAGTACCATAGGTTTACTACTGTAAGGCAGTGGTCAGTATAATATTGCACAGAATTTTATAGGTTTCCTATTTGTGACTTATTTCCCGACTGACGTCACAAGCAATATAATAATATTTTCGTTTATTGAAACAATCCGGTTGACAAACCGCAACCGGTTACAGTGTACAGTTAGGCCTATGCAATTGAAACAATTCACAAGAACACAGATGACAGAAGACATAAATCTTAACTACTAACAGAACAGACAGCTTGCAATACACGGCGCTAATAGCAGCCTACAGCCCTACAAAGCATGTCCGCCCTACGGGACTCGAACTCGGTACCTCTCGCTCTCCATGCCAGTGTGTTATCCAATGCGCTGTCGGGCCCCCATATATTTAATTTAAATAATTTAAGCATTTTGTTACTTTGCACTTAATTTAGACTTATGCGGCGTGTGATGTCATTATTATTATAATTATTATTATTATTATTCATAAATGGTATAACTTTCGGCGGAATCGCCGGGTCCTACGCGGTTGCGTATTCAGCGTATTCCTAGGGATGGGCCGCTTGTTTCTGCTATTGTGCAGCTGTGTGTCTCTCTGTCTGTAGACTGCCTGTATCTGCCGGTGACCTTTCTACTGTCTCTTTAGCCTACACTGCCGTTGCCATCAACCTCCTCCGTCGTCGCTACCACCGTCCCCGCCGTCGCCACTAACCTCCTCCGTCGTCGCATCCACCGTCCCCGCCGTCGCCACCAACCTCCTCCGTCATCGCATCCACCGTCCCCGCAGTCGCCACCAACCTCCTCCGTCGTCGCTACCAACGTCCCCGCCGTCGCTACCAACCTCCTCCGTCGTCGCATCCACCGTCCCCGCCGTCGCCACCAACCTCCTCCGTCGTCGCTACCACCGTCCCCGCCGTCGCTACCAACCTCCTCCGTCGTCGCTACCACCGTCCCCGCCGTCGCCACTAACCTCCTCCGTCGTCGCATCCACCATCCCCGCCGTCGCCACCAACCTCCTCCGTCGTCGCATCCACCGTCCCCGCCGTCGCCACTAACCTCCTCCGTCGTCGCATCCACCATCCCCGCCGTCGCCACCAACCTCCTCCGTCGTCGCATCCACCGTCCCCGCCGTCGCCACCAACCTCCTCCGTCGTCGCTACCACCGTCCCCGCCGTCGCCACTAACCTCCTCCGTCGTCGCTACCACACCACACCTCACCGCCGTCATAAATGCTATTTTTGGGCTCGGCGGAATCGCCGGGGCCCTACGAGGTTGCGTATTCAGCGTATTCCTAGGGACGAGCCTGATTCCGGCAAACAAGTCTGCTTTATATCGCTTAAATTATCTGTATTAACCGTATCCTACGTACATTGCAATCTGCCCCTCTTAGTAGCCTACACCTGTTGCTGATCTATACTGAAATTATAATCTTCTTCCGATAGCAGAACTACGTAAATTTCAAGTATTATGTGTTGTCCATAGCCTAAATGTGTTCATAAATTGGATGTTCCACTTATATTTCATGATTATTTCAAAATTAATGCTGATGTTCATTCCCATTATACAAGGAACAGTAATAATACCTTCGTACCTAAGTTTTTCTATACAAAAGGACTGAGAACAATTAACTCGCTACTGTGGTGCTAAATGGTGGCATGAACTTCCAAGCCATATTAGAAATATAACTTCAATTAGAAATTTTAACGTATGCTAAAGTTGCACTTGCTTAACGTTTTGAGCGGTGCTATATAAATGTTCAATTACAATTACAATCGTGATTTCTATTGTTGATTTCAGTGACGAGGTTGATGTCGAAGCTGAGCGGAAGTGCTTCGGTCTACATCTCACCGACTCCAATCAAATGATTGTTAGAAAATATGACTTACAAGAAAAGTAGAAAGCCTGATGCAGTGTTTCCACTACTGATAGAAACTATTTGTTTATTTATGCACAGATCAAACTCTGACTAAAATTTGAGAAAGAAGTCTTTCAGTTTGAATATTCCATTTGGCTTTTGTCGAGTCTAACGATTTCACTCGTCACTGTTACCATAATGTCTTCGACATTCACTGATATCTTGAACATCGTGATAACAGCGCTATATAAGTCATTAAATTAGATAAGTAACATGTTGTTTATTACGTACATACATATACATATATTCGAGTTTATTATTAATTCAAACTGAAACACCACAGTATGATTGCAAGTCATAGTATGAACGGATGATTACAAGTTATTACAGAAGTCGAATTTAACTATAGCAGCCATGCAAGGCGCCCATCAGTCCTGTTCATTTTATCAACGCCACCTAGCGAATGGAAGGATGAATGGACCTTTGGGAGGGTAGTGGGAATTGATCCCACATTCATGCTGAACTTCTGCTATTCGTGGTGGAGTGTTACCATTCACCTAAACCCCCTCCCCAATGTATGTAATTTTATCAATAGCAATCCTCATAGGCATTGGTGTTCTATGGTTGCCAAGCCAGTCGGACAAATTGCAGTTTTCCTTGCTGTAGTTTAATCCAAGAAAACATTATTGGAAGTCTGTTTCAAGTCCTATACACCTAAGTCAACATGAGCATCGTAAGCTCTGACACCATAGGCGTAGCTACATGGAGGCACGAGGAGGCATTTGCCAATGGTCTGTGAAGTTGCCTCCTCTTGAATTTAAGTCTGGCTACGCTCCTGTCTGACACCAGGTATGTCTGGTTATGTTGAAAAATGTCAGATCACAATGTGAATATTGCATGCATCTAAATGACAAACTACACAACAGCAAGTTCTATATGTGTGTGCAGGGTTGCCACAGAGCCTGGAAGACCTGAAAGGCATAGGCATAGCTACATTGAGGCACGAAGAGGCAGTTGCCTCCTCTTGCATTTTTTTAAATACTGGAACTTCGATTGATCAATGACTCCAATGACCAGGATTTTCATGGTCCATGAAATTGCCTCCTCTTGAATTTAAGTCTCGCTACGTGCCTGCTGAAAGGTCATGGAATTAGACTTTGAAAAATGTAAGGCCTGGAAAACCTGGAAAAACAGGGCTTTTCCAAAAAAAGTCCTGGAAAGTCATGAAATTTGAAAATAGCTAGGTAATGGAAAGGCATGGCAAATGGAAAAATCTCTAATAGACTTATTAATAATCATATTTTTAAATTTCGATAAATATTACTTCGATAAAACAATTAGAAAGTAGGTCCTTTTTTGTCTAAAATAAGTCTTAAACGTCATGGAAAAACGTCATGGAAAGTCATGGATTTTAATTTTATTAACCTTTTGTGGCAACCCTGTGTGAAAGAACCTAACAAGTTCTATTGGAAACTCCAACATCATTTTTGTCTGGTACCAAATACCTTCAAGATATTTACAGATCGAGCTACATAAATGTCTAGTTACATAAATTACCTACTATCGCATAACTGTGTCTTTTGAGATGCAGCCTTGTGGATGAGAAATAGTTTGGTTACTGTGTAAATGTAAAGTCTTCACTGTTGTTTCTTTCCCTGCTACGACCACAAGCTACTTGCATTGAAATGAAACACTCTCAAGACAGACAGTTAATAATTGAATGGAATACCATGCCACTTGGTAGCCACTGAGCCTGGGTGGAATACCATGCCATGTCCACTCAGCCCAGTTTGCCTTTCCTGATGGCAAACGATGCTACATAGTCTTCTTGAACACTGTCCACTTTCAGCACTGTCCAATTTGGGACCTCTGTGGAACAGATGTCTAGAAACGGTGCTATATAAATGCTTTGTTTCACTCCATTAAAACTGCACTGCTGCAGCTGGTCAACCTGTCTGTAGGTTGCAAGGCTTGATAAAAAAAGCCATAATTTAGAATCATGCACTGGTCTGAAGTGAAGTGCCATCACTCATCCATTGCGTATTTGGCAGTGACACTGTGGCAGTAACACGAATATTTTCTTGATTTCGGCATGATCTTGACATCCTCGTTGTCTTTTTCCTGTCTTTCGAGTCACGATGTGTCAGTTGCTCTTATTTACCAAGGCAGTTGCTTCATCAAGTTGCGACTTCAGCTCAGCAATCGTTCTGGCCTGTGCATCAATGATGGCAGATTTTTCTTGCAATTGTAGGTGCAACTGTAACATTCACAAAAGCACTTTTTAGCAAAGAATCAGTTGGAAAACTATCACTTTCGATTATGCAACAATCGAGATAATTTTCCATTGTCCTTTTACCGAGTCTGACTTTTTCACAAAATCAGTGACAATTGTTATTACATATCTAGCATATAAAGAATAGAGCTAGTGATTCTGCACCATGCTTTCTACAAAACACAAACACTTGAAACTGTTCTTCTGCTGCCGCTGGGCCGGGAGCACCTTTGAGTAGTTGTCTTTAGTAGGCGCTATATAAATGCTCTGAATGAATGAATGAGTTATCCTGTTGCTCAATTGCAGCTGTCTGTGTTTTAACCGGAAGTACATACTTCATGTCCACACATTCTCATAAAACGCCTGACCATATGTGCAAATGTTTCAAACAGTGACCCCATTACAAAGGGTTGTGTTGTTGGAATTATAAATCTTTTTATGCTTTGACCTAAAGATCCTTCCGTCAATCACTCCGAAAACTGCAGTTGAAGTTCATAAGCAACTGCAATCTGTACGAATAGTTACTAGTGGTTTCCAACATGCGTTTAGTTGCACTCACTAGCCATGAAGTCCCACGCATATTACCATCTTCTGCAAGATAAACTGCAAGTCACAGCTTTGGACTGAGCAGGAACTAGCACTCGTGGCATAATTCTACCCAGTAATCTTGACGAAATTTACAATTTCATCAAAGTTCTAACTTAAAATTTCCCCTATGCAGATAACATATCCTGTTGCCAAGTCACATTTTCAACTTCCCTGATAAACAGTTGTAGTGCTAACCGTGGCGTTGTCATTTTCTAGCGCGTTTATTCTCTCTTGCATGGCATTTAAGTTGTCACTGCTTCCCGTAGAGTTGTTTGACAGTGGATTGGAATGTCTTGGCACTTCAGTATCATCTTCAACAACAGTCTGTAACAGAATATGGTCAAAATGTATTCTACATTAGTGACTTTCAAGTTTTAACAATGCAAAATCCCAACTTAAACTATCATAATTATCAGAAATAAAGTAACACGCTTTGAAGTAACTCGTTACAGAGGTCAGATTCTTTTAAGCTAATGTCTTATGGGTCAGTTCAGCATGGTTTAAACTTATCATGTTGTCTGGACTCATCAGTTGTCTGGGAATAGACAGCTAAGTGTTTGTGGTAGGAGTATTTAAGCATTAGGACTGATTAGAGGTAGTTGGAACACTCCTAGGACTTACCCTGCCAGCATTTCCATGGGCATTACAAAGGACCCAACTGGGCTCAAGATGGGTCCCATATGGGAATATTGGTCCTATATGGGCTCCACATGGCAGGGTAGGCAGTCAGTAAATGGAGCAGATTATAAGCTAGCCATTCTAGAATGATATTCTCCTCTTAAACCCAATCAATCGTATCTTCATCATCTGAAAAATATTAATAATTAGTTACATTAATTAATACTAACTGGTTCATTAGCCATCGTTGGTTCCTTGTTATCGTCAATTGCATCTGGTGTTGCTGGTATAAATTCTGCTTCGGCGAGTTCCTGTTTTCGCAAGTAAAAAACATGCAGCTAAAACTTACCATATGTGTTCGTTTATAGATCACAATCATTTGATTACATTTATTTCTAGCTTTAGGGCACAAGCAACACAGCTGTATATTTTTAGTTTTGCTTGCTAAAGAAACAAGTAGTAACAGCTTTGCATAGAATCATAGATGATATACAAAGGAAAATGTTCTGTTTTTGATGCTTACTGGGTAATTTCTCTTCAAACGTGTAAGCTAGTGTATATTGGAGTTTATTAGTTGACATTATTAGTATTATTATATTACTATTATGTTATTACTATTATTAAGTCGACTTGTAAAGCACAAGGTAAAAAAACGTAACTGCACCACAAGTGTTTGGTAAGTTATGTCAAGATTTCAGTATTTCAGTTAGTGTTCAAGTGGTTCCTTCCTCCATCCAGTGGCGGCTCTACAGGGGGCCAGGGGGGGCACTTGCCCCCCAACTGAGGTTGTGGCCCCCAGTGGCCCCCCCAAATTTTATTCCAAAATATTATGAAATATGGTATCATTTAATTTTGATATTTTCAAAGGTATTACTTACTTGCTTAAGCATGAAGCATGATGAAATCCGATGTTATTTTATCTGTGGTGTTTTCACAAACATGACCTATTTACTTCCTGAGAGTTTTAATTATTTTCTTGTCGTATAAGCTACATTCCTGCTATCCATCACTGACTCCCTATCCGCAAGTATATTGAGTACAGGGTAGCTGCCCTGGTATGGCGACATCACTAGCTAAGGCTTCGCCCAATTTACCTCCGCGAGCAATGCTGTCTGACTTCGGGTATCCCCAATGCTTTACGGAAAAGGGAGTTCTTTGGTTTCGTTCGCTCATACTGCAACTATGAAGAATCGAGCCTTTTCAGTGGTAGGCCCAGTGGTTTGGAACGTCCTTCCTTTAGACCTACGCCTACACACTGAGACTCTATCTGAGGCTCCATCCATTATCAGTCTCTAGAACACTTAATTTTACCATTTCTTTCATTTTTACTTATCTTTATAAGTTACGTAAGAGTTATTATTGTTAAGGTAAAAATTCAGGAACTTAAGAAAGTCTTGACAAACTGACCGCCTTGAGCCAATCAGGAACAGAGCTGTCTGCTTCAGTATTGGCTAATGATGAAGCAGCCAACGAGGATTCACTGGCAAAGTATCCGCCCCCAGTTGTGCAATCACTCTCTTCCTCACTCTGTAACGAGATCTGTGAAGTTGCTACCAAAGTAACAAACATTTCAATAAGACTCCATCTAACCAGTTTCAAACTGTCTTTCAACAGATACACTAGTATCACTTTCTTTCTTCTTCTTCTTATTATTATTATTATTACTATTAATTATTTTTTTGCACAACGAAGATAATATCTTAAAGTCTTAAGATAATCTTAAATTCAATTTCAATTTATTTATTTAACACAACGGTACAGTTTTCACATAATGGAATAAACAAAGTGTTGGCTTAACATAAGAGCCATTTTGGAAGGAGAAAAAAGCTCACCTGAGCTTATCGAGTCCACCTTACATGGCTTTCTACATAAAGCAGTAATAAAAGTAATAATAATAATGGCCCTCAGCACAATATCAACAAAGACTAGCCATCCCAGAATGACATCTCTCATTTTTTTAAATCCTGACTGATTAGATTTATCTCAGGTAAAAATAATAATAACAAACTACTACCTTTGCATTCAAAGAAACTGCTTCCGGATCGAATTGTCTTTTGCGCAAGAACCTTCTCTGAAATAAAAAGCAACTGGTTTTCTTACAGAAAGCCATCAAGTCATGTCTATAGGGAAATGTAGCATAAGGTGAGAGGATAATACAGAGTGCGTTTAGATAAGAGGTACAGTAAGGTAATGTGAGATTAAGTAAGACAAAATTGGGAAGGTAAATTAGGATAAAGTAAGGCAATTACATTGTACAAATATCAAATAAGCACAGCATGCCCACATATAGAACCCATATTCCCACATGGGTCCCATATAGACAGCCCGGAACGGTTCCATCTGATGCTCATAAAAATTTTGCAAGGGTGGCCACATGTACCGGTATGTGCAATTAAGCAATTGGACAATGTTGTGCTCATGAATAAGCTGGTGCCCTGCGCTTAGCTTTAGAGTAGCACTTTAGAAATTTGGAGTTTACAATTAAAATGTTGGGTAAGGTTGCTTTAGTTTACTTGATGATAAATTTAACTGTATGGCAGCCTGCAAGGTCCCCATCTGTTCTACTGCTCGTTTTACAGTCACCCCCCCTAGGGAGTTGAAGGCTGAGTCACCTTATGGTGCCATGGACGCTCCCAGATTAGGCCAGAACCAGACAATGACACGCATACCATCTGACCTGACAGTGGTTTGCCTACCTGCAACCATGATTGTATTCCAGTTGGAACAAGCGACGTCGGACACAACGTGGAGTGATCCAAATATTGGACGAGGAAAGGAGAAGCACTGACCGTTTGGACCTCGGCCCTGGTCAGGGGACAGAGGACTTCCAAGCCGCCCATCCTCTGCAAGGCCCCACGAATAGATCATGTTGTCTGTCACAGCCAAGACGCAAAGAAAGCATTATCAACAGGTAATGCAAGTCTACGCGTAAAGCATGACTATCAGCATTTAGAAACCATGATGGGAACATAAATCTGGAAAAAGAATAACAAAAAGTCTGTGGATCCAAGGAAAAGGTAACTCTGCCACTCCTCGTACTGTAGTAGTGCCAGTCCCAAGCCTAGCGATTTGAGAAAGGAGGAGGGCGACGCTAATCATCTTCGCTATGACAAAGAGTCGTTAAACAGCAACTAACCAAGCAAAACAAAGGCAAAGGTTATTTATTAGGAGGGCAAACGTTGACGATGACATTACAAAAAATCCAAAGTTTAAATCTAATTTTAATTTACTTACAAATTTAAATTTCATGCCATCCTAAAGTAGACATTGCATGCTGTATCAGGACAGTTAATAGCATATATCAGAAGACCCATTGGCGCCTTACTGTTACCCAACATGTAGATTAAAGTTCAAAGGACAAACTATAAGTCAGAGGTCACCTGCAGTCGAAGCAACGGTGTACCTATCACCACAGGCCACCTTAGCAACCCTCTTGCCGGCAAGAGATCCTCCTACTGTGTTGATGCTACCGTGAACACGAAAGTCACCCACGCCCAACTGTCCAAAACGGTTTGAACCAAATGTCATGAGAAATCCAATCCCTTGACAAAGAAACATGCAAGCAAAAGTAAAATGTTACAGAGAAACTCATTGTACATTACAGTACAAACCACCTAAGGAAACTCGTTGAAATCGTGATTAAATTGCTGAAGGCTTTAGAACCTTCTCTAAAATTGTCCCCAATTGCTGAGGACTTTAGAAGAACATTCTCTAAAATTGTCCCCAATTGCTGAGGACTTTAGAAGAACATTCTCTAAAATTGTCCCCAATTGCTTAGGCCTTTAGAAGAACCTTCTGTAAAATTGTCCCCAATTGCTTAGGCCTTTAGAAGAACCTTCTCTAAAATTGTCCCTAATTGCTTAGGACTTTAGAAGAACCTTCTCTAAAATTGTCCGCAATTGCTGAGGACTTTAGAAGAACATTCTCTAAAATTGTCTCCGACTGCTGAGGATTTTAGAACCTTCTCTAAATTTGTCCCCAATTTTTGAGGACTTTAGAAGAACCTTCTCTAAAATTGTCCCCTATTGCTAAGGACTTTAGAACCTTCTCTAAAATTGTCCCCAATTGCTGAGGACTTTAACTCATGAGCAGAAATTGTTTAAACTTACACTTCATCTGACTTTTAAGTTTTAACAAATTTGCTGAGAAATTGCAGGAAATAAATTTTCCAATGAAAAATTTAAAGCTTTATTAAACGATTAGATACGTTTCACTTTAAGAACCAGATCTAACAGTAACTGTATTTTTTCTGATTTAAAGTGTATCCGAATGAGGACAAATATTTTATGTTACATATAAAATGATTTTGGATTTAAACTACTGGCTCATTATAGACAACATCATTATTACAACTGCTTTGATGTCATATAAATGGTACTGCTAAATTTATGAATTGAAGAAATCGAGTTGTGTCTCTCCTACTTACAGTCAATGACGGCTGTGTGAGTTCGACCGGCAGACACTGCAACAATGTGATACTTGCTCAGCGGTTTGATTGACGTGAAGAGCAGTTGACAGGGAATGTCATAAGAAATCTTCACATAGATTGAACACACAACAAAACATCATGGACCACCTCTGATTTTTCTTTTAATAATAACAATATTAATATTTGTTTATTAATTCAAACTGACAAGTATGCAGTAAGATTACATGACATAGTAGTAGCAGATGTTAACTAGTCTAACAGGAGTCGAATTTAACTGTATGGCAGCCTGCATGGCGCCCATCTGCCCTACTGCTCATTTTAACGTCGCCTCTAGGGATTGGAAGGCTGAGTCAAACTTCTTCTGAAGTGGCGCTATATAAATTTGCATTTACAATTACAGTCATGCCTTGTAAGAACTTCCATAGCACCATAGTCATAATGTTTAAGGCATCAATAGATGGCGGCATGGCACCAATAAGCAAAACTTGTTAAAGTCAAATTCCAGAGTGAGTCAAGTTGGAAGCCATGAAGGTAATCTAAAGATACACGGAAACAGCCAAAGATAGGAAACACTTCTAACAAAAGACGAGTTCTACATATTCATATACATGAATATTCATATATTTTACATATTCAGTGCAGTATCACCAGTTTATTTGTTAGAAAGCCATATCTTTAGTGCATATGAGGACGCTATCAATTGTCGACACAGATACATATATATATGTTACAGGCAATGTGTAAAATCAGGGATTTTGTAAAATGCCTGAAATTTTTAGGCAATTTGTAAAATCCCCAATTCACTCGGGCACTGTACAAAATCCCTGAAAAAACCAGGGATTTTGTAAATTCCCTGAAATCTGATGATGAAAATTTGACAGATTGCCTGAAAGTGACGAAAATTATCGAAGTTTTACAAAATACCTGAAGAAACCAGGGATTTTGTAAAATCCCTTAAATCTGATGATTACAGGCAATGTGTAAAATCAAGGATTTTGTGAAATGTTTAGGCAATTTGTAAAATCCCCAATTCACTCGGGCACTTTATAAAATCCCGGGATATAAAAAAAACCAGGGATTTTGTAAAATCTCAGAAATCTGATCATGTCCGCCTTTGGCTGCGTGTCCGACATGTTCGCCGGCTATGTTTCAAGTCATGTGGTCGGGCCCGTGACTTGTTTGTTCCCTTCCTCTTAGGAGCCTAAATAGAGCTTTGAGTTGTCGTGACGGATTGTCAATTAATAAGAATAAATAAATAAATAAATAAAATAAATAAATAAATAAATATAATTATATTTATTTATTTAATCAATTAACTAATTTAATTAAATTTAATATATAAATAAAAAAATAAAATAAAAAATAAAATAAAAATAAATAAAAATAAAAATAAATAATTAATTAATTAAATTATTAATTATCTAATTAATTAAATGTATTAAATAATTAAATTTATTTATTCATATAATTATTTATTTAATTTTATTTTTTTATAAAAAATAAAATAAAATAAATAATTATATGAATAAATAAATTTATTTATTCATATAATTATTTATTTAATTTTATTAAATAAATAGAAATAAAAATAAATAATTAATTAATTAAATTATTAATTATTTATTTAACAATTTATTAAACAATTATATGAATAAATAAATTTAATTATTTAATTCATTTAATTAATTAGATAATTAATAATTTAATTAATTAATTATTTATTTTTATTTATTTTTATTTTATTTTTTATTTTATTTTTTATTTATATATTAAATTTAATTAATTAATTAAATTAATTAATTTAATTATATTTATTTATTTATTTTATTTTATTTATTTATTTATTCTTATTAATTGACAATCCGTCACGACAACTCAAAGCTCTATTTAGGCTCCGAATGGGAAGGGAACAAACAAGTCACGGCCCCGACCACATGACTTGAAACATAGCCGGCGAACATGTCGGACACGCAGCCAAAGGCGGACATGATCAGATTTATGGGATTTTACAAAATCCCTGGTTTTTTATATCCCGGGATTTTATAAAGTGCCCGAGTGAATTTAGGATTTTACAAATTGCCTAAACATTTAACAAAATCCGTGATTTTACACATTGCCTGTAATCATCAGATTTAAGGGATTTTACAAAATCCCTGGTTTTTTCAGGTATTTTGTAAAACTTCGATAATTTTCGTCACTTTCAGGCAATCTGTCAAATTTTCATCATCAGATTTCAGGGAATTTACAAAATCCCTGGTTTTTTCAGGGATTTTGTAAAGTGCCTGAGTGAATTGGGGATTTTACAAATTGCCTAAAAATTTCAGGCATTTTACAAAATCCCTGATTTTACGCATTGCCTGTAACATATACACATAAGCATACACAAGCATTCACCTGTTGCTTCGTAACTCCACGAACTGTGTTGTTGAATCCGAGTTTGTTGTGTTCATTTGACCCACAGGCCAGGACTCGACCATTCACCGTTACAAGGAATGTGGTTTCCGGTCCAGCGTGAACACTGCGAATGACTTGCTTGCTGCTCATTGGCACCTAAACCAAATAAATGACAAGTATAGTGATTAGTTAGCATTTCCCTTAGCATACTCATTAGTAGGCGTGGTGGTGTAGGGGTATGTTCGATGCCTTGCAGCCAGAGGGTTGCGGGGTTCGAATCCACCTCAAGCCGCCGCGTAGGGACCCTGGGCAAGTCCTTCACTCGCAATTGCTCATGCGCTTCGGTGTCCACGCTGTAGTCGGGAACGCCTCTGAGTAGAAATCTTGAAGGGGTGCTATAACAAGTGCTCATACATACATACATTAGTTAGTCTACATATAACCATATGTTAACTCTAACCATAAATTTTATTGCATCTTGTAGCACAAAATAACATAACAGTCAAGTTCAAGACATTTGTTGATTGACAGGAAGCAATGGGAGAGAGACCCTTAATAATCAGACACTTCTGTCTTTTTCTTGTTAACTAACCACAGGAAACTCGGTTACTGCAGTTTGCTATAATTAACAGACCATATGTTATTTACCAGTTGTGGTGAAGAGAAATCGTCCTCAGAACCAAGACCCAGGCGCCCTGCAAACATACAAACCCCAGGGTGTCAATCAATCAATCAATCAATCAATCAATCAATCAACCAACCAACCAACCAATCAATCATTCATTCATTCATTCAATCAATACTTTATTGATCCAACAAAAGAACATTACACATCTAATAATTGCCATTTTTGTAAACAGAAGAAAGTGGCTTATTATGCCAGCCTACCTGCTGGACCCTTGAATATTAACCCCAAATCTTAGCCTCTAAGCTGACCCTACCTGCCCATCGACTCTGTTTTGACTGAGTGTCTGCGAATAAGCTGCTTCCCCGATTTAGCTTTCACTGCAAAAATCTTGACATTGTGACTATGATTATGACCAACTGGGTTGTTAGTATTCTGGACTTTCAGTCAAGAGGTCAGGGATTCAAATCCCCACCAGGGCAGAAATTTGGTTTGAGATTTCTGCTCCACCTGCGCCCCCTAGCCAACTCAAGTATAATAAGTATACTGACCGTACACTGTCGGTGGGAAGGTGAGACAGTGAGGGACAAGACTGGCCACCCATCCTCATATGCCGAGGCTAAGAAAATGAAGTCACTAACACTTCATACCCATGTCTGCCTCAGGGCTAGCTCAAGGGACGCTTCTCCTGCATGATAATGATGATGATGATGATGATGATGATGATGATGATGAAGATGATGATGATGAAGATGATGATGATGATGATGATGATGATGACAATAATCATAATAATAATAAATTACTATGTGCCAATACAGATCTTACCTTACAGCATCTTGCCAAGTTGCCATGCCTTCCATAAGCTTACCTTGCCTTTCCTTACTTAACCTAACCATACCTCATAGGTATTTCTTGCTCTTTTTTACTCAGCCTAGTAAGACGTCTTACCGAATTCTCCGCAGCCCCAACTGTAGACTGCCCCACCAGAGGTCAGGACAACAACATGTGCAGTACCACACGACACCTGTGCAACGGTCTCTGTACCAAACACGTTGTTCAGGGCAACAGGACTATAAGCGTCGTTGCCATCATTGCAACCGAGACAACCATAGTAGTTTGATCCAAATGAATAGAGGGTTCCTTCATCTGAAATATTGTACAGCAGCAATTAAGGTAAGGCACAGTGGAACATGGTAGCCGATTGGGTGAGCTCTTAGCCTGTAACGTGAAAAGTATGGGTTCGATCCTCCTCCCCTGAGACGGTTACTGTGTAGAGGCCTTAAGAAAGCCCTTCACTTACAATTGCTCATCGCCATCGATTGATGCCTGGTCATTAGTTAGTGGCGCTTAAGAAATGCAGAATTATGAATAATAATAATCTAGCCATATATTCCAAAGCTTTTCGATAATCATTCAGCGTTTCAATGCCGTTGCTTACCGCAGTACCTTTGACCTGCCAGAATTGGCTGAAACACAGCGTTCCAGATGTTGTTAACTGTCTCCTGACAATTTTTTGTCTCCAGATGGATTATACGTACCTTGGTTAAAAAATAATAATAACAACAATATAGTAGCCTTTCAGCACCAGTTCTCAGAAGTGTGAACTTAAGTTGGGGACCAAATGTTTAGCTTCAGCACAAACATGACAGAATTGCCCCCACCAAATTATAAGGTCAGACAAAAGTAGGTCAGAGTTGCATTCTTCACCCTACAACGAGTAGTCCATTTGAGAAGGTGATCTGGATTCAAACACTGAACTCGGTGGTGGAAGACAGACGTACCCCACCTGTACAAGTCTACCCTAAGCTGATCTGAGTGGCTGACCTGTGATGCAGATGGTGAAATCATCTCCACAAGATGCCTGCTTGATGGCAATGCCTTCAAAGGCTTCCACTTTCTTTGGCGCTTTATAGGCCGCTCGGTCTCCATGACCTAACTGGCCTGTCATTGTCATCGTACCATGCAAGTTCTGAAATGTAAGACAGTAAGGCATAAGCTCCTTTTATTATTATCATTAATTACTTATTAGTAAAAAAAACTTCTATTGTTCTGGTGTCTGATTCACAAGGCAACAACTCCTTTATTATTATTATTATTACTATTATTATTATTATTACTATTATTATTATTATTATTATTATTATTATTATTATTATTATTATTATTATTATTATTATTATTATTATTATTATTATTATTATTATTATTATTATTATTATTATTATTATTATTATTATTATTATTATTATTATTATTATTATTATTATATTATTATTATTATTATTATTATTATTATTATTATTATTATTATTATTATCATTAATTAGTAATTAGTAAAAAAAAGTCTATTGTTCTGGTGTCTGGTTCACAAGGCAACAGCTGATAGTGCACCAGAGCCAAGTTCTGTAATCAAGTCAACATCCAGAAGATCAGCCCGTTGAGGGTGAAACAGTCACCAAGCAACCAATGACCATCTCAAGTAGTAGTACTAGCTTCAGTTTAACAACACGGTGTTGTAACAAAGATCATTAGCGTCGCTCTTCTCTTTATAGGGATTTTGGGCTGGCACTGATAGCGCATTGGATAACACGCTGGCATGGAGAGCAAGAGGTACCGAGTTCGAGCCCCGTAGGGCGGATATGCATTGTAGGCTGCTATTAGCGCCGTCTACTGCAGACTGTCTGTTCTGTTAGTAGTTAAGATTTAAATTGCATAACATGTAAATGTAGAGCGCAGTGCGTTGTCAGGCGCTTAATAAAGAAAAGATTATTATTATTATTATTATTATTATTATTATTATTATTATTATTACTAAGGCACGGACGTGCAGTTATGGGCGTATTGGGGGGGGGGGGTTACGGGTTCAACCCCCCCAAATAAACTTCCCCACATTTTTTTATATGCGTTTACATGCAAAATATAAAAAACCTGGACTTTTGCGACGATTTTCAATGGAAACACCAAAATCTTAAAACCCCTCCGAAATTTTTTCTCGCTACGCCCATGCGTGCAGTGGCGGAGTTATTACCCTCTCAGCATAAAGCAGCTTCTTTTGTATAATAGTGTAAGGGGGTGTCCTTCTGACATGGTCACATGGGCAGCTCGAACCTGTCCGTGTATGGAAACGTTTCACGGCCTTATCATGTTTGGCAGTTGTAACTCTAGCTGCCCGCTTAGTCATCTCGCTGCAGCTACCAGATACGGCAACTATAAGTTATGCTTTCCTTGTCCAGTCGCTCTCTCCCTCCAATCTCTCTCTTCACCTTCACATCTCTCTCGCGCCGTCTGTCTGTCTGTCTGTATATCCAGCTGCCCCTCTGTCTCTCTGTTTGTCTGTCTCTCCCCAGTCTACCCACTACACATACATACATACATAATACAAACATACATCATGCATACATGTATACAAACAGACAATACATGTGACAAACCAACATACATACATACAAACATACATACATACATATACATACAAAAAGTAAGACATACAAACATACATACTTGCATGCATATTATACATATATACATACACATTTCGCTTTTTGGCGCTGTAGACATTTCGAAATTGCGATACCGTTTACGATATCAAAACGAGCCTACCGTTCCAAGAATAATAATTATGTTTAGGCCTACTAAGTAAGTAAGTATATTCTTTATTAAACCGGATGCAGAAGAGCCGCACTCCGGTGTAGGCTACCAACACATCATAGGACAAATACAAAAATCAGTAGGAATACAGCATTCTTCCTAGAAATGTTTTCCTCATATTATTGTCGATAAGAGTCAAGAACCTGTCTTGAGACCGTGGGCGAAGGGCATAGGCAGCTGATTTCATGGCGTTTTGCGGGAAATTCCCAGAGCGTCGGTTTAACCGTGGTTTTCAGAGTGATTACGAAACCAAGCTGTCAAGTTTCATATCTGTTACCTGTTACAAGTTGCGACCTGTCAGCTTCGTGTTGTGAATAAACGAAATTGATTGATTGATTGAGTTTCTCTCATCATAGTTATGTTGGGGTAAATATCAATTTTAATACTTTACGTCAGTGCTGTCCAACCTTTTTGACACCGCGGGCCACCGAATAAGTAATTTTTGGAGCCGAGGGCCGCACCAGTAAACTCAAAGCAGCGACTAAAATTTATTGAAAATTATTAGCTGTATTATAATTAATGATGGAATTATCATAATGAATGCGTCTTGGGAGCTGGATTTTGTGCACATTGTCAGATGATAAGCAAAGTTACGAACGAATAGCCTAGCTATGGAAGTAGACCAGTGACTGTCTTTTACTTCATTTTAACAGAAATTGCAAATATTTAGGGAGCTGCGGCGGGCCACTTAGAATCTTCCGGCGGGCCGCATGCGGCCCGCGGGTTGGACAGCACTGCTTTACGTCGTCCGTGCGAAGATATTATTGAAGAAAACGTTGGATGATCCTACTACATGTCAGTTATCAAAGCCTGTCGTGTACGAGCGAGTTAAATGCCAACACTCGATTCCGGGAGTAGGCTTAATTACATATGCGTCTTTTATTTTTCGCCCCTTTTGTAGCAGTGGTTGTCACGGAGTATAGGTCACTATTGATAAGATGCAGCCTGCCTCTAAATTAACACATTTAGCTTATAGGAAGAGTAAATGAATGGTTATTCGGATCTACATGTAGCGTACGATCGATCTCCTCCATTAACATAATCTATTATTGAACACGATTAGCCTATATATATAGGCCTAGTGAACTTTATTGGCTTTAGGATTTTCAGCGATCAACGACAATGAGGCTATTCGAACCCAATCAGTATTCAAGATGTTGATCGCTGGAGAAAGCGTGCTTTCTGTCACGTTGTAACGTTCTTTGGTGCCAATAAACACACTTGATTGAAACACATTTGACTGACTGACTGATTGATTGATTGATTGATTGATTGATTGAGACTGTCGGTGTATGTGTGATACAGTAAAGCCTTGACACACTGAGCGCTGCGTTCTAATTACCAAACTACACTGTTATTGTAATTGAACATTTATATAGCACCATTCTTAGAGCAGTAAGAGGTGCTTTACTCGCGATTAGTAGGCTACTAGACACCCCAAAATACTAAAAAGCTTATACATCGGCATACCTAGTCAATTCGCTAAGGTAATTTAATTATACGTGTCTTTTAAAGCGTAACCTAGATATTATGTTTCACAGATAACGAACAACAAGAATAATTGGTTAAACTACCAACAACTGAATTTGCTAAATAGAAAACTGAATCGTGCAGAAATGAGTAGAGAATCAACGCAGAATAGGTCTTCTGTCGATGTTTCTGGAGAAACAAGAAACGCAGGTGATGTCGATGATGCACGATCAGCTGTTGAGCAACATCACGAATCTGATGCGAACTACGTTGAATTTGATGGTGTAACTATAAGTACAGATTCTGACGCTGATGATGAGGAGAGAGGCACTCAGGACATAAGTTCAGATTCTGAGAGTGATGAGGAG
This sequence comes from Aporrectodea caliginosa, assembly GCA_020284085.1. Classification (NCBI taxonomy): domain Eukaryota; kingdom Metazoa; phylum Annelida; class Clitellata; order Crassiclitellata; family Lumbricidae; genus Aporrectodea; species Aporrectodea caliginosa. The sequence continues at coordinate 391,088 of JACEVL010000334.1, read as the reverse complement.
GGTGACATTCAAGACGTCTGTAAGAAAGATGAAGTAGAAGACCTTAGTGAGCTTCACCTTGCAGCTGAACGTGGTGATACGGAGGCTGTAACAAATTTACTGATGTCGTCAGCGAATGTCGATGTACGGGACACAAAGCATAACACTTCTTTACACATTGCGACTCTAAATGGTCACATTGACGTTGTTAATCTTCTACTAAACAAGAACGTAAGTGTTAACTCAAGAAATGCATTAGGTCAGACTTCGCTTCATCTGGCGGCTGAAATCGGACACTTAGCAATTACACAATTGCTGCTTGACAGCAACGCAGATGTTCATATAACCGACCAATCGAAAAAAACACCGATTCACATTGCATCCATGCATGGTCATTACGAACTCGTCCACCTTCTTATGAAGTATAACGATCTGTTGATATGCTATGGCAAAGACCGCTACATCTTGCGGCTAAACGCGGTCATACTGAGGTTGTGCAGCTCCTTCTAAATTGCGATGAAAATCCTGATGCTGTAAACCTGGATGGTGACACTCCGCTCCATCTTGCATCTGAAAATGGCCACTTAGAAGTTGTAGAGGTTTTGTTGAGAAACAACGCAGATTCGTATTTTAGGAGTCCTCTGCATATCGCTGCTAAAATAAATTCCGCGGAAATAGTCAGAGCACTGATAGATCACGAAGGTGAAGTCAATGCGGTTGATAGAAACGATAACACTGCTCTTCACCTTGCAGCAAGCAATGGCCATGTCGCTGTTGTAAATGTCTTGCTCAATCAGACTACGGAAATGGATGTGCAGATTCGTTGGCAACTGGCGGTAAACCAAGTTCCTGCAGATGCATTTGAACTTTCGCATTATCCCACTAAAAATAAAGATGATGTTGGTCAGACTATACACCAAATCGCAGCAGAAGATGGAAGTTTTGAAAAGGCAGATACTCTGCTGAGTCATACTTCTACCGTCGATACAGTCTTCAAAGAACAAGCAACACCAATTCCTCTGGCAGTTGAGCATGGACATGCCGAAATTGTAGAGAATTTGATATTTAACGGAGCAAATGTTAATGCGTATAACAACGTCAAGATGACTCCACTTCATTTAGCCTGCAAAAATGGTCATACTTCCGTTGTTGAAATTTTACTGGACAATCATGCAGCAGTAGACGTAATGAAACAATCCGAAGAAACGCCGTTTTACCTTGCAGCCAAAAATGGTCATGCAGATACAGCGGATTTATTAATGAGCCGCGGCTTTTGCGATTTCGTGTTGACAGAAGATATGCAGACACCATTACATGTTGCCGTCAAACAAGGTCACACAGAAGTTGTTGAGGTAATCTTGAAACACAGCTCCAGGATTTCCGAAAAACTAGCAAAAGACGGGGAAAAGCTTCCAGAGAAGACCAAGAGAGGCGTCATGCCAGTTGAACTTCTGAAAGACGATGGTCGACGTGTTTCTGCTGAAATAGTTTGGACAGAAAGAAACACACCGCTGGAGATAAAGAGAAACTCGAAAGGAGACGTTCCGCTGGTACTCGCAGCACTTTCACTGGACCCGATAATGGTTCAGCTATTGCTCAGTGTAGATCAAAGCATGTATTCAGAGATGGATATTGCAGACAGCTTTCGATCCATCATAACTAGAATACACAATGAGGATTTTACACACGGGTCTCAAAGTGACGCAATCAAATACAGAATGAATTTAAGAAAACTTGCACAACTTCTAATGAACTCGAGCAAATTTAATGTAAACCACCAGGACGATGTGTTGAATACCGTTCTTCACACTGCGATAATGGAGAGTTACGACCATTCTTCTGTTGGTTGTTTCACTCAGAATCAACTCATAAACGACGTGATACAGCTGTTGTTAGAAAAAGGCGCAGACTTCAACATGAAGAATTCTAAAGGCAAAACACCCTTGATTATTGCTTCTGAGAACGGCCATTGTCACGTCATTAAAACTTTCTTTAACTGGGAGCAGAAATCAGGAATGAAACTTGACCTTGACGCAAGAGACGAATCTGGAGCAACTGCTTTGATTAAAGCAGTTGAAAAGAATCATGTATTAGTAATCCAGCTGCTGCTAAACCATAAAGTCTCAGTGAATTTGTACGACTATCATGGGTTTACAGCCTTACACGCAGCTATCCATGATACAACTAGGAAGTTGTTTGATCTGCATTTCTTCTGCAAAAGGCTTCTTAAGCTAAAACTTAACAGTGAAGAATATCCTCAGACTGACCACAGGGATTACCGTACCTGGAAAGAAGAACACGTTAATCGAATGACAATAAACCGCCTAGAGAAAATTATTAAACAATACGAGGAAACCATTCGAATTAAACAAGAAATGGTTAAATTGTTGTTGGCTAATGACAAAACAAATGTGAATGCAATTGGCTGCAGAGGATATACGTTAGAAGTTGTTTCTTCCACGCAAATTACTTTGGCGACTTTCGAAGCACTTGAGGATCTAGATGCCATTCAGGACATTCTAGAACCAAAAGATGAAGCGCCAATTGAAGTGGGAAGGATTGAAGAGAGACGTCGAGGTCCACTTCATCGATTGGTGATCTACCACATTTCATATGACACAATCACAGATATCGAGGTCCTCAGTACAGAACAGTACCTTGAAAGATATTGCTTAATGGTTTATGTAATTATCCTAGGACAAGAGAATTTCAGGCATTTAGCCGCTGCAACAGATGACAAAGGCAGAACTGCACTTCACTATGCTGCCATGCCACCATCCCACAAAAGAGATGAAGATCACGATATTCTGAGGGTGCTTTTGGAAATAGGTTCCAACGTAAACGCAGTCGACATTTACGGTAAAACCCCTTTACATTATGTAGAAGTTAACTATGAGTACGATTTTCTTGTCCAGTACGGAGCTAATGAAAACACAAATGACAACTTTGGATATACACCTACGGATCTTAAGCAGCTACGAGAATCGGTTACTATCAACGAAGGCAACGCATACAAATTGTCAATCGGAAAGAAGGAGCTTTACACGTCTATAGATATTACGCAAGTACTTGACACTAATCGTGTGACAGAGTTGTCGAAGCGAAAACTCGTGGAAACGATTCGAATTTACTCCCAATCACCTCGACCTCAAGAATCAGTAGAAGAAGCAATTTGGGAGATATGGACTGAAAACGATCTTATTCGCCTCAACAGACGCCTAAGCCAACTTAAACCACCAGTGCAACACTTCATGGAGCGTTTGGCCGATGGTTTAAAGAAAAAGGACTGGCGATTTGAGTGCCAGCCGATTTTATTGGGAAGCGCCAATGAAGAAACAAAAGCCGTCCTTTCAGCAGACTTTGACTTTTGCCTCCAACTTATTAAATTGAGCCAACTTTGTGACCCGTTTCTACATCCACTGGGTCCGAGGGGATACTTTGAACTGAGGCGGAAGCCGAATGAAGATACAAAGAGTCGGAGTGACGGGAATTTTACCTGTTTCTTCAACTCAGATCAGTGTCTGTTGACTAAGGAAATCAGTTCTAGATTCCAGATTCTTGTGGAGGAAGTTTTAAATGACCCGACTTTCTGGCAAGATGAACATCTTTTCGAACGGAACTTGACAGAGATAAAGAGAGATAAAGCCAAAAAGCCAGCTGGTCTGTGCAAGACTTTGAGATTAAGACTGATTCATCCCATTGACGACGGAGAGAGCAACTTTCTTTTTGTCGACATATCCATTGACATTGTTGCTTGTGTTCTCGTGGAAGGTTGGTGGCCAGAAGACTCACTGCCAGTTGGCATAAGCCCTACTGTTAAAAGAAACGGTTGTACATTCGTCATTGATCGGCCACGTTTTGATCCCTCCAAGCCACATGGTGCTCAATTTCTCTTTTCCGAGACATTTGCCAGAATTTCATTTGCACCGTTAGAAAGTCGAATCATAAAAGAAAGTTCGCCTTTAATAAAAGCAGCATTTATAGTTTGCAAAATGATACTCTCTCCTCATTCCGGCTCTACCTATCAATTGAAGAATTGCCTCCTCTTTTGCATGGAGGCTCTTAATGCCAGAAATGAAAGTGAAACAAGAAACGAAGACGAAATTACGCCAAAGCAACTCCTCTTCTGGGTCGAGAGGATCGTGTTTTGCTTCATGGAATTTTCTCGACATAACGTTTATCCTTGTTACTTCATGCCCTCGTTCAAACAGCAAGTAGTACATATGAATAATTACAATGGATATGCGAAGGACATTAAAGACAAAAGGGTATGTGATACGTTAAGATACTCTACGGTCTATGACTTATACCTTGACCTATGTCCAGATGATACTGCAATTGATATAGGCCTACCTATAGTTCCACCACCAGACCAAATTACCGAAGAAAGTTTTAATGCGAATCATAATCCGAACTGGGAACAATTTGATCGAGAAGAATTCATTAGAAAGCTATCTTCACGTAGTTCCCGGTTTCCAGCTAATTGATGCAATTCTATAGTAACTGCATTTGGTATGGTTCCATTCCAAAGTTCAGCAAGTTTACACGCGATCATACGAAAAGGCATCGATTGCGCTACACAATTGCGCGTGAAGGACTTTCTCAAGATTTCTACACAGTAACCGCTTCGGTAAAGACTCGAACCCGTACCGTCCGCGTTGCAAGACGAGCGCTCTAACCATTAATTTTGGCTACCATGCCCCACGTGTAAAATAATGAGATATGTGATGCCAATCGACAAATGCCAAATCTGGATATGTTTTGTCTGTACATATTAATAGCCTGGCGCGGTATTTTTGCTTCTTTTCTGGCAACATCTTAGCAGTGGGGCTCATCTAAGCCTAATTGTGACTTTAATTCTAATAAGAAATTTATATAACGAGTATATGTATAAAGTATGATCAAATGTAGATGGCATTCTTAGCAAGTCTTCGGTACTTGTTTCGAAAACAAGCTTATTTTCTCATGGGCTACATATTAATTTTAATTCAGTGGTAATCTGCTTTTCCATGATTAGAATTATTTCAGAACGTACTAGTTCTGATGAAGTTGCCTTATCGTTTTTATTATACTTTTTAGTTTTAATTAAACTGACCTCTATGTAAAATTGTTATTGCGCAAATCATGATCTCCAAAACAAAGTACGATGACACTTGCATGGGACAATGCTTGCGTATACAAATGCAGGCAAACATACACTGCTACCAATGTTATAGTTTTCAGAGGCGTTGCCATGGTTTGATTCAACCCCTAGCTCTTCTCAGTGGCGGCGCCAGGGGCGATAGGGGAGGCTTAGCCCCACTAACTGCGGCTCAGTCCCCCCCCAAAAAAGTGGGAAATCACTGCAAATCACAGGGAGGAGGGGACAAAAGGGAACGGCTTGGAGCTTTAGCCCCCCCCCAACCTGAAATGCTGGCGCGCCTCCACTGGCTCTTCTCCTAACTTCCTCAACTGAAAAGGTGTTGGGGTCAGATCTTGACCCCTCCGGCACTTTCATGAAATTAGTGGTCCGTCTCATAGAGCATGGAGTGTAGAAAAGTGGTATCCCTCAATAAGGGCGCTGATTGTTACATACGTGTTTATGAAAGCAAACATAATACTAACATTTAATTGTTAATAAAGCTCATGGGCATAGCCAGACAAAAATTTCGGAGGGGTTTTAAAATTTGGGGGTTTCCATTGAAAATCGTCGCAAAGTCCAGGTGTTTTTGTATTTTGCATGTAAAAGCATATAACATTTTTTCGGAAACTTATTTGGGGAGTTTGAACCCGTAAAATCACCCCGCTAAATACGCCCATGATAAAGCTACAAGAACCAGATGGACAGAGTGGATGCAACGGAGTCAGAGGTTGTGTTGGCACTTGGCAGGCCTAATCTGTATACAGCTGCAGGCCAGCATAGCGTGTGAGGCGAGTAAAGAGGTTAGGTATAGTTTATGAAAAGAAGGGGACCAAAGACGGAGCCCTGGGGAAGACCGGTTTACTATCAAAAGGGCGACTTCGAAAGGGCGACCATCAAAAAGGGCGCATTCAAAAAGGCGCCGCTTGAAAGGGCGATTGTTTATAAGGGCACTGATCAAAAGGGCACGCAATAAAAAGGGCGACAATCGAAAAGGCGACTAAGTTCGTAATAGTTCAAAGTCCAAGTTACGGTAAAACCGTATGTTATGTTACTAAATTATTCTAATGTCTTCAATGCCGTACTTGACGTTAGTAAGTAAGCAATCACCTAATCCTATGTGCATGATAACAGTCATCAATCCAGCTTTCATTTCATCAAGAATTTGTTTCATCATTGCAACTTCTATTTAATTGGAAAAAATTACTTTTATCAATCCAACTTCTATTTAATGAAAGAAATATTTTTCATCAATGGAATTTTTATTTAAGCAAAGTGATTTCCATCAAAAGTGTTATGAACTCACAGCCCATGTGTAGAGTTCCTTCTCCACAGTTACGACTGCAAAATGTGACAGCCCAGCAGAAACCTACAAGGACCAGTCCATTACACTCAAAACAGAATCCAATCAACAGGAACAGCTTCCCACTCCATTTACATACGGTTACTTTTGACTCTGTGCAGTAAACATTTGCAAACTATCTTTGATGCTAATGTTCCACTCTACTATATAATCATAGGAATGGCACTTTTAAAATGCACTATATGAAGTGTCCTGATACATACATACATACACACATACATACATAGGCGTAGCCACATTGAGGCACGAGGAGGCAGTTGCCCCCTCTTGCTTTTATTATATACTGGAACTTCTATTGACCAATGACGTCAATAACCAGGATTTTGCCAATGGTCTGTGAAGTTGCCTCCTCTTGAATTTAACTCTCGCTATGTGCCTGCATACATACATACATACATACATACATATGTAGCCACATAAAGTGGCCGCATATTAATGAATGAATGCATATTCATTAAACAATGTTATTGATTATAATTTTGCATAAATTTTGTCAATAAGCAATAGGAATTAATTTTCATAAAGTGATGTACGTTAGTTATTCTGGCTAAAAGTACCTGTAGTGCACTTCTTCCCTTGACAAATACGTCTAACTTCTGAGGAAAGAGCTTTCCCCCACCCCAACAGTAGACCTGTCAATAATCACATTCAGAATCAGTCGTATGGTATATACCCTGTGCTATGGCATGGTATATACCATATACTAAGGTATATTCCATGCCACACATCACAGAAAATTCACCACCTGCACAATCATAACAAAAACCAGTGGAATGAGATAACGACTTGACATTTCCCGGCGCTCAGTCAAAACAAAATCGATAGGCAGGTAAGGTAAGAAACCGGTTCAATATCAAGATACAAGGGGCAGGCAGGCAGGCAAGGGGAAATGGAAAAACACAGGATAAGATTTGTACTATGAAATAAGATTTGTACTAAGGGATAGGATTTGTACTAAGGGATAGGATTTGTACTAAGGGATAGGATTTGTACTAAGGGATAGGATTTGTACTACGGGATAGGATTTTTACTACGGGATAGGATTTTTACTACAGGATAGGATTTTTACTATGGGATAGTATTTGTACTACAGAATAGAATTTGTACTACAGGATAGGATTTATACACCAAAAACTGATGACTTGTGTCACCATAATGCTATTATAATGGTGATACGAACATAATAAGGCTAATGTTAGATTACGAAGGATAATAAAACACTGAAATAACCATGCCAGAGTCTGAGGCTGTTATCATCATAAATGTACTCTGTCATCAAGTTTTTTGTACCTCACTTGTTTTGGACGTGACAACAGGGATGATCTCACTGACGTCGGAGGATGGTCTCAACGGCCTCGAGTAAGCATTCAGCTCCAGAACCTTCTTCGTTAGGTTTCTGTAACCATCATACACCTACCACGTATTATTATCATTATTACTATTATCATACGAAGATTTATGTAGCACAAGTTAATATAACTAAAAATATCGATCATGCTACGGCTTGTCAGTTTCAATCGAATAAATTATTATTATTATTATTATTATTAGTGAGATCAGCTGAGTCGCTGGTCTTATCTGGCTGTGAATCACTGTAAATCACACGAGAAACCAATGCAACAAGGAATATAAATATCTTTAAAAAATTCATTCTGACTCATTTTACACCCTTCTGAACACATCTATCGAACTAAATTCTCCGACTTTTATGAAGGTTTAGGTCACAGATTTTAGAAGAGATTAATAACATAGGAGAAGACTGACTTATTTTAGAAGTTACTGCTGCAGAAATTCTTACTCCGAGACGCAGGATAGAACTGGATAGGAGAGAAGCTGTTCGGCTGATGGACGCTTCACAGGATCCTAAACATCAACAGATTTAGATTTAATACACACAGACATACACACACACTTATACCTACACGCACACACACACACCTAAACACGCGCACACATACACACACACATAACTAACACATAGAAGACAAAGGAAGAGAACCCAGGCAAACAGGGGCTGCAAACAATATGGACTTCCGTGCTCAGTAATAATTGTAATTTCAATTTATTTTGCAATCTGACATTTATAAACCGCCACTTTATGAAAATTCATCAGTGGCGCTTCCAACCCAAACCAGTGAACTTCTGACCCAAACCCAAACCCAAACATGATTACCATATCCACACCACAGATTCGCATTTCTGTATGACCCTGAACAGATGTTAAAAAGTTCTTAATAATAATTATAATAATAATGATGTAGTAGTAGCAGTGGTAGTAGTAGTACGGTAATAATGCCTTCAACAGTCTGCCACCAGTGAAAGAGAAACAGATATTCAGCCTGCTGAGCAAGCACACGCACAAAAAGACTGAGACATCGCGTAGACGTAGTTGTACTACTAGCCTTGTGGAGCATCTCGTGAAGCATGGTACGCATATTCTCACTGTAACACGTACTGATCTCTTCAAACTCTGCCGTCACAATGTCCGATGCCAGGCGCAATGGATTCTAAAACCACAGACAGAAACATATATATGCGACGATGGGGCAACTTCTAATTCCACGGGCTCGCTTGACTGCTTTTTTTTTGTAGGCCCCTCCATCTGGAATGACCTACCATTGGAGCTGCGTTTGCTGCCTTTGACCAATCAAACTGGGTTTTATAAATCACTCAAGTATTTTTTCTTTAGTCGTGGCTGGGCTGGGAGCGCTTCTGAGTAGATTTCTTGAAGGGGCGCTATATAAATCTCCAGAATGAATGAATATATATAGCACAAGACTTCTATGCATTCTAACTGCCTGGTCAGATGCTCTGGAATTCACTATTCACTATTTTGTCCACTAAGTATATACATCAACATGACTATTGCTCGTCACTCTACTCTGGCCTCCCCCATCCAATCGAATAGCGTGTCTGGACCGGGTCGTGCAATCTGCGAGAGCTTTGTTGCCCCTTGGGTATTCACGGTTGCTGCCCCTCCGCTCTGCCGAGAAGGGGGGGGTGCCCTTAGTCCCATTTGCACGAACTGCAACGATGCGAAATCAAACCTTTTCCGCGGTGGGCCCAGTGGTCTGGAATGGGCTCCCCCAGGAGTTACACTCCCATTGGGAGTCTTACTGAAGTATTTTTTTATTAAACTCAAAACTGTACTTTTTGGCCATGCTGGGGTCAGGAGCACTTCCGAGTAGACCCTTGAAGAGGCACTATGTAAATTTATGAATGAATTTATGAATGAACGAATGTAACGGACATTATTCAGGTACGAATCCAAACCATCTGTTTCTGCTTGGTTATGGATTTAACTTTGAAACATATACCTTGTCCTTGATACCTTGTATATAATGATATAATGCCCGATAGCGCATTGGATAACACACTGGCATAGAGAGCGAGAGGTACTGAGCTCGAGACCCGTAAGGCGGACATGCTTTGTAGGCTGCTATTAGCGCCGTGTATTGCAGGCTGTCTGTTCTGTTAGTAGTTAAGATTTATGTCTTCTGTCTTCTTGCGAATTGTTTCAATTGCATAACATGTAAATGTACAGCGCAGTGCGTTTGTCAGGCGCTTCATTAAAGAAAAGATATTATTATTATTATTATTATTATTATTATTAATTATTATTATTATTATTATTATTATTAATTATTATTATTATTATTATTATTATTATTATTATTATTATTATTATTATTATTATTATTAATGGTGAAAACTCTTTGCCTACCATTAAGGACAATAATATAAACAAACTATTGGTTGTGTATCAAGGTGGCCAACTGATTGACACCCCACAACGTAACACAATGGTTGCTGGGTTCAAGGTTCCCTAGGACCAGTCACTGTATGACAGTGTATGTGACCTTGAGCATTCAAATGGTTACTGCCATCCATTGATGCATTTTGCAATACAAGTTAGTTCCACATGAGATGGAAATACATATGATCCAACCAATGCCATGACATACTTACCGTGGCATCAAATACACGAGACAAGGTGAGCAGCTCATACAAGACACAGCCACACGCCCAGACGTCAGACTTCTGATCATACCTACAAGTTTACAAGGTTAAGGTTATCACTATTGCTCTTTGCTGTTGTTTCTAGTGGTTTTAGTTGTTGTTGAAACTTTGTTGTATTGTTGTCACTGCTTAAAAAAGTCTATTGCTGTTTATGTAGTAATTAAAACAGCATTTCAAGTATTTATTGAAAACATTACACTCAAAAGTCAGGGAAATGTGACTCCTTACACTTTTAGCATGTTTCAAAGCAGTCCAACATTTGGACAATTTACTTTTACAGGATGCATTCATGGTTCAGCAACAATGGTTTCCATTACATATGACAAGCTAGAATTTGAACCATGTAAATAGGTGAAATGCTGTAATTATCCATGTTTTTCAAGTTTACAGTATAATCTGAATAGAATAAAGAATACACTTACAGCTCTCCTTTAATAAGTTCAGGAGACATGTAGTATGGCGTTCCAACATACTGTATTTCAAAACAAGAAATCAAATGAACCAACGTATTCTTATTTAGAAAATTGATTACACTTTATTAACCCAAGTTGCTTATTTAAAATTAAAAGTGTTAGTAAATTCAACATTGTAACCATGTAAGAGAGTTCCAGAGTCTAGGGCCAGCAACAGAAAAAGCATGTCTGCCGAGAGCTATTCTTGTCCATGGAACAGTCAGATTGACAGAGCAGAAGACTGGGTTGAGTATAGAGGTCTTTGGTGTCAGCAATTACTGAAGATAATAAGGTTGTCTGAAATGTAGTTTTGTATATTACCGTAGCCTAGTCTTGAAAGTTATTTAATTTTTTATGGGCAGTGATTAAAGTATCAGTGACATATGTTCATGTTTTGAACTTATATATACCGGTATATGCAAATATATGCATATAGAATATATAGAGAATATATGTATATATAGAAAACGGTATATAGAGAATATATATATATATATATATATATAGACAGACAGACAGACAGACAGACAGACAGACAGACAGAGACAGACAGAGACAGAGAGTGAGAGAGAAGGAGATGCGTGCTACTAGCAGATATCGGTCATGTTCACAATTTACTATATAAATAAAATACAGTAACACTTTAAAATAAAACAACTCACAGTTTCTGCCATTTGTGACTTCGTGTTGAGTATTTTCGAAATGCCAAAGTCGCCTAACTTCACGAGACCATTCTTCGTCAGGAAAATGTTCAGAGTCTTGATATCCCTGTTAAGAAAGATGAAAAGCTACATAACTGACAAAAATATATATATATATATATATATATATATATATATATATATATAATGCAATTATCGTTTTGAGAGACAGACAGACAGACAGACAGACAGAGACAGACAGACAGACACACAGACAGACAGGCACACCAACCGTCAACAACGAAGGCAAACGTTATGATCGGGGGTATAGCCAGGAACACATTTTTGAAGGGTTTTAAATTTTTTGGGTTTCCATTGGAAATGGTCTCATTTTGCCATATTTTTAGTTTTTAATAACAGTAATGCATTTACTTGTGGGGTTTTGAACCCGTAAAATTACCCCTATATACGCCCATGGTGATGATGAAGACGACGATGACGATGAGGAGGAGGAAACAACTAGACACTGACCTATGGAGAATGTCACAGCTGTGAATGTAAGCGATGGCCGAAATGAGTTGATGGAAGTACCAGATGATGACCTCTTCGGCAAACAGTTCCTTCTGGGACGAGATCTTCTTGTGCAAACAGCCACCTTCAAGGTCATACAATGACAAATTCAACAGAGAATCAATCAATGATTTCTCAAATTCAATTTGTATCCAAATCTCCACATTCTGCTCACTGCAGCAAATCCAACAAATATGTATGCATATGCCGTGTGGTATGGTGGCTGATTGGTTAGAGTGCTTGGCCTGTAAGAGGTTCAAACCTTGTCGAAGGCAGTTACTGTGTAGGGACCTTGAGCAAGTCCTTCCTTCACAATTGCTCAGAGCCATCAATGTACTGTCATATGATTTGTGTACACTTCTGAACTTTGGAAGGAGGGCAATATCAAATATAGTTGTATTGTATTGCATTCATTCTGATAATTTATATAGCATCCCTTCAAGGAACCTACTCAGAGGCATTGTATTGTATATGCCTGATATTTGGACTTTGACTCAGAACCAAGCTAGCTATATAAATGCTCTGAATGAAAGAATGAAAAGCTAGATATAACGTACCTGACCAGGTAGATACATTGGTTGGAGTACATGTCAAGGTGCCTCATGCGTGACAATGCCAGTTTGGATACTGCTGGTGGCTTATTTAAGAGAAATGATTGACGCGAGACCTCTCTGATTCTTTCTATAGACTGCTTAAGACCTTCCTCTTTGACCGGGCCTGGGTCGGGAGCGCCTCTGAGTAGTTATCTTGAAGGGGCGCTATATAAATTTCATAGATAGATAGATAGATAGATAGACTTAGCTATCGAGAACTCATGCTAAACGATGCATTTAATATGTACCAAGCTATCGAGAACTCATGCTAAACGATGCATTTAATATGTACCAAGCTATCGAGAACTCATGCTAAACGATGCATTTAATATGTACCAAGCTATCGAGAACTCATGCTAAACGATGCATTTAATATGTACCAAGCTATCGAGAACTCATGCTAAACGATGCATTTAATATGTACCAAGCTATCGAGAACTCATGCTAAACGATGCATTTAATATGTACCAAGCTATCGAGAACTCATGCTAAACGATGCATTTAATATGTACCAAGCTATCGAGAACTCATGCTAAACGATGCATTTAATATGTACCAGGACACATGCATAAGTGAGCAATACATGAGTATTGCTCAACTGCGTTCAGGCACCAAATAAACAGCTCAAGAATGCCAACAAACCATTTGCGTATTCCATCTCAATCAGAAGTGTAGATCCATCCAGAAAATGATTGTAATAACTGATAACGTTCGGATAGTTGAGCATTGATAAGATATCAATCTCATTCTGCGATTCCCGTTTCTCTTTATCGCTAAGTTTCTTCAGATCAATCTCCTTCCACACGACTAAAGTGTTGTCCTGAAATTAAACTCCATGGTTTAAGCAACTCATATTAAATGATTTATCCAGTCAATTTACAATAAGTCTTAATACACTAAAATACAACTGCATTTTGATATTGCCCTTCTTCCAAGTGTGGCCCCAAAGCTCTTAATCTATGTGGTTAACTTTTACCTTTGGCAGCTTCATAGGCTATAGTAACTGAGGTCAATAAACAAGCCTGCTATGTTTTAATAATTTTACTCAAATGGTTAGATAACTAACAGAACTGCAATTAAACAAATAACTAAAGTACTACGGTTCGAAACCTAGGTGCCGCAATTTTAAGCTGTGAATTTAGGTACGTAAGTAAGCATATATTTTAATATAGCCAGCTGCCAAACAACACTTTTCGCAAATCTAACAGAAAAGTCAAATTTGCAAGGTTCAGGCACCTCGCACCAATAATGCACAGTCACATAACTCACGTTCATATCTTCTGACAATAAATTTAGCTTTAAACTACACCATGATAGACGTTAATTTAGCCAACTTGAACCAACGTGTCTCCGCTTCCATAGCAACCAAAACACCGCACCGCAATTCTACCTCGACTTTTCGATAGAGAACAGCTTCTCCAAATGCTCCTTTTCCAAGAACCCGAATCGGAATATAAGCAGTCACTTGAGAAGAATCCGAAGATGATCCGAACGAAGATGATGAATTTGATTCCTCTTCGTTTGATTTTGATGTTTCCTCGAGTTCGCCACCGTCCGCCATTATCGCTCACTGTGCCAATCAGCATGCTGCATTCCTTTCACGCAGAAAACGTTCACGGATATTATTTATTTAATTATTTACGTGGTTTTATTCGTTGAAATCCCATGCAATAATTGGTAATCGACGGTTGTAGGCTAAGGTTGTCATTAGGCCTATGGAGGAAAATCCATGTAGGCCTAGGCCAATGGGCTTACAAACAAAATTTAATGTGTTTCAAGCTGGAAAATCAGAGATAAAAGAAGACAATTTATTCTCAGTGTTTAAGAAACTTGAGTCATCTATAAAAGACGAATTTTTAAAGCTTTTTCAATTACGGTAGGCCTACTGAGTTATTTTGACGATGTGAACATTGAATCGCTAAGGTCTTCACGGAGTTATAGGCCTACTGGAAACAATGTGGTAGAATGGCCACAAAAGCTTGAAACGTGTCTTCTAGCAAAAGGTTTCGTTCTTCACATGACATTATAATTATGTAAACCTTTCTGACTTGTCCCAGCACTTGTTAATAAGCTGGTACCCTTTGCTAAGCGAAGGGCACATTTTAAGTTTAGCCCAGCGCTTTGGAAATATTCGAGTGTACGGTCGATTATTGAGTTTGGTCAACCATGATAGTCGATTGACGATTATTCATAGTCGATAGATAATGATTTATAGTCGATTGCTGACGATTTATAGTCTATGGCTGATTATTAGGCTAATATTGGATAGCTGATGATTTACAGTGGATAGCTGATAATTTGTAGTCGATAGCTGACGATTTATAGTCATCATGTAGTCATGATTTATAGTCGGTAGCTGATGAACCCCCTCGAAGTCCAACTCACACCTCAACATGGTGAGGGGGTGGCAACAGTCAGTAGGGGAGTGCCTGCTGAGGCTATGCCATCAGTGGTGAAGGTCTTGGCCGAAGTACCACCTTAGGGCGCTACGCGAGGTGGACAGGCTCAGCAGGAACCCTGAAAATGCTGGCAAACGTGGGTGGCATCGCCGCCTTTGATACCACATGTGGTTATCAGAGCCAGTCCTAAGCCTGGAACTCTCTTTAAGGGAGAAGTGCGAAGGTCGAACGGATGGGTGCAGATATATACTCCGTTCGTAAAGAAAAATACGAATGAAATCCAATGCAAGCATTGGACCCCAAAAGGGCCTCGGCCCAGGGATCCGAGGCAAGCGTTGTACACCTACGGGCCCTCGGCCCATGGATCCTGATGATGATGATGATGATGAGCTGATGATTTATAGTCGATGGCTGATTATTAATAGTGGATAGCTGATGATTTACAGTGGATGGCTGACCGACTTCGTGGATCTTATCTGGTTTATATCAGAAAATAATGAGAGATAACAGATAATCTGATAGGCCTGGGATATTAGTCCCAGGATAGGCCTACTTGAGTAAGGAGGCAATTAAAGACCCTATAAGTTTTGAAACGATTCATATATGACGTCACCTGGGACTGTTTCCTGCATTTATTCTACACGACATGTACCCAACTCTAAAAACCATATCTAATAGCCAACATTAAGATAACGTATAGTTAACTGGGAATAATTTCCCGGCTAAAGAAGTTCAGACTCGTCTTGGCTACGCCCACGTGCCAATAACAACGTTCAGTACAAAGACTATACTTTACACAGCAGCTCAATATGAAAGTGTTACAAAAGTACGCAAAAGACGACTGATATTGCGCTGCAAAAATACATTACACGGCAAATTAATAGAACGTATAGGACTTTAGTTCGCTGACTAAATAAAGCCTCGCATTTGCTGTAGCAAGAGCCATTGTTTATCGAAGTAGTTTTAGCCGGGTCGATGTAGCTATCAAATGCTGCGAGTGTATGACGTCAGTGTCTTGGAACGCGTGCACTATGGGCTTCTGCATTGATCCGGGCATCAAATTAGGCTGTCACAACGGGGCTACTATACTGCCGCCCTGCACTTGATGCGATTGTCTCGTCATTTGAGACGAAACGATCTATATGCACTGAGTCGCCGCCTACAGCCACGACTTCCTCATTTTATCAGTCTTCCTCCTCCTCTTCCTTCAATTGACTCCCTTCTTTCTTTTGTCGCCGCCTTTGAATTCTTTTATGTCTTCCCAATAAGCTTTTCCTCCGTCTTTTCTTGCTCTATATTGCTCTCTCAACTCTCTTCAGTTCGTCTCTTAGCTCTCCTTAAGCCCTTTGTGGTCTCCTTGTGTTCCCGCTTTCTTTATCTTCTTGAACTTCTTCTTCTTCTTCTTCAAATCTCCTCCTTTTGCCTTCAGCTATTTCACTCACTTTTTCATCCTCTTCGTCCATTTCTTCCTCTTCTTCCTCCTCCCACTCTTCATCTTCATCTCGTGCGATTCATGTAGCGTCTTTAAGGGTTCTTAAAAGTCGCAATCATCTCAATTCTCTTTGTTGTCTTCGCGTTATTCCACTCTGAGTCAACACTTCTCTGTATCCTCCGCTTTTGATGCTCCTTTTGCGCCACAGAATGCTCTCCTTCTCCTTCTCTAACATCTCCTCCTCCTTATCCTCCTCCTTATCCTCTCATTTCTTCTTCTCCTCCTCTTCCTCCTTCTCCTCCTACTCTTACTCCTCCATCTTCTCCTCTTCTCGTCTATCTGCTCCATCTTACTCTTTCATATCCTAGCATATGTCGCAAATGAAGCAGTGAGCTTCTCCATCAGTTCAAAGCCTCTTTCACTAGCTTCCCAAAACACGTCATCAATCTTTCACTGGAAGTCCATCTGTCTACGATAAGAGTTCTCATGTTGTCTCACCCTCGTTGTCTGCCTCTCTGTTTGTCTGTCTGTCTGCCTGGATCTCTCTCTCTCTCTCGCTCTCTCTCTCTGCTTGTCTCTTTGCTTCTCTGCCTCTCTGTCTGCCTGCCTGTCTCAGTCTGTCTCTCCGTTTCTGCTTCTCAGTCTCTGTCTCTCTGTCTGTCTGTCTTTCTCTCTGTCTGCTTGTCTCTCTGCTTCTCTGCCTCTCTGTTTGCCTGTCTCAGTCTGCCTATCTGTCTGTCTGTCTGAGTCTGCCTATCTGTCTGTCTGCCTGTCTGCCTGCCTGTCTGCCTGTCTGTCTGTCTGCCTGACGCTTTCTGTCCCTGTTGAGGGCCTGTCTCTAGTCCCTTCGTTTCAAGCTCTCCGTCCTTCTTGCACCGAAAGACTCGACAGTTTAAATTGCATAGTCTGCAACTCTATGACACTTCTTTTCAACGACGAACCATTCATGCCTCCATATCAGATTGAGGCCTGTTGACCGCGTGTCTCTCTCTCTCTCTCTCTCTCTCTCTCTCTCTCTCTCTCTCTCTGTCTCTCTCTGTCTCTCTCTGTCTCTCTCTCTCTCTCTCTCTCTCTCTCTCTCTCTCTCTGTCTCTCTCTCTGTCTCTCTCTCTCTGTCTCTCTCTGTCTGTCTGTCTCTCTCTCTCTCTCTCTCTCTCTCTCTCTCTCTCTGTCTCTGTCTCTGTCTCTCTCTCTCTCTCTCTCTCTCTCTCTCTCTCTCTCTCTCTCTCTCTCTCTCTCTCTCTCTCTCTCTCTCTCTCTCTCTCTCTCTCTCTCTCTCTCTGTCTCTCTCTCTCTCTCTCTCTCTGTCTCTCTCTCTCTCTCTCTCTCTCTCTCTCTCTCTCTCTCTCTCTCTCTCTCTCTCTCTCTCTCTCTCTCTGTCTCTCTCTGTCTCTCTCTCTCTCTCTCTCTCTCTCTCTCTCTCTGTCTCTCTCTCTCTCTGTCTCTCTCTCTCTCTCTCTCTCTCTCTCTCTCTCTCTCTCTCTCTCTGTCTCTCTCTCTCTCTCTCTCTCTCTCTCTCTCTCTCTCTCTCTCTCTCTCTCTCTCTCTCTCTCTCTCTCTCTCTCTCTCTCTCTCTCTCTCTCTCTCTCTCTCTCTCTCTCTCTCTCTCTCTCTCTCTCTCTCTCTCTCTCTCTCTCTCTCTCTCTCTCTCTCTCTCTCTCTCTCTCTCTCTCTCTCTCTCTCTGTCTCTCTCTCTCTGTCTCTCTCTCTCTCTCTCTCTCTCTCTCTCTCTCTCTCTCTCTCTCTCTCTCTCTCTCTCTCTCTCTCTCTCTCTCTCTCTCTCTCTCTCTCTCTCTCTCTCTCTCTCTCTCTCTCTCTCTCTGTATTCTTCCGTCCGCTTGTTTCTCCGTCTATGTCGAAGTGCAGCTTTCCTTCTTTGTTGTTTTTCGAATGTCTTCCTGCTTTCGATTGCTCTATACCATCGAATGTTTCCTTTTCTCACCGTCTGCATGTGTTCCTTTGTATGTTCCTGCTTCTCACTTTCTGCATGTGTTCCTTTGTATGTTCCTGCTTCTCACTTTCTGCATGTGTTCCTTTGTATGCTCCTGCTTCTCACCGTTTGCATATGCTCCTTTGTTGTTATGTTCCCTTTTCTCACCGTATGCATGTGTTCCCTTGTGTGTTCCCTTTTCT
The DNA here is from genome assembly GCA_020284085.1 of Aporrectodea caliginosa. Classification (NCBI taxonomy): domain Eukaryota; kingdom Metazoa; phylum Annelida; class Clitellata; order Crassiclitellata; family Lumbricidae; genus Aporrectodea; species Aporrectodea caliginosa. The sequence goes on along the minus strand of JACEVL010000334.1, from coordinate 372,387 downwards.
CACCGTCTGCATGTGTTCCCTAGTGTGTTCCCTTTTCTCACCGTATGCATGTGTTCCCTTGTGTGTTCTTTTTTCTCACCGTCTGCATGTGTTCCCTAGTGTGTTCCCTTTTCTCACCGTCTGCATGTGTTCCCTTGTGTGTTCCTTTCCCCCACCGTCTACATATGTTCCTTTGTAAGTTCCTTTATCTCACCGTCTACATCTAGGCCCTATGCTCCTTTGCCTGTCTGGCTTCTTTTGCAGTCGGCGACCCATCCATCAGATCGCCCCTTTCAGTTCTCTTCATAGGAACCAGTCAGCATAGATATAAGAATAGTTCGGTCTTTCAAAGGAAACCGGATGTTGACGTAATCGATTAGCAGACGCACGGCCGCCATTTCAATGCCACCTTCGAGTCACTGGTAATCGATGGTGACTGGAAGAAAGCGACGCAGGTCCATCCAATCTCGTTATACAGTCTTCCACTTGGTCGGAATCGAGATGGAAGGAGACCGTCACGAAGGAGACAAAACCGTCACGAAGGAGACAAAACCGTCACGAAGGAGACAAAACCGTCACGAAGGAGACAAAACCGTCACGAAGGAGACAAACGTCCGAGGAGCTGAAAACATTTACTGGGAACGAATGTAATCAAAAAATAAATGTAAATGTAAATCTTCGACATTTCTAAGCGCCGCATAAAAGCAGAGAACATTTTAAACACGGGCACTATATCAAAAATATCAAATCAGGTTCGCAATAGACAGCCTGTTTTTGTTAAGTTCCGGTGCCAGGTCACAATGAATCCGGGGAGGTCAAGCCGAGGAACAGCTGTCAGTGCACGAGATTGGCGCTGGACGCGTTGCATTTGGTTGCTTCAAGCAATCCGTAAAAATACGAACAGAAAATCTCCATAGTTTAAATTAATTTCATTAACGCACGCGGAACTCCAGTTGCTTCGTTACACTAACCCCACCCACCGTTAAATTATCCAGTAACAAGTTCTTTTCATGCTTCTAAGTTAGCCATATGGTCTCTTCCATTCCATATATTTTCTACCCATTCTATAAGATCTCTACCCATTCCATATGGTCTCTACCCATTCCATATGGTCTCTACTCTCTACCCATTCCATATGGTCTCTATCCATTCTATGAGGTCTCTACTCATTCCGCAGCGTATCTAATCACCGTGGTCTAAGCTGTCCCGGATGAAGAAGAGCAGACGAATAGTATAAGGCGCGTGATATCCATGCCTTGAAACGTACGTAGTGGAAATTCAGTCGGCCAAGCCTCTCCTAAGTCCGAACGGATTCCAAATAGGCTCGGGTTGGATCCCGTTCCCCAGTGGGAGATACCATCTCGGAAGACGGACCAGGCTCATCGGCCGGGCTGTGGACTGGCTGTAGACGTGGTTGGCTCGCTGGGTTCGTCTTGGCGCTTTGTCTAGGCTGCATAATGACACCAGGGATTGCAGGCGGTTTCAACAGCCCGTCTTCGTAGGGCTCGTCGTTTTCCAAGTCCTGCTCGGAGTGTTCGAGGAATCCAGTCACACCCGCTGCGCCGTCGCCAGACGGAGCACCAGCATGTGATGTCCCCGGATGGTGCCCGTTCGGATCGTCTTGCAGAGGTTCGGAGGGTCGCCGCCCACCAGGCTGTTCTTCTTCTTCCTCTTCCTCTTCCGGTTGCTGAAGTGCATCGGCGTTGATCTCCCGAAGGCGGTCGAGGAACCCAGGCTTCTGTCGACACAGCTGGATGTAGATGCTGTCGCTCATATGGATCAGCGCTTCATCGAGAGCTATCTCCGGACCATCGACACCGGAATCCCCGTGGTGTTTCTTCGACTGGATCGTATGCTGTCGCTTGGCGAGGAAGACCAGGAGAACGATGAAGGACAGGGCCAGGAAGGCTCCGAAGGTACTTCCGATTGCCACTCCCAGCGAGTCCGTGTGCGTCGAACCGCGAATGCAGCCTGGATCGTCGACGAAGTGGGTACTGTTGAGGAAGGACCGGACGCAGATGTTGTAGAAGGTGTTCTCGTGGAGGAAGGTGATGTCGTAGCGGCTAACGTCGCGACTGAGCAGCTTCGTCTGTTGGACGTAAGAGCTCCCGATCGCCTGGTAGCATAGAACGAGTATGAGCATTTTACGAATATTAAGATTTCTATAAATTTACGAATATCGACGAATATTAAAACTGGCCAAAGAATATTAAGAATATTAAATTATTTTTAGTTCTTTTAGTTCTTTATTCTTTCAAATCCGGGATTAATTGTAAAAAGTCAGTGCCAAAAATATGCATAGGAACAGTTACATATTAGGCCTACAGTTACTCAGCCAAATACAGACCTAAGGTGGGTAAAATAATACAACTGTCAATCTTTTCCAAACCCCCTCCCCCTATTTTGTTTACATAATTAATGGACTTAGTAGTCTTAAATTAGTTGTAAACAAAGCAAAAACAGTGACGTCATCAACGAATATTTACAAATATTTACGAATATTAAAAATGCCAAAATATTCACGAATATTTACGAATATCAAAGCCTGAAGTCACGAATTCTCGTTCTATACCTGGTAGATGATCTTGTAGCCGCGGACGTCCCTGGCGGAAGAGAAGTCACGGTCGGAGATCGATTGCCACTGAACGTAGATGGAGTCCTTCGTCGAGGACACGATCCGAACCCCTGGGACCGCCATCGCTGTAGACACGAGATTGATTGGTCTGTCGAATGAATGTACGTCAATGTGTCTACGATTCCGGAATTAAAAAGCGAACGGAATATCTATCTGTGGTTGTATTTACTAACTATGTATTAACTCCGCCACTGATCGTACTCTGTCAGTGCCAGTCCCAAGCCTGGATGAAAGAGGAGGGTGACTCTTTGTTATCACACAGTGTCGTTAAACTGAATCTACTACTACGATCTGTAGTTTAAGAGGTCATGACCAGCTGCCTCCAAGATGTATCGCGATATGGAATACGTCACGGGCATCAGTTGAAAATCGTTTCTAGAATGTCCATCCGCATAATCTGCGTTTTATGAGGTCGTGACTCGTTGGTTCAGGATATATTGCGGTATATAAATGTCACGGCTTCAGAAGGAAATGATCTTCAATGGTATCCATTCGTCTTTATCGTGAGTGACATATTTGAGATGGTTTCTGCTGTTCGTACTCTACGCTGGTATTCCGTTGATCTAAATAAACGACACGAGAAATCCGATGTTACGATTCTCCCGACATGGAAATCACCGATACGGTGTCTCCCACCGCAAAAGCCAGCTTTATAATGTTGCCCTCAAAATGGACTTGACACGGCCCAAGTCTATTAAATTCACGGCCCTGATTTACCGCAGTAAGCCCAGTCCCGATGGCAGAATCGCAATGTGTCGGATGCGACACACAATCTCGTGAATTATCGATGTTACGTCCGACTCGCTTTTTGGTTATCGATTTGGCCTGCAGTATTGACGCCGGTGAAGACTGTTTTTGGAGAAGACGCGCTTCAATATGTCTGTCAGGCTTCTTCCACATAGGCGTTTATTGGAATCTGGAAGTAATATTCTGTGGATTGAATTTTCACACCGTATGAACGCTGACTTCAGAAACCGTTATCTTCCGCTAAAACTGGCCATGAACTTCACGGAAAGTCTTTGTTTGGATTACAGAGGAATTTCAAAGCGCAGCTGATGAATTATTTTCTTCGCTCAGCGACGCGCAGTTCGTACCACTGACTAAGTTCTCTGACAGTACAGAAATCTGTTTCTATGGCGTCTACAGTTCTGAACCTCGTGAAGTAGAAAGAGAAGAAACGTCCGTTATCTATCTCCTCTCAGAGTTTCTTCGCTTTAGAATTCAGAATCCAGTGACCCTCTATTTGATCTGTTTTCTGCAGATAAAAGACAAAATGTTTTTTAAGATAATGTGATGCAATGCAGGTAAAAAAAATCGGCAACAGCAACGTTGTTATACGGCAATACTCATATTTCAATGTATATGTAAAAATGTAAATAAAAACATTCTTCTGTAGTGACCTTATGGCCTTGATCTTGTTCATTTTTCAACGAATGATCAATTACTTCAAAACGAGCAGGGTTAGATCCTTGACCACAGCAGTCCGTTTGCATGGGTGCCATCGCAGTTAAGGTCCCCGTGAGCGAATGATGAAGATATTGTTACCCTCTTGAATAAGCTGGTGCCCTGCGCCTGGTTTTCGACTGGCGCTTTACTTGTATAAGTTTGAAGCTTAGGCCTACGCTTACGATTACGATAACAGTGGTCATCAGTTACAGGACAGCACTCTGACCACGAGAGAGTCACCTACAGCTGTCCATTGAGCATCCTGGAATGCGTTTTAGCCAGAACTGAGCACGGTCGGATAGAGTATCTGCATGCGTGCCTATTTGGTCACAGTGAACGATCGTCGAAAGATAAGGAATCAGATGAAGTCTACAATATTTGGCCTTTCTTATTGAATCGATCAATCAATCACCTTCCTCATATAGGCCTACTAACAATAGCAGCGACAATACTACTGCTGCTGCTGCTGCTGCTGCTGCTGCTGCTGCTGCTGCTGCTGCTGCTGCTACTACTACTATAATAATATATTTTATCGCATGTATCGCATAAATAAATGTAATTTAACTTATCGCATTTATCGCATAAATAAATATAATATCATTTATCGCATTTATCGCATAAATAAATATAATATCACTAATCGCATTGATGGCATAAATAAATATATGCCGCATAAATAAATTTATCTCATAAATAAATTTATCGCATAAATAAATATAATTTAATTTTATCGCATAAACAGTCTAAATTATTATCGCACCTGAGGTATGCGCATACCTACCGCCTATTCTCGTAGTCCTCACTCCTCAGTTGTAATTAGCAACTTC